>CM053783.1:515416990-515674490 GCA_028749045.1 Cupressus sempervirens
TTGCCCTACGAGTTGAAGAGAAGCTGAGTAAAAGGTTTGAAGGAAGACAAAGAGGGCGCGGTCAAGGAGGAAGGGGAAGCGGTAGATCATCTGGAGGCTGCAATGTAACTCAAAAGAAAAATGAAGATGAGGGTACTAGCAGGAACCAGAGGAATGAGGGTTTCAACCGCTCCCGTGATCAAGACTTTGGAAATCAAAGAGGAAGAGGTAGAGGACGTGGACAAGGAAGAGGAGGCTTCCGTGGTACCTATTTCCATTGCAATGAAGAAGGTCATCGTGCCTTTGAATGCCCTCAACGACAAGGAAGGACAGATAGGAGAGCTGAGGGCCAAGCTAGGGTTGCTCATGTGGATGAGGATGCACAATCATCACATTCAGAGGATGCAGAAAGAGGAGAGACCTTGGTAAATGAAAGAGTCCTACTAAGTGGTGAAAATGAACCAGGACAACGGAGGAGTTTGTTCCGTACCAGATGCAAGTGTGAGGATAAATGTTGTGATGTGATCATTGATGGTGGTAGCACTGATAACTTGGTATCCGAAGAGATGGGCTCTAAGCTGAAGCTCAAGAGGGAGAAACATCCCCAGCCCTATCGGATTTCTTGGGTAAAAGATGATCATAAGGTCCTGGTAAGTGAACAATGTTTAGTAAAATTCAAAATTGGGAGTTACCATGATGAAGTTCTCTGTGATGTTATTTCGATGGATGTTTGCCATCTATTGTTGGGTAGACCATGGTAGTTTGATAGACATGCAATACATGATGGACATGTAAACACATACTCTCTGACAAAGGATGGAGTTCGCCACAAATTGAAGCCCATGAAAAAGGAAGGTGAAAAGGTATGTAGCAGTGCTAGGATTTGTCTTGTTGATGGAAGGAAGTTTTTAGATGGCATGAAACATCAGCGTATGTGCTATGCTTTGATTCCTAGGAAAGATAAAGAAGGTAGTAGTGAAATACCATTTGAAGTTTCAGATTTACTAGGAGAATTTGGAGATATTATCTCTGATAATGTTCCAGATGGATTGCCACCAGTAAGGCAAATCAGTCATCAGATAGATCTGATTCCAGGAGCTAGTTTGCCTAACAAGGCTGCTCACAGGATGACTCCTACTGAAACAGAGGAGCTAAATAGACAGGTTCAGGAGCTGTTGAGGAAGGGCTTGATTCGAGAGAGCCTGAGTCCATGTGCAGTACCTGCAGAACTTGCACCAAAGAAGGATGGAGAGTGGAGGATGTGTACAGATTCTCGAGCTATAAATAGGATAACCATCAAGTACCGATTTCCTTTACCAAGGATGGATGATCTTATGGATTGCTTGAGTGGAGCTCAGTACTTCACAAAGATAGATCTGAAGAGTGGCTATCATCAGATACGGATTCGAGAAGGAGATGAATGGAAAACAGCCTTCAAGACCAAGGAGGGTCTTTATGAGTGGTTAGTCATGCCCTTTGGATTGACGAACGCCCCAAGCACCTTCATGCGGCTCATGAACGAGGTACTTAAGAAGTTCTTGGAAAAATTTGTTATTGTCTATTTCGATGATAGTTTAATTTTCAGCAAGACTTTGGAAGAACATTTACTGCATATTCGTAGTGTCCTTGAAAGGCTAAGGGAAGAGAAACTATTAATTAATCTAAAGAAGTGTGTCTTTGCAAAAAGGGAGTTAGTCTATTTGGGGTTTGTTATATCACCTGAAGGTCTCAAAATGGATCCAGAGAAGGTAAAAGCCATCTTGGAATGGCCTACTCCAAGGTCTGCTACTGAGGTAAGATCATTTCATGGTCTGGTTAGTTTTTACAGGAAGTTTATTAAGAATTTCAGTGGCATATGTGCACCTCTAACTGATACAATAAGAGGGGATAGAAAAGAGTTCAAATGGACTGCAGCAGCTGCGAGAAGTTTTGAATTGCTGAAGAAGAAGGTGACTGAATAGCCTGTGTTGGCACTTCTAGATTTCAGAAAAGTATTCCAGGTGGATTGTGATGCTAGTGGTAGTGCTATTGGGGCTGTATTAAGCCAAGAAGGTAAGCCTATTGCATATTTTAGCGAAAAATTGAATGATGCAAAGAAGAAGTATTCTGTTTATGATCAAGAGTTTTATGCAATAGTTCAGGCCTTAAAGAAATGGAGGCATTATTTATTGCCAAAGGAATTTGTTTTGTATACTGATCATCAGGCATTACAGTACCTAAATAGCCAAGGTAAATTGAATCAGAGGCATATGAAGTGGGTAGAATTCTTGCAGAGTTATACATTTGTGTTGAAGCATAGAAGTGGAAAATCTAACAGGGTTGCAGATGCATTAAGTAGGAGACAGTTGTTGCTTACAACAATGCAGGTTGAAGTAGTTGGGTTTGAAGAACTCAAGAATTGTACCTCGAGGATCCTGATTTTGCTGAAGCATGGAAAGCTTGTAAAGAACCTGTTGCTGTAGATAGAACCAAGTGGTTAGACTATTTGATTCAGGATGGCATGTTGTTCAAAGGTAGTCAATTGTGCATTCCAAGGAGTTCCATGAGGGAAAATTTGATTAAGGAGAAACACAGTGGAGGGATGGCAGGACATTTTGGTTGGGATAAGACCATTGCCATTCTTAGAGAACATTATTTTTGGCCTCAAATTACACAGGATGTGAAGAAGTTTGTACAGAGTTGTCAGGTTTGTCAAGTTGCCAAGGGGTTTAGTCACAATACTGGCCTATATCAGCCATTGCCTGTTCCATCAAGGCCCTGGGAGGACATAAGTATGGATTTTGTTCTTGGATTGCCAAGGACACAAAGGGGTAATGACTCAGTATTCGTGGTGGTTGATAGGTTCTCCAAAATGGCACATTTCATTCCATGCCACAAAACTCATGATGCTGTCCATATTGCAGACTTGTTTTTCAAAGAGGTGGTAAGACTACATGGTCTTCCAAGGAGTATAGTTTCTGACCGAGATACTAAATTTGTGGGGTATTTCTGGAGGACATTGTGGAAGAAGTTGAGAACAGACTTGAAATTCAGTTCCACACATCACCCACAGACTGATGGCCAAACAGAAGTGGTAAATAGAAATTTGGGCAATTTGCTGAGATGTTTAGTTGGAGATAAGCCCAAGGGATGGGATTTGATTCTACCACAGGCAGAGTTTGCTTATAATAACTCTGTAAATAGGAGTACTGAAAAATCGCCATTTCAAATTGTATATGGAAATAGCCCAAGGACTGCACCAGAATTGAGGAAGATAGAACAAGGGGAGAGAACAAGTGCTGAAGCTGAGGAATTTGCTGAACACATCAAGCATCTACATGAGGAGGTTCAAGCACACATTATCAAGATGAATCAAGAGTATAAAGCTAGGGCTGATGCAAGGAGAAGACATAAGGAATTTCAAGTAGGGGATCTAGTCATGGTGCACTTACGAAAAGAAAGATTTCCAGTTGGTACTTACAACAAGCTGAAAATGAAGAAATTTGGCCCCTGCAAAATTTTGAAGAAACATAACTCAGGAAATGCATATGAGGTGGAGCTGCCAGATGGTATTCACATTTCTCCCATTTTCAACATTGCAGATTTAATAGAGTATCATGATGATGGTGCAAATGAAGAGCTGGTTTTAGAGCCATGTCCAATTCCTGCTTCCAAGAAGGAGGAGATAGAAGACATTCTAGATCATCGTGTGGGTAGGAGTACCAGAAACAGGCAGTATGAAGAGTATTTGGTAAAATGGAAAGGACGGCCGATCGAGGACTCAACTTGGATTTCAGCAGCTGAGGTTTCCCATTTGGGATTTCCTCTACCATCCATAAAGTGACAGGGTCACTTTTCAATCTACCCTGGGTGTCTGATGCAGGAGCATCCAGAGGTATAAGGGCAATCCTGTGTCACCAAAAAAAAAATGTACTTAGACTTAGTTTCTATTTTATGTCTTCACATTTTTGGATACCCATTTGGCCCAAATAAAGGTTCCAACTCTCATAGTTCAACTATCAGTACATCTGAAAATCCCGAAAAAATAGGAGCATGCAATTTGACCATCATTTTGGTGACCTAGAAGGTGCGACTTGGCCAGATGAATGTAATTGGGATTTAGAGCATTCCAGAAAAAGAATCAGGTCAAAAGGCCCCACGGTTTGAAAGTTATTGCAGTTTTTCGGGTTTTGGAGACCTCCTAAGAATGCTTCGAAGTCAGGTTTGGGGCATTAAATGACCTCGAAAAGGGTCGGAAAATGGGGGACGAGCGAAGCTGGTCCATAGGGCTATAGAGCGCTTCGAGAGCTTTCCGAAAATGTAAACGGTTCGTCAATCGGAGCTACGGTTCAAAAGTTATGCCTCCCAGAAGTTCGGCTACCGTTTCTGGATTCTTCTAGATTTGCACCGACTTCTAACGCGGCTTCTGGAACCTTCTATTTTGTCGGTGGATGCCTACTAGCACTTTCTAGAATGTACTCCTAGTCCTTAACCCTCCGGGGTCTATTTAAGGAGATTTTGGCATTGTAAAAAGCAGTTCGGATTGGAGCTTGAGAGGAGGTGCTAAAAGGAGAAATCTTCTCCAGATTTATGCTATTGTAAGCCTGTAGGGCATGTTTTGAAGTTTATTTTCTCTGCACTGTTTGTATTGGCATATTTTCTCAGTTAATATAATTCCCCCTTTCTATTGTGTCTATTCTGTTGTTGGGTTGTGTCCCCATCACCAATGGAGGAAGTTGTCAAGGGATCTCAGGCATCGAGAGTGATTATGTTTCTGAGATTCCACTCATGCCGTCAAGAGTTTTAATCGATTTATAAATAAAAGAAAAATTATAGACTGAACATGTCAATAAAAATAACCTCGAAAAGCAAGTAACCCTTTAAGTGATGTTAAGTGATATAATAGCGAGAAGCTCGTGCAAGTGATAGTGATCATATAAAAACAAGCAATCAGCAAAGCTATGCTAGGAAGCAATTGTTTACGAATTTCTAAGGATTTTGGTCTAAACATAAATACCATATTTTATATGGCTTTCGCACAAGGTAAAGGTAGTACGAAAATTATGGTGATCAAATAAAGAGGAAAAGAAAGTAATGCACTCAGTGTTTGTGAAGACCGTCAACGAATTTGAACTAGGTGACCATGTGATCCATACCACATAGGCAAGAGGCCCACTATCAATTGAGCTAGAAAAACATACATTAACAAGAAAGAGTGGGCACAGGATTAAGCATCGAATCTTGCCATCCTATGGATATAATCAGAAGTTTTATTAGAAAGATTTTAATCAAAATTGCTATTTGCAATTTGCACTTTTCATAAACAAAAGACATTGCGATTCTAAACCATATCCTTTCGTGATTATATGGGGATTCAATTGTGTGACAAAGCTTGCATTATTTCGATAGAGGACCATATATATTTATCATAAGTGTAATTACAAAACATAATAATATTACTTTCTGCCAATTTTTCTCCAATATCGGTGATTGATTTTGAAATTAAGAGTCGTTGTTAATATCATGAAGTGTGATCTTGTAGCGACATGAGGGTAGTATGAGCTCTTAGAAACAATGAGCAGCATGAGCTCAAGCTTGTAGAATTAAACCAAATGCCTAGCCTCCCCTACTATTAATGCTAAATGCAGGGCAAAGCCGTTGGCCCTCATTTCTAGTTGAAGACCTCTTCTACGGTATAACATGGTGTAGAAGGTTCTATATATTACTGATGCAGAAGGTTATAACTATTGCTGGTGTAGAAGGTTCTATATTGTTGTCAGGAATAAAGGAAAGTATATTTCTGGGGAGAGAGAGTTATAAATTAATAAAAACAATTACCCATCCTTGCTACCCAATGCACAAGAAAGACATGATGGAATAGTCCCCCCCCCCCCCCTCTCAAGATCAGGTAATTTGACGAGCATCATAAAAGTGACACCTCGTGGGATTAAAATTGGGGATCCGCTATGTCAACAATGGGGGGCCTCGTGTTAAGGTAAGTATTGAGGTAAGTTTATACTTTATTTCATTTTTGTGTGAATTCATGTTCAATTATATAGCGATGTAAATGTTCATACATGATATATAATATTTACTCCTTATATAATGGGGATCATTCTCAAAGTAAGAGGGAATGATATTAGTTTATAAATTATCTATATTGCAAAGATCTTAAACTGAGTATTATATTAGTCTCACTTACTTATATTCCCAATATGTCCTATAAGTGTTATTTGCATTGATCCTATCCTCCAAGAATGTTATTACAGGAAGAGGGAGATTGAGATTAAGAGGGAGCCATACATTTGACATTTCATTAGTTGCAACCTTGAAAGAGAGGGAGCAGATAGAGGATATGGTTTTGTCAAACTTCAGTGATCTCGATCATATTGATTCAAAGGGAGTAAAACTATGTTGTGATGGAATCTTCAGTGATCAATAAACTATAATAGTCAAGAGGACTATAATTCATGTAACTATGTGATTTTAATGAGACTACCCCTTGTGTACATCATAAGAAAGCAGTGACTTCAATTAAACCATCTAGGATAAATGATAAATGAAACATGACGTATGAGTTGTAGAGTCATTCAAGTGCCACAATCATACTCATTTAAGATATTGGCATATTATGAACGAGTTTGTGTTCACTTATACTATTAAGCTAAAATGAATGTTTGGGCCTTCAATGGACGAAAAGAGCAAGTTGGAACTTAGAAAGGAGTTGTCATATTTACAAAATTGTTCAACAATATAAGAATGAGTGGAAATTTTACATTGTGGGGGAATAATAGTGAATGTTGCATTCCTACTTGAACTTTATTTAGAGGGAAGATGTTACATTCTCAAATAATCTAAAAAGAAAAATTTTGAATCTTCATGTGTAGATAAGTATTCTTATTTTTGACATTTATCTCTCTCTTATTTGTAATTTCTATACATACTATAAAGGTTATTTGCCTTGATCTTTTCCTTTATGTTCGAAGATGTTCTTACAGGAAAAGAAAGTTGGTACTTTACACATGCTACCAGATACTGTGTAGACTCAACCTAATCATAGTAACTTCAAAGACCCTAATGATCAAGATGGATAAAATGAGGCTCTCATCTTTGATGATTGAGATTATGAGAATCTTCTACATTAAGAGGGAGTATGACACTTCATCAAAGGCAACGTAGGAGCTTAGAAGATTGATACTTAGAGGGAGTCTAGAAATACATGTAGTTGATTGCATGATGTTGATGGGCCTACTCGTACATATATCATGAGGAAGTGATGACTTATCACCAGAAAATCAGAAAACTGATATCAAATTCCTAGTGAGTTCGACAGGCATACTTGGGTGAAGAGAGTTTCTAAAGAAGTAACTAGAGGACCTAACCTCCTAGGATCGATGTTTAGAGAGAGAAATTTTGAGATGCAATCCTTTGTGGATAATATCTTCTCTATGAGAAGTTCTAAGATAAATTCTTTATAATACACTCTCTTCTATGAGAGAGAAGTATGAAGTGAAAACCCTTTGTTCCACCCTCTAGTACCAACTATGGTAGGTCCACCCTCTGACTTGGTTCATGGTGGATATCATGTGAGTTACTAGATGATGCTGTTGTGATTATGTCATAAAATGTAGCGATCTTTCATTGATGTATATATTTAGAGGGGAGCTATTGAAAGGTAACGATCTTATCAATAGCTGGACCTGTTATCATAACAAACTACATTAAGTCGTTGTCTCGAAGTGCCAGAAGTTATGATAACAAACAAAAGGTAACTATTGAAAGGTGACAATCTTATCAATAGTAGACCTAAATCCTAACACCAAAATGTGTTGGAGCAAGTGTTATCATTGTTATTAGGCCAGATTTTGCCGGACACGATGAAAATTATTGGTGTCATTGTTATTAGGCTGGATTTTGTCGGACACATTGATATCCATCATGGTTATTAGGCCAGATTTTGTTTGACACCATGAAAATCATTTGTTATGGTTCTTTAGGCCAGATCTTGTTGGACACCATAACTTAAATCTATCATAGACCACACTTAAGGTGACATTTAATCTTGTTTTAGATTGCTTAATTTCCCTCCTTGCTAAAAGAAAACGTGTTGAGAAATTTAGTCTCATTATGAATCGTAGCAAATTCCATATATATAATATATGTGTGTGTTGATGGACTTATATTGATATCATTAAATATGTCATTCTAGGAATATCATACTGCGGTGATATCTCTTTGTATACTCGAGAACATAATATGTTTTGTATCAATCCTTCCTGACTAAGAGGGAGTGTTAAGGTTGTAGTTACAGTCAAATTGATATGATCATTATTGATGATAATATATATATGTGTGTGTGTGTGTGTGTGTGTATATATATATATATATATATATATATATATACATATACATATATATATATTATATTATATTATTTATATATATATAATAATGTATATGTTTTTGAAATATAAAGCGACCAAAACAAGGGGGTCGGCCCTTACAAACAAAATGTTGGCAACCAGCACACTACTAGCAAAAACCAACAGGAGACATCACTGTAGCAGAGAACTACCCTAACAACCAAGAAACAACCAGCTAGTAGAGAGTTTACCAAACTAAATTAACAATTATATTAACCATACTATGATTGTTCAAAGTATAATCCGTTGGCATAAACAAACCAACCCACCCCAAAAACAGCACACTATCATTAACAACTATTAAAGTAACAGGAATTCTAATATCCAAACCTATAATATTTAACATACTATTGAAGTTCAGAATATAAAATTTTTGGCAAACAAGCCAACCCAACTCTAAGTAATAACTGTAAACCAGCAAACCAGATAGCAACCGAAAGCAAAAAACAACTAGGGACATTAAAATTTCTAGCAAACAAGCCAACCCAACTCTAAGTAATAGTTGTAAACTAGCAAACCAGATAGCAACCGAAAGCAAAAAACAACTAGAGACATAAAACCCCACTTTTATTTTTTATCCTTTTCCTTTCCTTTCCCAACCAGGATCACCTTGGCCCAATCCTCAGTAAGAAACTTATAGAGGAGCTTGTTATCCTCCATGTCCAACCACTTTTCATCCTTCTCTTGTGCCAGCAATTGGAGGGTGGTAGCAGCAGCATGAGTAACCTTTAGTGCAAATTTATAGGAGTTAAACCCCTCCTCTAAGGATTTGACCCTTTTTTCCAGCTATACTTTCTTTTCATCATATTCCTCCTCTTCCTTGTTTTCTTTTTCATCATTTTTATACACCTCCTTAGTCTTTGTCAAGGGCTGGTTTTCATCCTACAAAACCTAAGGGTTAGTAAAAACATTGGTTTTTTCCTTTACCAGGGAGGAGATGGTAATGGGAGAGGTGTCCACTTTGCTGCTGTCCTCACAAAAGGTTATAGGCTACAGGGTAAAGCTCGCCGACACATGTGTAGTCTCAGTGGTAATGGCATTACTAGCAGACACCTAGGTATTATCAACAGAGTTTTCACTTTTTTCTTTCTCCTCATTCCCCTTTTCTCTCTTGGAGTCAAAATGTTTCTCCTCCTCCAATTCTCTTTCATTATTTTCAGAACTCTCCTCCTCTGCCTCATCCACCCTATATCTATTTGCTTTTTGTTTATACCCTGCCTGTGTTTTTGCAAGCCTTCCCGACCTTCTCCTACCCTTTCCACCTCCTTCCTCTTCTGACTCCTCAATTTCCACCTCCACTGGTTTTGCAATTTTAATTTTTTTACTACCCTTATGTTTAGTGACCAGCACAAGGGTTTTCTTTTTCTTATTTTCCCTACTAGGGGAAGGGCGCAAAGTGTGGATTCTAATAGTAGTGCTAGTACTCGACGGGGAATTCTGGTGGTGGCATTGATTTTCAACCACGACAACCCTAGGGTAACAAAGGGCAAGATGGCACTGATAAAGTCTAAAAATCCGGCCCTGGTGGATGATGGTAAAATTATTACCCTTACTCTTCTCCCTAAAATCACTAATCATATCCTCAAGGGAATGTAACAGAAAGAACGAAATAGAAATGAAGTCTCTATTTCTAAAATGGTTCATAAGGGGAAATTGATAATAATAATAAACTCCAAACCCACCTTCGAGTGTGAGATACTTCATTAACACCAGACAGACATCCTCCCAAGGAGCTGGTAGCTTATCCCTTCGGAAGCCTCCTCTATAGCAAACAGGTTCTTCATTTTCTGCAAAAAAACTATTCATGTTGGCCTCATCCGTCGTCTTCGTAACCTTCTTCCATTTCTTCCCCTTTATAGACAACCCAATAGCCATAGTAATAACCTCTTCATTAACTTGGAACGTAATACCATTAATGGTGACCCTATGGTCATTCCACCCATTCACAAACTGCAAAGAACAATTTTCATCATACCCTGCCATTGCTTGCATGTAAGGAAGAAAACCCCCTTCTTTTAACAAGAACCAGGTTCCCATCCTATCTTTGAAATTTTCTATTTTTGTGGGCTCCAGTCGGTTCAAAACTCCACCCATTTCTTCCCCGCTAACTCTTAATCCACCAACTTCAGTAATTTGCATTTGAACATTCCTGTCATTAATCTTTCTGTCAACACTGATATTATTAATATTATTAAACATCAACAGCACAACAATGATGCAATTAGCCTCTATAGGGTCTCTAAACTTCTTGCAAGCAAGTTTTCTGGGCGCTTCGAAATCCCATTCATTTTCATTATGGGATTTGTGCATGCTTGGTATCATTACTCTACCATCCCTAAAATCTTTGACAACATCCGAAACTGTCTTTTGTACTTTCAAAAAGGAAATAATTTAAACTTCACATTATGTTACCATAATGGCGAAGTAACTCATATCTCAAATCGCAACTATTTATTATCTAGTATGTACGACAGTGTCTCATCATCTTTCCCTTATTCTTTTTATTAAATTTAAAAAATATCGCCTTCCTAGATATAATCCTACCAAAATTGCACTGATCTTTATTTGTCTAGCCATGCTTAATTTTTGTTCCCCCCTTCCTTGCAGATCAGGGTCTTAATTTCCTCCTCTAGCATATCCGTGCTTCTCCAACATGTCATTTCCTTTAATTCAAACCCCACGGTAGCCGCAACGTTCACCACCATATTACCTTCCCTATATATGTGTTGCAACTGGACTTTTTCCATCCCATTTATGATATATCTAATGTCCATGATGATAGTTTGGATATTCCAGCTGGGCTGAGAAGCTCCCTTCACCATATAAATTATTAATTTGGAGTAACCTTCTATAGTTATTTCTTTTATTTGCATTTCACTAATCAATTGTAGACCCTAATGTAGAGCCATCGATTCAACCAAATTGTTACTTCCCCCTCCAACATTCCCAAAGTAGACTAGTAGCGCATCACCATTTCTATTCCTCAGAACTTCGCCCACCACCCCTATTTCCTTTTTTGCGGCACCATCGAAATTCAGCTTAAGTTGTGTTATTCTTGGTGGTTTCCATCTTGTTTGCTGCCTCTTGATAACCTTAGAGTTATTGAATTACTTAAAATTCCATTGAATACCCCACTTTTCTGCTATTTGGCATTCCTTCCTACCTGGTTCTTCCTTCGGTATCTTACATTTAGCAATCCTTATATTTTGTTTCAGCATTTTCTCCATAATTCCCATAACTACCTCCTCAGGTCTTTCCTCTTCACGAAAGATTCTATCATTTCTTTCTTTCCATAAGTGCTAGCAAATATATGGTGGGACAATCTTCCAATAAGAATACCAACTTGGGATGAAAAAAGGGACAGTCCCAGTTTTGCACAAATTGACTTAAGCTCTCCTTCATCACCCAGCTTAGTCCAAATTTCTCCCACACCAACAACCAGATCTTTAGGGAATATAGGCATTCAAGGAAGAGATGAGAGATAATCTCTTTTTCTTTGCATAGATAACATCTGTTTGTAATTAAAAAAAACCCCTTTCTTTTAGATTATCCAGTGATAATATTTTACCATGTTGAACAATCCACCAGAAGAAAATTATTTTGGGTATAAGGTTACTAATCCAAACTTTACACCATATTATGGGGCAAAAGTCCTTTCTAAAGAGTTGCTTGTAAGCCGACTTGACAATAAAATTACCAGTAAGAGTTAAATCCCATACCACCTTATCCTCTTGACCTAGAATTGGTGGTCTTTGTGCTTCAATCACCTCTTCCAGTTCATTAAGAAATTGGATATCCTCCTGAGAACATGTATCTTTTTGCAATTTCTTCCACTTCGTTCTAGGGTCAATATGATCCCCACTCTTAGCCCCATCTCTGTCTTCAACTTCTCCATTAATCTTCTAAATTTATTGTAAACCAGTGGTTTCCCCCCCATCCAATTATCCTCCCAAAACTTGATTTTTTGCCCATTACCCATAATCCACCTTACCCCTTCCCTCTGCATACCTCTGCTATTGACAATATTCATCCATATTTAAAATCCCCCGGGAAGGTCATTGTTAAAAAGATTATGAGCGAAAAGGGAGTTAGAAAGGTATTTGGCTTTCATAATATTGCTCCAATCCATATTATTTTCTCCCAGTCACCATCCGATTTTAGGAAGGAGGGCATTATTCAAATCTCTAAGCCTTCCCACTCCCAGTCCCCCCTTTCCTTTGGTTTGCCAACATCCTCCCAATTGACAAGATTTTTTATTCTTTTTCTCTGTACCTGACCAAAGGAAATTCCTCTGTATTCTCTTAATTTTGTCTGCCATATTTTGATTTATTTTAAAAAGCAAAGTAACGTGACTTGCCGCTAGTCACTCGAATCAGCGAGTCAGGAATGCCTAACCGAGTCATTATGACCCATGACTCGCAAGCGGCGTGTCAAGTGGAGTGACTCGCATGACTCACCTGACTCACGAGTCACGAGGTGACTCACCTAACTCGGGTTGCTTGACTCAACCGCGGCAGCATAAAATCGGCAAGGTTAAAATATTAATTTTTGCATACTTTTTTAATATATTTTTTCTTCTTACTCACTCTTATAACCCTAAAAGCGCTTCCATAACACTCTATTGTGAGAAGAAGAAAGAGAGAGAGAGGTAGAAGAGAAATAGAATGTCCTTGTTTTGCAACCAGCTGAAAGGAAGAAGAGAAAAGCTTGCATTTAGATCATCAAGGAGTTTATAGGAGCTCTTCTCAACACTTCCCAAATCATTTAAAAGAGGTAAGAGTTGATTTTTTAGATTTTGATGATTTTTTTCTCTATGCTTATGGGTTTTTTGGATGAATTTTTTCATAAAATACAATGCTTAAATGGTAATATTTGGTCTATAACGTCTTATTGCAGCAACCTTTACATTTTTCCTTACTCATAATGGCCCCTGGAGGTAAAAAACCCAAACTCTCTAAAGGCAATAAAAAGGATGACTGTTGGAAGTTCACCATAGACTTTCCGAGTAGAACTAGAACTCAAACAAAATGCCTATTTTGCAAAACCATTAATAGTGGAGGATAAATAGATTGAAATACCATATTGTTGGCATACGTGGTCATGATACTGAGCCTCATAGACTTGCAACTGTTGAGGCTCAACGTTTTTGTTATGTAGCCTTGGAAAAATATGAACAAGAAAAGGAATTAAAAAAAATCAATTACAAGAGTTAGCTAAGATTGGTTCTAGTTCCCTTCCACGCTCATTTGGAAATGTTTTAAAGTCAGTAGGTTGTGTTGGAGAAGGTTCTTCACTTCCCCCCTATTGTCCTAGTGCTTCTGCTAGTCGTACTTCTTCTACATCTATTCCTTGCATTGCTAGTGGTGCTACTGCTATGGCTATTGCCCCTTCTAGTAGTACTAGGCCTACTAATTTTACCTTTCGTCATAGAGTCAGAAAATCTAGGTTGGACAATTTTTTTGTACCGCATTCCACTCCCGGTGCACAACCCTCACTTGAGAGCTTGGGCTAGGAAGGTACATGAAGCTGGAATAAGAGCAATTTGCAAGTTTTGGTTTTTCTGCAACATTCTATTTATAGCAGCCAGGTATTTCAACTTCATTTATATTTGATTGTTTTACGTTTTAAGTTTTAAAATTTAAATTCAATTTTATACTTTTAAGTTTTAACTTGATGTTGAAAATTTGAAATATGCTAATTAAAATGTTTTTATAAATGTAATAGGACTCTTTATTGGTAGGGAATGATTAATACAATTTTTATCAGTGGTGCGGGGTTCAAAGCCCCCACTGAAGATGAGTTGAGTGGCCCCCTCTTACTAGATATGGCTGAGGAGATGAAACTTGAGTTGGAGGACCATAAAAAAATTTGGAGTCAAAAGGGGTTTACTATTATGATGGATGGATGGACAAATAGGAGGAATAGAACCCTCCTAAATTTTCTTGTTTCTAGCGAAGGTAATTCATCATCCTCTACTTCTTGAATTCTAAATTTAAAATTTTATGTATTATTGAATAACGAAAATTTTGATTTATTGACTATTGATTCTTGATTCTTGAATGACAATTATTTTGTTTAATTTTCACTTTCAAGATCCACCATGTTTTTGAGGTCTATAGATGCTTCCTCATATGTGAAAAATGCAAAATACTTACGTGAGGCTATTGAGGAGGTCGTAAGGGAGGTGGGGCAAGAGAATGTTGTCCAAGTGGTGACTGATAATGCAGCTAATTATGTTGCTGCAGGTAAAATTTTGACTTCTAACTTTCTAAGTTCTACTTCTAAAATATTTGTTTTAGTTTTTCATTAAATTTTGAAAATTAAAAATTTTTTAATACATCAAAAATTTTCATTGTTTACTAACTAATTTAAAATTGCTGCAGGAAAACTTTTGATGGAGAGACACCCAAAAATCTTGTGGACTCCACGTGCGGTCCATTGCATCAACCTCATGTTAGAGGATATTGGCAAGCTTGTACGAGTGAAATCATGTGTTACCAAGGCCAAAAATCTTTGTAAGTTGATCTATAATCATGCCTTGGTCCTCAGCAATATGAGGAAATACACGAAGGGAAAGGAGTTGGCTCGTCCTGGTATCACAAGATTTGCCTCTAATTTTATCACACTAAAATCTTTGCTGAGTTGAAGGTTAGCTTTGAGGTGCATGTTTGTTGGTCCAGAATGGAGTTCCTCCTCCTTTGCCACCAGCCTTGCAGGGATAGATGCAACAAAATGCATTTATGATGATGAAAGTTTTTGGAAGCCATGTTTGAAGATTGTGGAGGTAATTTAAATTTTAAAAGCTTAAGTCTTAAAATTTTATAAATTAATTTATCTCATATATATTTTTGTTTTATTTTCATTGTGCAACTTTGCAAAGTTTCACCATTCACTAAATTGTATTTTTGTTTAATTGTTTTATAGATCACTAAGCCCCTTGTAGCCCTCCTACAAGTTGCTGCGAGAAGCCCTCGATGGGCTACATTTATGAGGGCATGGATAGAGTCAAGGAGGCTATTAAGGCCAAATATGTTGGAGTTGAGGAAAACTATGGCCCTATTTGGGACATAATTGATAGGAGATGGCAAAATCAGCTTTATAAGCCCACCCACGCAGTAGCCTATTAACTCAATCCGGCATACCGTTTCTGTGAAGATATCAAGGTAGATGAGGAGGTTCTTAGTGGCCTATATAATATGATATCGAAGATGGCCACTAATGCCACAGATATATTGCTTGAGATAGATGCCTATAATAATGCATCAAGGCCCATTTTTTCAAGTGAAATTTGCAAAGAAGGTCGTACAAAATTGCAACCAAGTAAAAATTGCAGCTTAAGCCTTCTACAATCTAATTTCTAAATTTCTAGCTTTAAACTTTAAGTTTAAACCTTAAAGTTCAAATTTTGAAATGAGACTAATATTTTTTTCTTTTCCTTTTTTCAAAATTCAAATAGATGGTGGCAAATGTTTGGGCCTTCAACCAAAACCTTAAGCAAATCGACATCCGCATTTTGAGCCAGCCAATTAGCGCTTCTGGATATGAGCGCAATTGGAGCATGTTCGAGCACATCCACTCAAAGAGGTGTAACAGGTTGTCTATGGAGAAAATGAATAGGCTAGTCTTTGTGCATTACAACCTGCGCATTAGGATGAAGGAGATTTTGGATAGTGACACCTCTCTGATTACTTTAGAGGAGGTTGATCCAAAGTCTGAGTGGATCACTGAGGCTACTGATCCTATCTTTGATAATGAGGACCTACAGTGGATTGACCAGGCAGATAGAGAGGGTCAGGCTGAGGCTTTGGCTATGGTAGCAGAGGACCAAAGAGCTCTAGTTGTTCCTAGTGGCACCTCACAGGCATTGGCAGAGCCAAAGACTACAGTTGATCCTAGTGGCACCTCACAGGCATTGGCAGAGCCAAAGACTACATTTGATCCTAGAGGCACCTCACAGGCTGATGCTATGGCTAATTAGTCATCCAGGACCTACCTTAGACACCTTACTAAGAGGCATTTTATAGATCATACTGAGCCTGAGGTTGAGGTTGGGGATGAGGATGAGGATGACGATGACGATGACGATGAGCTTGAGGATGATGATGAGGACTTCGACTAGGAGCCATAGCTATAGTCTTGTTTTAACTTTTTGTTTAACTTAATATATGATCAGAATTTGGAACATTTGATGATGACTATTGATTCATTGAATCTTGATGTGTTGGATTTCATAATACATAATACATATTACATATACATTTTAATGGGTTGCATGGATCTATCATTTTATATATGATTGTATGTTTTACTTTTATAATATTTCCTTCAGCTAATGTTTAAACTTTAATTACTAGTAATATAGTATTTAGCAATTTACCTTTATAGTATTGTACAGTGTACTTATGTAATCGATGTATGTTTGACTTTTAACTTTAAGTATGTGCATTATGATCAAATTATCTTCTATTTAATGATGTTATTGTGTCTTTAAGCTTTATTGAATAATGGGTGCATGGAATGTTCTTTAAATCCTAAAAAATCTCAAAATTTTGAGATTTTTTCACCTTGCCGAGTCACCGCCGAATCATCGCCGAGTCATTTCCGAGTCCGAGCTGGGTCACGAGTCAAGTTACCCTTGCCGGGTCCGAGTCACGTTACTTTGTTAAAAAGGGACAGAAAGTATATTGGAATACCCTGTAAAGCCACAACGAGTAGCTGTAGTTTACCAGCATTACTAAGGATTTCCCCTTTCCATCCTGCCAGCTTCTTTTGGATTCATTCAACAATAGTGTTCCAGAAATCATTAGTCACCTCCTTAATGGTTAACGGTAGGCCAAGGTAAGTATCCGGAAGGTTAGCCAACCAGCAGCCTAGGATATTCCTAATCCTCCTCTACATAAGAGCATCAGTGTTAAAAAAATAAAGTGTAGTTTTAAAGTAGTTTATTTGCTGACCTAAGTTGTCTTCATAGTTTCTAAGTATACTCTTCCATGCCCCAGCTTCCATAATAGAGGACTCTCCAAAGAGAAAGGTATCATCAACGAATTGTTGTGATACTTCAGATTCAGCAGTGGTAGCAGGTTTAATTCCTTTAACACATCTCGTATTTACCAATTTGGTAAATGATCTCCCCAGGACCTCTGCCACCATAATAAAGAGGTAGGGGTAAAGCGAGTCTCCTTGCCTTAAGCCTCTTTCTACTTCAAAGTTGCCCCAAGGAGAGTCATTCAGTAGGACCGCATATTGTATAGTGCCCACCATCATCCTTATAAGGTTTATGACTTTATCATTAAACCCCTCTTTCAAGCACATCATAAAGGAAGTCCCACTTTAGCTTATCATATGCCTTAGATATATCCAACTTGAAAGCCATAACAAGTCTTTTACTTTTCTCCATGGAATGTATGATCTCGTGAGTAGTTATTGCGACATCCAGAATTTGCCTTCCCAGCACAAACCCCTTTTGTGGTGCTCCTATGATGCTCTCGAGGAAGGGCTTGATCCTATTGACCAACACTTTGGCAAGAATTTTATAGACTGTGATACACAGGCTTATAGGTCTAAAGTCCAGGAGACTCATGAGTGTCAGAGTCTTAGGGAGCAGAGCAATAAATGTCCTATTTATCCTTTTTAGCATCTTCCCGTTCTAAAGAAATCCCTAGTAGCCTAGATTAGCTCATTTTTAATGACCTCCCAAAAATGCTGGAAAAATGTTGGGGGGAAACCATCAGGTTTTGGGACCTTGTAAGCTTTCATGGAAAAAACAACCCTTTTCACTTCCTCCTCTGTGATGTTTCCTAGAATGCTATTATTTTCCACATCTCCAAGCACTTGTGGAATTGTATTTATCAAACTTCTTCTAATAATTTAATTTCCTAATCTAAAATCCTTTTTATAAGTCTTGCTAAAGTATTCCACTGCATGTCTTCCCATTTCTTCCTGATCCTTATATTCTCCCCCCCTTCTCCTTCTAACCTATTGATCGTGTTTCTTCTTTTATGATTCGAAGCCGACCTATTAATAAAGTTGGTATTCCTGTCTCCCTCAGTTAACCATTGAACCCTTGATCTTTGCTTCCAAAATATTTCTTCCCTCAAAATGATATCGTTCCATTTTTTTATATACTCTTCTTCTTCTTGACTAGCTTCATCCAAATTATTTTTTTATATACTCTTCTTCTTCTTGAGTAGCTTTTCCTCCACATCTGTTTTGACTTTGAACAAATCTCCAAAGGAGCTCTTAGCCCAGCCCTTAACATTTCTCCTTAGATTATCTAAATTTTGAGTTAATATGTACATAGCAGTACCATTAATCCTTATATTCCACCACTCTTGGACTCGGTCTTTGAATTCCAGGTGGGATTGCCACATAATCTCATACCTGAAAGGTTTTGGACCACCTTTAATACCATCCTCCTGATGAAAGATTAAAGGGGAATGATCTGAAGCAATTCTTGTGAGGTTCTCCAAGAGGGAATTACTCAACCGATTCCAATTCCCCGTCATCATCAATCTATCCAGTCTTACTTGAATGAGATCACCTCCTTTTCTATTATTAGTCCATGTGAATGGGTTCCCTCTCAGATCAACATCAATGAAATACATTTTTCCCATAAAATCATAAAGGTCCTGCAAGCTTTCAGGGTAGTCCTTCCACCCAACTTTTCCGAATGAGAGGAGGGTATTAAAATCTCCCATACACATTAACTATTTATCCTTCATAGTTTCTAAAATCCTTTCCAGCTTTCCATAAGTTTCCTTTCTCCCTATCTTGTTATTAGAAGCATAGATATTGATGAGCCCCCATCTTTGATTACCAGTTTGGAACTCCATTATAACAAAAAAATTATCTCTCCATACCTCAACCCCCATCATAGAACACGGGTTCCACATGGTGGCAATACCCATTGAGGCTCCATCAGCATCCATATGCATGAAGGCAGCCCTAAGCCAAACATGACTTACTAATCTATCAAAATTAGCACTAGACATTTTTGCTTCTTGAATTAACACACAGTCCACCTTCTCCTGAAATATGCATTGTTTTAAAGCATACTTTTCTGAGGGTTATTTAATACCCTTCAATTCCAAGAGAGAAATTTCATTTCTTACCTCTTGTTACAGTCTCCAGTGTAAGCTATTTACCACTGGTGACGTCCCTTGCTGCTTGTTTTGTCCTGGTTGCTCTACTAGTTAGTCTTCCAACTGTACCACATGTTTCGACATATGGTTCTTTTCCCCCCTTTTCTTCCTTTTTTGTACTTCCCATTCCTCATTATCACCCACTTGTGGGGAACCAAGGCTTAGTTCCTTTTCAACTTTATCCAAGCTTGCCATAACTTTTGCTACTATCTCTGCCTTCCTCATTCTCAGAGGGGTGTATAACCTTTCCTATGGAGCACAATCTACAGCAATATGTTCCTGTAAGCCTTTACCACCCAAACTTGTTGGAGTACTAGAAAGGGATTATTGTGCCACTATTTCACCTTCCTCCATCATTTCTCCTTCTTTAAGTTTCCCTACAGGTGACCTTATTAATTCCTCTATTTCCCTTCTAAATGGATACTCTTCCATCTTCTTCTTTTCCTCTAAAGCTTCCCCCTCTTCAGGTTCACTTTGTCCCCTAGACCCTTTGACAGGGTTATCCTGTATCATATTAGCCTCCAGGTTTTGGTCAACCGCAACCACCTCCTCAAGTCTTGGGGCTTCCGACGATTCCCCGAAAGTATCTTTTACAATTCTTGGGGATCCTTCTTTTTGTTTCTGCTTCTGTAATTGAGCTTTATAGTCAACTATAACATGCCCAAAACGTCCACACTTTTGACGGAAAAGTCCCGCATTCTCATACTATATGGGTTGGTATCTCTCTCCACATTTAGTTTTTAGAGTGATGACAGTCGAGAGAGCCCGATTTAGTGCCACATTCACACAGAATCTAGCATACACCAGTCTGGATTTTTGCATTGTCACTATGTTCGTAGTAACAAAGTGACAAAAGGAATTTCCTATCCACCTTAGAATCTTCTCATCCCAGAATTCTAAAGGTAAACCAGGTAACCTTACCCATACAGGAGCTAGTTTGTTAAGCTCTACACTAGCATCAAAGCCCGGGAGCCACCTTGTTAAGGCAAGATAGTGTTTGCCGTAATACCATGTTCCCGAGAGTATAAGATTTATATCTTCCTCTGTCATGAATTTAAAACAAAAAAGGCCACTAGGCATCGCAGAGATGCTAACACTACCCTTAATCTTCCATTTTTGACTTACCCACTTCCGGACCATCTCTATTGTGGGTCTAAACGCAACAAATCTTCCCACAACACAAAGTTTGAGGCTAGGGGTAACGCTGTCCACCAGAGTATTCGAGAGGAATATTAACGGCCCATTAGCACCATGAGCAATCTTGTGATCCTCCACAGAATCTCTAACCGCCCGAGAACACACAAGCGCATTCTTCCAGCCTCCAATGGTCCCATTAGTCAGCTTTTTTCCACCATCCACTGGGCTACCAGCCGGTTCAACATTTCCCAAGGGAGTTCTCCCCACCTCTATGGTCCCACAGCAGTCTTTCGTGACTTCCAGATCTTTGTGCAGGGTTAACACCATCTGCAGTTTCGGGCATAGTGGAGGGTCCGGAGGCTTAGGGCCCCCCATGAGTGAATTCAAAATTTGAAAAGGAGCGGCAACGGGCGGCAAAGTTGCAGAGTGTTTCTAAGAGATATTTGATTGTAACAATGTATATGTTATACATATGGTTAGTTATATTATTTTATACTAACTAATGATGTTTAAACCTTGG
The DNA here is from genome assembly GCA_028749045.1 of Cupressus sempervirens. Classification (NCBI taxonomy): domain Eukaryota; kingdom Viridiplantae; phylum Streptophyta; class Pinopsida; order Cupressales; family Cupressaceae; genus Cupressus; species Cupressus sempervirens. Next base: position 515,438,170 of record CM053783.1, read on the forward strand.
AGACATGTCACCTTCTCTTATACTTATATGAGATCCAAATCTGCATTTGAAACATAACTATAACAATGGCAATATTATTACATTTACAGACACAATCCATGTTATTTATCAAAAGGGGGGTTCCATTGCAACCCTCACTACAACAATTAGAAGTAGTATCTTCAAGGTTCGTGGCACACTTCATAAAAAATGAGTCAAAGTCATGATTGATAGTAGCGCCACCCTCAATTTCATCCATTCATCGTTGGCCACTTGTAAGCGCTTGCATGCAGTAGAGCATGGAGGATTTTAGGTCAAGGCTGCCAGAGGGACCTTGTTACCTTGCACTCACGTGATTCCAAGGCTCAACATTCCATGGGAAACTATCCTTTGACAAATGATTTCTATCATAGATCTCGTTGATGTTGATATCATATTGGGCATCCAGTGGATGGAGACCCTTGATCAGTACATCCAAAGCTTCAAGAGGATGGACTTTTCATCTGAGACAGATGGCAAGAAGGTGTTGCTAAGAGGAATGTCAAATAAAGGACCGAGGGAAGTCACAATCAAGAAGATGGAGGCCATTTTTAAGCATCATATAATCCCAAAATTTTACTTTCATGCTGTGGTGGCAAGTAAAAACATGACAATCAACACTTTACCCCATTCCTTAGATGATTGGCAAGCCATTTCTTGGTCTAGTACTCCAAAAACACTTTTGCATGTCAATTGATAGATGGCTATATACATAATAAAAGATACAAAGTGATTAATGATATCATCTACTACGACGATAAGATCTGCTTGGTGCCTGACTCCAAACTGAAGAAGTTGATTACCGAAGGTTTCCCATAATCGAATTTACAATTGTTAGAGGACAAGCAATTTTTGGGAGAGGGGGACTATAATGTCCTTGTCATTAAATAAAACAAATTAATAACTTTATTTGGGGTCTTGATTGATTTTTGTATATCTTAGGCCCATCTTTAATTTTTTGTAGGTGGTGTTTACTGTGCCTTGTGTAGGCACATTGTTTCAACCTCAAGAGTTTTCCTCCGACGGGGTATATATGTCTATTGGATTAGTTGTTGTAGCTATGTGAATTTGAATTACTTAATTTGTACTATGAATCCCAATTGGAGTTCAAAATTATTCGCCATTTCAAAAGTGAAAGATCTTCCCTACTTGGCTATTCTGGTTTCGGTGGGATTCAACCCTCACCCTATTTCATCTTTGTATTACTTTGCTTCGGATCTAGCACATCTGGAGCGCCATCTTTGTTTGCAAATATAATTGCACCAACTTACGACTTACAAATCTGATAACTTTCCAAAGAGTTGATTCAAACCAAGTATGAACATGGATGACAAATCTACCAACATCCCGTATGGCATCCCCGCTGCACTGCATCCCCCCTGAATCGAGTTCACCTTCAGCTTGAGTTCTCCTTTGGGTCAAGTTCTCCTTCAGGTCAAGTTTCCCTTCGGATCAAAATCCCCTTTAAACCGAGTTTCCCTTCGAATCGAAATTCCCCTTTGGATCGAGTTCTCCTTCGGGTCGAGATCCCTTCCGGACTGAGTTTCCCTTCGGATCGAGATTCCCTTCAAACCAAATTCCCTTCGGATCGACTTCCCCTTCATATCAAGTTCTCATTCGGGTCGACTTCTCCTTCGGTTCGAGTTTTCCTTCAAATCGACATTCCCTTCGGATCAAGATCCCCTTTAGATCGCGTTCTCCTTCCAATTGAATTTTCCTTTGGGTTGAGTTTCCCTTCGGATCAAGATCTCCTTCGAACCAAGTTTCCCTTTGGATCAAGGTTCCCCTTTGGATCAAGTTCTCCTTTGGGTCAAGATCCCCTTTGGACAAAGATTGCCTTCATACAAAGATCACCAACGACCAAGATCATCTTGGGGACATTACAGTTGCAGCACTGGTACACCATGATAACATTCACAACCTTATTGAAGACAAGAAGGCTCAATCGAAAAAGCATAAACTGGCATAGAAGGTGAGTCTTATGTTGCTCATTTATAGTGGGTCAAAACAGCTTTTGAAACTTGGAAATCAGAATATTTATGTCTACATTCAGGCGGGAATCACCTCTTAAAGGTTGTTTAAATATATGCTAAACAATTAAGAGAAGAAGAGAATGAGGTTAAAAAACTCAATTGGAAGATTAACGCCACTCAAGAGATATTGGCTATAATTGGTTGCCCTTCAAGAATCCAAAAAAACAGACTTTGGTCACTAATCAATTCAAGGAACAAGAGAACAAGGGAAGGACTGAGTTTTTCAGGGAGTGATCAAGGAACTTGATAGGATTCAATAGACTTATGACTTGGATAGCTACCCCACGAAATTGTTGGTACCACTAGAACATCAAGATGAAATGGAAAACATTCAATTGGTTGACAATTGTTTATTTAGCATGGATGCTGATTTGACATTTGATAATCCACTTTTTGAGGTTGATGAGGAAGATCTTTCTAATTCACATGATGAGGATGTGATTGATTGTAGGATTTGAGACCCAAGCACAATTATTAGTAATGAGTCTGGGCTATAGGATTGGAGTGATTGGTCGATTTCTTAAGTTAGAATTGCTGCTCATTTTTCAATTAGCTTATATACTGTTCCAAGTTATATTTATTTCATTGTGAATCAAGCTGTTGTGGAGGCATTTAAGTTATCAGAAGCAATTGTGCTTCAAATTGTTGATGTTGTATTCATTGAGTGTTGCGATAAAATATTGTCCTCCAGCAATTTAGGGGTGTATATAATGGCATAACATAATAGAGAGTTGAGGCTCAGTTTCATAGCAAAAAGTTCTATTATAATACAGCAAGCACAGCGGCAGTATTCAACCATATCAAATTCATTTATGTCAAGGAAGCCACCTATTAAAACTTTTGAAGGGTATTGTCTTAGAGCGATTCTATTTGGAGTGTTGCAGATATCACACTTAGTTCATGGATGGGATCGATTACGAGAATGTGCTCATTGCTAAATGGATGGAAGTTATTTGTCTTTTTAGTTGATTTAATTTATAAAATTTAAAGTTAAGTCGCTCAACATTGTGTTTGGTCATTTAACTTAGTTTTCAAATGTTATGTTCATAGATTGGGAGTCAAATTGTACTACTTATTGATTTAGAGTCATTGAATTTATGTTTATCAAAGTGTAAAAGTGTTTAAAGTAAAAATAGATTAAAAATTAAAAAATATTAATATATTTGTGTGTGTCTGTGTGTGTGTGTCAATTGGAGTGCATAATCAGTGGTCAACAATTATATGGCTTACAACAATCATTTAGAGTTGAAAATCAATCAATTATACTATTTTATATGTTATGTGCCTTACAACTATCATGTAGAGTTAAAAAAATAAAACAGTTATACTATTTTACATAACACGTTATAAATTAAGAGAGAACAACTTGAGATAATTACAAACCTTTTCAAAACCGAAATAGGTTCAGGAGTTTTATATGGTTCCAAAATTATTCCAGGACTTACAAGAGAGAGCTGCAAACCTACCTACAAACACACAAAATGAACAAGGTATTACTCAATGGAAAGAAATAAAATGACATATAATTTGCAATCGAAAAGATAGTAAATACAAAATCCCTATCAATGCATGATATGATCGTGTTATACATGATAATAAATAATCTACAGTGTTCCATGGAACTCTGAAATGGGGGATGGGTTTTTGGAACAGGGGACCAAGGGCCTAGATTATGCACGGTGGCGAGGGGATGGGATCGATATACATATAATACTTGAAAATCTAGTTGTAAATGATTTATAAGAATTTATAATTCTAAGGAAACTTTGGCAAATCAGTAAAACAACAAAATTGCAAATACTGAACATTGAAATTAAAATGGCTTGATACAAAACAAATTTTGACAAATGAAAATGTTGAATGGGAGATTTCTATTATGTCAAAAATATCTTTAAGATGATTACAATGTAGCATGATATCAAAATCAGCACAAAATGTGAAAATGTAATAGAGGCCTCTAATCATCACCAAACTCTTCACCACTTGGACTACTTGAGTCCACATGGTCAAGTTGCACCGAACTAACAGAAACCAGCCCTGCATTTGAAATTGAAACACCCTCATCAGTCTTAATGACTCCTTTGGCTCCTCATCCTATCATGTTAATGGACTCTCCTTGCACACAAATGTCTTGTGAACAATGAGAGGCAAAGCACTATGTATAGCCACAAGGTTCTCTTCTCTCCTAGAGATAACTTTGTTCCCCTTAAGAGAATGGATAAAGCTATGGGTAGAGAAATTCCTGTCAGAAACTGAAGAACTATAAACCTAAGATATAAAGAAACTGAATTCCAAGAGCGATAGTCAAAGATTCTGGTTTATGGCAATTCCACCACAAAATCAGTTCTTGTTGTGCCATAGTTGCCATATCCATCTTGGCTCCCTCAAATTAACCCCTAAGAGTGGCAAATTTTGTCCACTCTATCTGAATTGTGCTGGGATCAAAAGGATCATACATCTCAATGGACCTAAAGAACCCTGCCTTCACCTCAACATCCTACATAAGTATGACTCCTACACCTCTCCAAGTTTAAGTGCATCCCCATCCTTGCATCTAATGACTTGGAAACATTGAGCAATGATGGATGTTGTCCATTTTATAATCACAAAATGGAGGCAACTCTATGAAACTGACATTAAAAGTTTCCAACTTCTATAAGTTGATTCACTACAAGATTCGTGCAAGTTGCTCAATTAATCCTTCCTAATCCATATTATGAATCTTCTTATTAAATGTCCTCGTCATGTTTTCTTTGTCTTTGTAAGCTCAATTAAATTTACTGGATCTAAAGGAATTTGTTTTATTTTTTAGGCCTCCAAAGTCCCTTTTTGCATTCTAATGTATTTGTTTTGGTTATTTTGGTCCTTTTGTTTCCTTTAATCTCTTGCTTTCGGTCACACACTCATTTTGAGCTATCTCAGGACTTGATCGAGGTTGTCAATCAAAAGATATTAAGGTTTAAGTGGATGTGTAATCGGACTTATAACCCCAATTTCATATTTTAAACTTTAGATCTTTTATTTTGTTGTTATGTTGCACTTTTTATATGTTTATAACTTAAAATCACTTTTAAATGTCTTTATAAGTTATTAAGTGCACTTTTTGATCTTTTATGTTATAACTTAAATCTCTCAAGTTATAAAGTGCACCCTTTCAACCTATTTACACATTACACATGCACTTTAAGTTATAACATAAATCACTTAAGTGAAAAGTGTAGCTGTTCAACCAATTTGCACATTACACGTGAACTTTTATATGCAATGTGTAATAGGCTCCAAAAAGTATGATTTCAAATAAGTGAACAATTAAACATGTGCAAAAAAGAAGTCAAGTGAAATAAACAAGTTATAACAAGTCATTTACATATCCATTGTAGCCAATGTGCAAATGCACTCAAAAAGTGTGATTTATTATCATTTAAACATGTAAATGAACCCAATAAATGTGATTTGGCTTGTTTTGATCCCATTCCAAGTGCAAATCACACTTCTTGAGACCATTTGCATATTATATCTCACATTACTTCCATATACAGTATGCATTTCACTTTGGAAACCACAATTGGCTTGCAAAACAACTTCTTTTCTTCAAAATTATTTGACTGGGTGTGTTACATCCCAATTTTTCACCTAATTTAAAATATAGCCATTGAAGTCACACGAAGTCAGTTGATAGTTAAATTGGTTATAATCCTGTGAAATGATAAGATGGTTAGTCATTATCATTACTTATCACGAATTCATGGAATTGAATAAGCGGTTAGCCGTTATGATTATTTATGATTAAATAACTTGTTATGGTAATATGAATTAAATGCGGAGAATTTCCTTGTAGGAAGCACGTCGAAGGGGTGGAAGCATCGTCAGAAAAGAATTAGGCAAGAGCATCACCATCACTCAGCAGATGGGTTGAGGACCTAGCAACTTGAAACAGGATACATCTATGGGACCCACATGAGCTATTAAATAAATAATTTAAAATATAAAATAATTTAACTAAAATAATTAAATTGAATTATAAAATGTACCTCAAAGGATTTAACTTGATCTTTCACCTTATTATTATAATAGATATATCTATATACATACACATAAAAATAAAAATGAAATGGCACCAATAAATTAAAGTATCATAATCTAATGATCTCACCTCATCGATATACTTATGTGAACATATATAAGAATGTATTATAATAATAAAATGAAATTATAATCTCTTCAACTCCTCCTTTTCTTTATTTCTTTTCCCTCTTCATTTTTCTTCTTTTTCAAATCGAATCAATGTTTAGGAATTCGAATGGACTTCTTGAAACCGATAGAAGCCAAGGAGCCACGGCTAACCTTTAAAACAAGCTACGAATCAACCAAGACAACATCTCTATCACTCTCTCAATTCATTTCCATTCTGCTACGTTTTTCCATTCCAAGTCAAGCTCATTTCTTTCCAAGTCACGATAATAGAGTCGAACTGTTCAGGTCAGCTCACCACTCTTTTACAGCGTTATAGCTTATTCAGTCTGCTACACACAATCCTTTCCAATATTTTTTCACTTCATTCGGACCCTGCATATTTTCAAATCGCATTATCATCACAAGGGGGTGGTGCATTAAGCAAAGTAAGAACATTGGTTTAAGAATACTAGTTGGTGGACGGCAAGAGGCCAAGATCCAATCTAAATACCAATCACATACATAACAGGTTGTTGTTATTCTTCCATCTTTCCAATTTATGAATTCTAATTGTAGTCGGCTAGGTCAAGAAAGATTAGTAATAGAACTACAATTATTATATGAATACTTGCTGATGGCTCTCGTGAATTCCATAAGTTCTGTTGATCTTTAATTATTGAGTGCTACTACCAGCACTAAGAAGTCAAAATGGAAGCTGTAGAGTGTTGTAATGATTATATATACCATCTCCATTAAATCAAATAACAATAGTATTAACCATGCAGTCTTAATCCATAACACTAAACCAGAATGCTATTGAATTTCAGACACCTAGGATTCACTAGCAATAAAGCCATGAAATGGTGAAGAGGTGTAAATGAAACAGAATGATCATAATCTTTAAACACCTAGGATTCACTGCTTGGTAGCCATGAAATGGTGAAGAGGTGGAATGAATCTGCAAGAACACAGAAGAGAAATCAGATATGATTAAATTAATTAATTAAACAATAAATTCTGCAATCTTTTAAGAATATCTTTTCCGAATAACAAATTGTGATAAGCTAGAACATATATGTTATTCATGAATTTGTTGGGAATCAACGAAAGAACAGGTTGTTTTGAGAATTTTGAACACCTGGGACTCACTCGACTGTGTAACCAAAGAAATGGGTGATGACGTGTGAGAAAGGAAATTACAATAACATGAAATAGTATCAGTTATGACATAACAATGTTTATAATTTTTAGTTTGAATTATTTAATGGTTCACACATGAATGTGTTAATTGTAACCTCCTGTCATCAAGTCGAGTGTTGTGGTTAGATACCAGGATGCTCAGTAGATGATAGATGTTCCAAGTGCAATTCTGGGTAGGGAGGGCCTTTCTCATTAGAGATTGTGTGAGAATTAAGTTAAGGTCTGTGGTTGGGTGGATGAAGCCCCTGAAAATGTTTCACCTCTTCCCAAGTTGTCAGACGTACAATAGACAAAGATAAGTTATACATTCAATTGGTTACCGAAAACAATTATTTTACTTTTATGATGTATATGCAAGACTAAGGTAAGAATAATTGAGTTTTATCATTATTACAGTTACTTTACACTTAGTTGCGAGAGATAGATTTGTTAGATGGATTGTTATCTCAATCTTTTATTTATATGAATATTGAATATGAGTATATCTTTTAATCTTAAGTTATTGTCACAGTTAAGCAATCGGAAGGAAAGGAATGATACAGTGGTATATGAAGCCCTGATTGATTTCGTGGTATCCGAAGCCCTAATTGATACAGTGGTATCTGATGCCCTAAATGATCCAGTGGTATCCGAAGCCCTAATTGATACAGTGGTATATGATGCCCTAAATGATCCAATTGCAATTGAATCCCTAAGCAATACAATGGTATCTGAAAGCCAAAATGATCCAATGGTAATCGATGCCCTAATTTATACAGTGGTTTATGATGCCCTAATTTTATATATTGGTAATTAATAGTATTCGTCTTTTGATTTTGATATAGCGGTATTGAATGATAGTCGTTATATGACTTTGTTATAGTGGTATTTGTGGTCTAATCTAAGTGGTTGCAGAAGCATCCCTACAATGATTTCTTGGTTCAAATTCCATGGTATGTGGATTTTAATTTAAATAGTAAATTCCTTGATGGTGTTTTATGTTCTTAGTTAAGAAATTTTGTTTAACTGATTTTAACCACCAATCTCTTTCATATGAACGAAACTGATCTAACCGTCTTCCATGAAAATGAAGTAATAATTGTATTTCTTTGAGTACATTAGTTGTTAATTAAGACTGGGAAAACTGCTCGTTACAAGATGTTTCACTTGCATGACATTTACATATGCATTTCACTTCCAAAACCAAAATTTTCCTCTTGAAGTAGATATGCAATGTGCAATGGCTTTTGAAAAGTGCAATTGGTCCTTCACTTATGTTTTCAAGCAAAATGCTATGTGTAATGGCTCTCTGACACTACAATTGACTTCTTATTTGTGCTTTCCATGTAGAAGTCGATGTGCAAACTCCAACGTGCAAAGGGACACAAAAATTGTGATTTACATATACTTGCCTTATAGCTTGCTAAACATGTAAACGGACCCAAAAAGTGTGATTTACATATGCTTGCCATATAGCTTGTTAAAAGGTGTAAAGGGGCCCGAAAAGTGCGATTTGCATATGCACCTTTCACTTGCATAGTTTTAAAATATATCAACGAGTTCAAAAATTGCGATCTACACTTGATTTGCTAAATGCAATGTGCAAATCATCTCCAAAACCGTGACTTGCATTAAGGTCAATATGCAAGGTGCAAAGCAACTCTAAAGTGTGATTTTCACTTGAACATGGCATTTGCACATCATTTAAATATGCAAGTCATCAAAAAATGTGTGATCTTCACTTTGACATTCTTTTGCAACATGCAATAGCTCTTGAAAAGTGCAATTTTAGGGTTGGCAATGAAAGATATTTAAAAGTTTTGCTCACCATTTGCAAATGCATTTGAAAAATCCGATTTGGAGAAGAGAGTTTCATTCCAACTTCATCTTTGCTCCAAGTTTTGCACTCTTCTTTCCAAGTGTAAAACTTTTGTTTTGTTTGCACTTCTAGCTCTAGTTGCATATTTGGTGCATTCCTATGCTCTTTGCTTTCCATTTGTTCATTTGCAGCCCTAGATTTATGTTCTTAAACACAACAAAATTCAAACTCTCATCCCTTGTAATGCAAAAAGGTTCTTCCTCTCAAAAAGGAAATTGTTTTTGTGCTTTTGAAGAATTTGTTCGTAAGGAAAATGATGAAAATTGTCTCAAGAAATGCAAGTTTCATCCATATTTTCAGCCTTCATTCTCAATCCATCTCCAAATTTGCCCAACTCCATACTTCCCAAATATTCAATCAGACTTTAAAACCCTGATTACAAACATGTACAAGTAAAAATGATGAAATTTTACCAATATGTAAATACATTTTTTAATCCTGATTTTGGAGAAAACTTACATTCTTAAGCATGAAATTTCCTATCCACATGCTCCCAAGCTACATCTACTTGCATTAATATTCATTCAAGCCAAAATCCACATTTTTTCCCATATGCAATTCACCTGGAAAAACAATATTTTGACCACTTTTTTCCCGAAAGAGAAGCTTTCCATGGCTTTTCCAGCCTATCTAAGTGTTCAAAAAATATCTAGATCATACCCAAAACACTTATCCTTCGTGGATCTTCCGTTATTGTCCAAATCTTGAACCCTTATGAATTCAATCCCATTGGAAGATGTTTTCCCTCTTTGGAATTTTCATGTTGCAACAAACTCTTTAAGTCAAGATATGTCAGAATTTCTTCAAAGAATAGAGACATCCTATCAAGAAGACATTCTTCGAATCATAAGAAGCAATATTTGTTTGGTCTCCACTTTCCCAATGGCTGTCCTAGAACTTGAGTTCATGTGGGAATGTGCCAATCACTTTGATTCAAAAAAAAACAGTTAAAGATGTTGATGGGATAGTTGTTCTAAGCTTACATCTGTGCATCATTAAGAAGAATTTCAAAGTGTCTGAAATTCCAGAATGTGCAAATCTAACAAAGGAGAACTCACAACAGCTATGGAATCAGAGAAAGCTTGATTACATCAAGTTTTCAAATGAAAACTGCAATTCATCCAAGAGAATCAGGAGCTTATCAAAAGATGCAACACCACAGTTATTAAAGTGACTCTAGTGGCTCAGAAAATTGGAACTCTTGATCTTGTAATCATCCACGATTGCATCACCAAGTAAAAAGCATTTGCTAATAATCTATGAGATTGATTCAGCAATTTCAGCATTTTTTCATTTTACTTTAAGTGTGTTTTCAGTTTGTTGCTTGTAGGTTTGGAAGACATCTTTCATATAATTAACTTGTATGCAGTCGAACTACACATGCCTTCAGCAATGTAATTGAATAAGTCTTCTTTCCTGTTTGACTTAGTCAAGGTGGTTAAGTTTATCCCACATTTTCTCCTCTTTTCTCTCACTCCTTTGGCTACATAAGGAAATATCTTCCCTTGTAAAATCTAAATATCATCTTTGTTTATGCAAGCAAGCTCTATAAGATTTGTGCAAGTATAACTGCGATTTATTTGTGCAAGTTCCAAAGAGAAGTGAATAAAAGAAGAAATTTGTTTCAAAGCTATGTTCGGTAATGATTGTTGTGGTGTAAATTGTAAGTTGTGTCTACAATTTGTATTGCTTTCTTGAATTCATGAAATCTTGTCTCTATTCAGAGCATTCATAGAATAGTTATTTTTAGTCTCTGTGTTGGGATAACTTAGGAATTAGATTTAGAAATCATTGTTTGTGGAAGTCTATGAGCTTCATTTGTGGTGGCGGAATTAGAATTAGAAATTATCGACTCATGGAAGATTGTGTACCCAACAAGTAGAAAACTCATCTTTGAAGGATTGCGTAGGAGTTTGTGAGCTCCCTATTCGTCCTTATAGCTTATGAACTAGACATAGATCTAAGTCGATACAATTACAATCAATCTATGAGTTGATTGGAGTTTATCAGTATCATTGTTCCAATTCAAGATATAAGTATAAATTGAGTTTCGCGGTTCCCATTGCCCATTTTATGAGTATTTGGATTCTTCCCTGAAAAAAGTGGAGAGAATATTGGTAACAACCCTATTTGATTCTCTCAACTTCTCGCTTGCCTTGAATTGATTCAAGTAACTGTTAATACCTAAAATTTGCACCCTACTAAAACTCTAAAGTTCAATTTTTCGGAATAACAAGTGAATATTTTTCTGCATGTAAGATATGCAACTTCAAAAATGAGACCTCCAAATTCTAGGTCAGTTCCTATTGGATAATCACCTATTTGTTCTTTAAAAACAACTTTAGAACTTGATAGGTTAAGAGGAAAGAGAACTTGCAGACTGAAAACTAAAACTTAACTATCAGGGGACGCACCAAAGATGTGAAAACAAAAGATATAACTAATAAGAATTTGAACGGACATATTTGACTGGTAAACAGTCATATTCTATATACGCTTGCATAAATATTTCACAATGAGGTCTTGGCCGAGATAGTTAAGGAAAAGCGGATATTCACTTAACAATCTCAAAATATGAAAACACACCAATTGTGACCTTCAAACAACATACACTCCTACAAATAGGTAAGAGCTGAGACAAGACAATGAGGAACGATGAAATTCATAGATTATCCCTATCAATCACGCATTTACACAAAGATGCAAAACGAAAAGAAGGCTAAGATTCAATAAGATTTCCTTCCAAAAGATTCAAACATAATATATTCAGTCTCCAAGATGAGTTACAAAAATATGCAAAAAGTACACTAAGGACAAAGAAATATGTCATAAAAGCCTCCTTTGCGTAATTAAAACTGCCAAAATAATGAGCCCAAAAATCACTAAGTAAAAAACTCTCAACCACATGGGTCAGATGCAGGTAAAAATCCTATTAAAAAGGGGTCTAGAACCTCCAAGATCAAGACTAATCAACCTCTAAACTCTACAAGTCATAAACATGTCCATGACTTGTCAAAAACTTCCCACAAAAAGCTCAAACTGTCCATAACCGTCTCTTAAAGACAATAAAGGAGTCAAAATCCAACCCCTTAATCTTCTCAACTCCACACTATATTCTCTCAATCTCCCTACATACGCTCCACATGTTTGCAACTGATTCAAACCACCAAGTCTTCATAATTGCAATTTTATCTTCATCCCCTTGGACACATAGCACACTTTGACTTCCAAGTCAAGGTGAGAAACAATAAAATGAAGTCATGCCCATTTTAATTATTTGGGTTATTTGCATTTAGGATGACAAAATTAATTACATGGTTTATAATCACCATTAAACAATTTTGTCTTACAAAAAAGATACGCAAAACACAAAATAATGAAAGGGAAGAAAAAGATAATAAAGGAAAACACTTTGCCTAGGGATATGATCACAGGACCCATATGGAAAAGAAATAAATCCCACAAAAAGAATAGTGGGTTCCAAAAACCATCACACTTAACTTGTGAGCCATATATCTCTTGTTCAAAACCCTAAACGCATTCATTTTACACTCAAGGAAATTCTGGAAAAGAGCTCGACTAACAGGGAATAACCCTAGCTGTTATAGATTCAATTTTACTTGAAATCTTTGCAATTTGAAGAGGCATTTCCTAGGCAACAGCTCTCTGCGACTTCACCTCTCACCTCTGTTTGACTTCCATGAGAGAAAGAGGACTTTGTTGAAGCTTTTTCCTTCCTCAAGTCATTCTATGCTTGAACCCTGCATATTTTTTGCATTCTCAAGCTTCCAATACACAGACTTTGTGTTAAAACAACGGTGAGCATTTCTGGTTGTTTTGAAAGCATCTTTTTTTATATCTGTGGCTGTTACAAGGGAAAGAAGGTCAGTTTGTAACAAAGAGCTGAACATTTATTTATTTCCATGCAAGTTAGTAAGTAACCCTCTACAGCCAGAACCACGGCCCACCATTCCTCTTGTTTCTAGTATTAGTTTTGATTGGAAATGCCATCAGCTTTCATAGCAGAGAAAGGGAAAAAAATGTTTCCTGTAGCTCAATCTATTCTGAAGCATTTTTCCTGTAAAATTTCTCTTCATTTTTTCCTCCTGGAGATCATCAGTTAATGAGCATTTTCATTGATATCTTCTAACAAATCTGAAACTTTCAGTTGAATCTCTCTCTGCTGATAGTTGAAGATTATTTGTGTGTTTTTTGTTTAGCTTTCGCATGGGTATCGCGGGCATGCATTTTCCTCTTATATTGGAACCCAGTTTGTGGGTCATCCTCACCTTGAGCTTGCTTGAACCAAAGCTGGATGTTTTGCATCTGGGGTGTTTTCATTTTTTCTTGTAAATATGAGTACTTGAGTTTTTCCAATTTGAACTTGTTACCATCATTTACTATGAGCCAATGACTTTGGCCGCAGCTATATACTGGTAAATCTGACTTCATGCTTAATACACAGATTTCCTGTGATGAGTTTATGAGCAAGGCTCGAATCTAGCTGAAATAATGCAATGTCTTCCAAAAAAATCGATTCATTTTCCTGACATTAATATTTCTGATAAATACCCATGATCTTAAGATGCTATTTTTCTCTGGGTTTTTTCTGTTACTAGAGAAAGCCGCCGGGAAAGAGCTGAAGTGTTTACTTACTGTTCCTCAGCTTCATTTGAAAACACTTATTCTGATGTATACTTCAACGCCTGGAAAGTCCATCTTCTTGCATGCTGAAAACTCCTTAATTTTGTCATGTGACAACTTCATTATTATGCATTACTAGGAGCATAGAGGCTGATCCTAACTGTTGAAGCTTCTTTTGAACATTATTCTCTAGCTGCTGCTGTAGACTTCAACTCTTAACCCTCGTGAATGCATACATTATTTTGAATATCAATCAACTTTTACGCATGTCTGCACCCAAGTGTATGCAAATAGTAATGGTAAAAATGCATCAATTTCTATATCCCGGCATATACACCACAGCTGTTTCAATCTTTTCCTTTTATTTGCTGAATCAGTTTTCAACATATGCTTATGGTAAAAAAATCTCAGATTCTCATATAGGTTGTCTGATGCATCTCCATAAACACATGTTTTGCACAGCATACCTTACATTCAGGGATTTGATTGAAATATTTGAAATGCTATGTGACTGGTTACATCTTTCTCATATTGCTGAAGCATAATGTTTCTTTACTTGCAATGATGGCATTTCTAGATTTTCATTGTCATGATCTTTCTTTAATTTTCCTTCAATATACTACGTGCCCCTGTATTATACATACTTCATTGCTTCCTGGGCGGCATTGTGACTGCTGTTGTTGTTATCAAAGATGCTTTTAGTCTTCGCTTGTTATAAACAGTTAGCTCTATCACTGTGAATGAACTTTCATAACCTCCTTGTAGCATATGATGTTCTTTCATTTGCTAGAAATGTTTTATCAAAGATTGATCTAGGAAACTTCAATGCATCTTCACTGATTTACTAGTTGTATTCGCATAACAAAAATCATTGGGTATCATCATGATGACGACTCTCTGTTATTGATCTTTGCTATATTTTCCATAGCTCTTCAAAACTTATGCTCATGCTGATCCAATTTGAACTTTTAACTGACATGACATTTTCATTCCGTAATTAATGACAATTTGCTTGCTCCAATTTTTTGTATAATACAGTTTTATTTGCTTTCACTCCTTGTCATGCATCTAGCTCTGTTGATGATTTGTCTCTTATGTTCACAGAATGAACTTCATGATTAATTGCTGAAATGAAAGTGCATTTCTATTTTGCTTGATTAGGGATGAACTCTTGCAACTTCACGTGTAGCACCTACTGTTTCTCAATTATTGCATCAGCACTTATTGTTTATGTAGTTGAAGATCATTGTATTGCACAAAAAGTTTTACGAATCCTTTTGAAGCCCGAACTGTCTAAGTTTATTGCACCTGGAACATATGCTGCTCTACATTTTGCTAGCATGATGTTGAGATAGCATAAATTCCAAATAAATTGTAAGGTTTCAACCATTGAATCTCGTCCCTTAAACAATTTCATGCTTGCCCTATTTGCTTATAATAAAAGGTTTCATTTCATTAATGAACATGTCCCTTTGATATTATATCTCCTCCTTGCTATATTTGTTGATTGATGACACGCTCGGCTCAAACCCTTGTGGAAGCCACATATTGCGTCCATCTGTCCTTAATTCATTTGTTGAACATGACACAAAACAGTCAAAAAAATAAATCAGGGTTTGGGATTTTTTGGATATAAATGCATATGTGGAGTAGGATGGTGAGATAGATTTGTCATTGCTTAGATCATTTTGATCTAACTGCCTTCTGTTTTACTTGCAGGATATTGCGCAGGAGCATGGAGAACATAGGGCAGCGAGACACGAAGGATGTGAAACACAACACGGCCAGTCATTCCAAGCCTAGGCAATGACTGGCTCCCATGAACCTCTTACCTCTATTTGCTTTCCGCATTTGTATTTATGTTCACTATATCAGATTCTGATTTATTTCTTTTGGTTAGTTTCATGGCCTGTGTGAAACATAATGAACACCTGATGAATAAACTTTACATTTTCAGAAAAGATAACATGTACTGTATTTTGTCTCTATGTTATGGCTTTATTTTTTCTTCATAAATTGTAACTTATATGCATGGAAAATATCAAGATTACATTACCATATGCATGGAACACAAACATTCAGATAGTCATTTAGTTCCTAGCAAGCATGGCTCTACCTATTTGAGCCAATAGGTGAAAAATGTATAGCAGTAACAGTGAGAAGGGGGAGCCTTCCCTTTAAGGTAGGAGAGACTTTGTCTCACACGTTGTGGTTGGAACCCCGGTTTTGTAACAAAAGTTCCAAAAACTGTCAGTTGCAAAATATCCACCCAACAATAGAGAATATATTTGGCATCACTCCAATATACATCACTCTGCATTATATCAGTTACACTCCTCTACTTTGCCCTCAAATGAAATGTTCTCTACTCGAAATAAACAGATAATGTCTCCTTTGACTGGTAGGAATTTTATCAAACAGCTGCCACGCAACCAAATACTAAGCAAAAATAAGACTGAACTGCCACTTCACTGTTTAATGATATTAATACTTCAAACTTCATAAGTCAACCAATGCTACCAAACTCCAATCAAGTCAGAATTAGAACTCGAATTCAGGAAAACAGTGTTAACGTTTTATATACATGACAAGGAAAACGACAACCATTAAGCTATTTGCCAAAAGCAAGATTACCACTCCTTACAATTATTAGAAAATGTGCTATATTAGAAAACAGAAGAGGTAGATGAGGATAGACCCGTAATAATGGCGACTATCATTCATGTAGTTGCAGTGAGCCATAAGACCCAGCCCGTCATCACTTCCAAGTGCTTGATCGATCCGTTGTCTACCACTACGACTCCAATAGTCCAGTCTGTATTGTTGACAGGAGCTGCAGCGTGCTATGGGAGAAACAAACTTCATGCGGATACCAAGAGCAAGGGACATGAAACATCAAGAATACCTCCCATGATCAATTCCAGTCAATACACCATGTTCTCGCAGTTGCCAACTAATAGCACATATTCTGTCCCGTGGTTACGTGGATATTTACGTGGAATGAAAATTTGCCGGCTTGTACCTATTAACTATCCCGTGACCCCACTGTATAGAAACCTGCTGCCAATGTACAAAACTGAGATGATAAGGGCTGCACTTACATTAAACTCCTCAAAATTCTTCAGCTTTGGGGATGCCTGCCTTCTAGAATATCGTCCAACTTAAGTTGGTGTCCTATAGATGCTTCAAAACTTATGCCAACCAATGTTACTTCCTACTATTCAAAACTTCCAACTTCTTGCCAAATTTCCAAATACCAAAACAATCTCAAATCTGATAGTGTAAAGTGAGATACTAGGTTTACGTCTAGCCTCACATTTTCCCTCAAGGGGTTCCATCCTTAGGAAAATCCAGTCACATTCAAGCAACCTTTAGAATTCATAAAATAACATATATATTTGTGGGGTCCCAATCCCAATGAAAACGCTTTCTTTTATCACCTCGAAGTGAGTGGAGAACAAATCTCTTAGCAATGTGGGATAAAGAGTTATTTTGTCTTTTAGGCACTTAATCATTTTGTCCTAAAGTGACTTTAAACAATAAAGTATATTACACCTCAACTTAATAAAATAAAGTGACTTTAACCTTTGGATTTCCCATTTAAATTCTATTCAATTGAAACCAAACACCTGTGTCTGGCTAGCATGCTAAATCACATGTCGTTAGCCTATCCATATGGGAAGATAGAGAAACTAAGCACCATTAATGCTAGTGCGAAGAAGGGGACATTACAGTCCTCCCTTCCCGAGATTGCTTGCCCTCAAGCAATCTCAATGCCGGATGTTGTAAAATTGACTCACTTTCCCAAATAGCATCCTGATAAGGTATATCCTTCCAACGAATCAAATATTCCTTGCTGGCCCTGTTATGCAGCTTCCTCTCTCTGACCTCTATCACCTCTGTTGGAACTAATACAAGCTTCCCTTCGTCATCGAGTGGAGGCAACTCCATGGATGGTATTGTATGTTGGCCAATCGCTTTCTTGAGGTATGAAACATGGAATACGTTATGAATTCGGCTTTCCTTAGGTAAATCTAGCTCATAAGCGACTTCACAAACCCTCCTAGTAATGCGATATGGACCAAAAAATCTGGGTTGAAGTTTTTGAGACCCACTTTTCTTCAAGGAACTCTACCTGTATGGTTGAAGTTGGAGATAAACTACATCACCCAACTCAAAACTCCACTCAGTCTGACGGCAATTAGTGTACATCTTTTGCTGATTTTGGGCCTATAGAATGTTCTCCCGAAGAGATCTAAGTATATCCTGCTGAACCTGTATCCAATCCCCCACTAGAGGTGCCCTGTTTTCCAGCAAAGCCAGGTTTGCCAATGACAGGGATTTGCCACCATAGAGAGCACGAAATGGAGACATCTGAATGGACATGTGGTAGGAAGAGTTGTAGCAATACTCTCCTAAATACAACCACTTAACCCAGGCTGTCTGTTGTCCTGCTACATAGCTCCGGAGACAACCTTCCACCCATTTGTTAACTATCTCAGTCTGTCCATCTGTCTAGGGGTGATAAATCATGCTGGGTGTCAATTATGTACTGGTCAATCTAAACAATTCCTGCCAGAAGGTGCTAAGGAACTTGTTATCCCTATCACTCACAATGGACAAAGGAAGACTGTGCAAACGAAAAACCTCCCGAAAGAATAATTAAGCTAACTACGAGGCTAACCAATCTACAACTATGGCAAAGAAGTGAGCGAACTTCATTAATCTATCCACCACCACAAAAATAGAATCCATGCCCTGCACCCTAGGCAACGCTGTAATAAAATCCATCGAAATACTCTCCCATTTTTGCACCAGAATGGGGAGAGGCTATAATAACCTGGCTAGAAACTCATGCTTTGACTTGTTTACTGACAAGACTGACACTCCCTAATATGCTAGAGGACATCGTCCTTGAGGCCCTTCCATGAAAATCTTTCCCTGACCTGTTTGTAGGTTTTGAAGAACCCTGGGTGACCGGCTAATGGGACCTCATGTAAGGTTTCCATAATTTTTCCTTTGACTTTAGACCTTGGTACGAGGTAGATCCAATCCTTGTAGAAAATCACATCATCTATTACCTTATACCTACTGTCCTGAAGCTATCCATCCATAATCTGGCATGCTTGAGTATTCTTAGAATACTCAACCAACAACTGAGACTTCCAATCCACAAAAATCTCAAATATAGCACAACATTCCGCTATTGAGGGTCTCCAGGAAAGTGCATCAACAGCTACATTGTTCTTACCTTTGATGTACTTAATGTCAAATCATAAGCCTGAATCTTGCCAACCCACTTTTGTTGTCTCTCATTAAGATCCTTTTGTTCTAGGAAGTAGCGCAAACTATTGTGATCTGTCCTCACTGTGAATTTGCCCCCCACTAAGTGTTGTTTGAATTTGGCTAGAGCATGCATAATAGCCAACATCTCCTTATCATAAGTGGAGTACAATCTCTTGCCATCCTTGAGCTTCCTGCTCTCATAAGCAATCGAATGCCTATCCTACATGAGCACCACGCCAATACCACTCCCTAAAGCATCACACTCCAGAACAAACAATTGAGAGAAATCTGGTAGTGCCAAGACTGGGCATGTGCTTATCACCTGTTTGAGCCTATCAAAGGTCTCCTCTACCTCAGCTATCCATCTAAAAGCCCCTTTCCATGTGAGGTCAATGAGGGGGGCTGCTATTTGAGAGAAACCCCTAGCGAACCTCCTGTAGTAAGAGCAAAGACCCATGAAGCCTCTCAAGTCTGATACATGCCTAGGTGGTGGCCAATCTAGGATTGCCTGAATCTTTTCTTGATGCACCTTCACCCCATCTGCCCCAATCACGTGACCAGGGTAGAGGATCTCAGTCAATCCGAACTCACATTTGGACCCTTTTGCAAACAAAGAGTGCTCCTCCATGATACTGAGTACCTCATCTAGGTGATGAAAGTGCTCTTCCCAAGTTTTGTCGAAAATCAATATGTTATGAAAAAATACTAATACGCTCTTCCGCAGCTGCTTAGGAAAGAAGCGGTTCATAAATGATTGAAATGTAGTTGGCGCATTAGTGAGTCCAAATGGCATAACCAAGAACTTGTAGTGACCATAATGACATCAGAAGGTTGTCTTATGCACATCCTCCTGGAAAACCCATATCTGATGGTACCCCAATCTGAGATCTATCTTTGAAAAGTAAACCGCTCCATGTAACTCATCTAGTAGCTCATCAATGCGAGGGATCGGGTACCTATTCTTGATGGTCCTCTTGTTGAGAGCACAATAATCAATACACATGCGTAGAGTGACATCCTTCTTCTTCACCAATACAACTGAAGAAGCAAAGGGACTGGAGCTAGGCCTGATGTGTCCCATGTCTAGAAGCTCCTTAATCATATTTTCTATTTCCTCCTTATAATGCCTGGTGATGGAACCTTAATTTTTTCAGAAAACATGGGCATTTATTAGAGAAAAAGTTTGATGAATGTATTGAATTTAGACCTTGTTGATATACGCTTGAACCTATATTGAAACTCTAGAATGAATAGAACACTGGGTTTGGAGAAATAAATTATATCTGTCACACATGGTTGCAAAAGCTGAATGAGAAGAGCAAGAATTTTTAAACTGCAGTCCAACTATGGATGCCAAAAAGAAGCATTAGAACAAGAGGGTGACTGTTCTTATAACAAAATAGCCACTAGAAGTTGCAGAGGTTACAGTAAAGGAATGGATTGTGAGATACGAGAAGTGAGAAATTATATGGTACCTTACAAAATATTATATGATATTTTTTCTTTTGCAGATGGTTTTGATTGTCTTCTCATACTTCGTGGAACACTTGGAGGAATTGGAACTGGTCTTGTTATTCCTATCTACATGCTATTATTCTCTAAAATCGTGAACCAAACAGAGGTTAAAACAGATACAGTGCCTCGGTGTGCCTTGTAAATGGTTTACCTTAGGATGGATAGAGATCTCATTTTGGATGTATGCTGCAGAGAGACAAACTACAATGATGTAATATAAACACCTAGAATCCACGTTGAAGTAGGATATGACATTGTCTGATACACAGATTAGGACTGGAACTATTGTTGACAGCCATTCTACAGATTTTTTCTTATCCAAAAATATCTCAGTGATGAAGATGGCTAGCTCTGTGTCCCATCTATCAGCAGTTTTTTTTCTGGGTTTTTTATATCACTAAATATCAATGGAGGTGGTGAAATGGAAGACATGTCTAACTATACTCAGAAGTTTATATCTGCACTTTTGTTGTCGTATTGACCCATTGGAATTTCCTACTACAACATCAATGCAAATGGAATGTTGAGAAAGATTTAACAGTTTTGGGAAATAGAAATTTTATCCAAAGAAATTCATGTTGCTAGATTTAGGAGAAACCTGTAACAAGTATAAAGCTATGTTACACACTGAAGATGATTCTGGAACGATGATAACCGTTAAGATGAGTATGCATATATCTGGAAGAGTTGACCAGTAGCAAACTCAGGAATATGCATATCGTGAAGATGTGCCAGATTTTTTTTTTTTTTTAAAAGCATAGCATTTGCAGAGAGCCCAGGAACCACAAATTTGGAAAGAACTACAGATTTTAAATAGCACCAAGTTGAACTCCTACACCAAGTATCGGCAGTAAATGACTTAAGTCACGCTCAGAACGCATATGTTAAAGGGTCCATCATCTCAAATTTCTTCTACCAACATACAACACACTTGAGACATTGCTGAAATTTCAGACCTGACGGGACTGGAAGCTCTCCAAACACAGTGGAAGCCCTGATTTTCATCCGTTTGATCATTTTGTTAGCACAAATAGGATGTGCATATAACTATCGCCGGCAGATGAGATGCTTATGTTGAATTGTACAGTGCGTGCTTTTAGAAGCTTTGCGATGGATTCAAACCAACTCTCCTTATTCGATAATGGCCAGATATGAATAAAAATGTGGCAGGCTCTTGGATTTCCAATCTGTGGTTTTGGGAACCAACACCTAGGATGACGATAAGGTGTCGTGATGACGGGTTTAGCACCCTCCTCCAACTCAATGTAATGCTCGAACCCTTTGTCTGGGGCAATACTTGGAGGTATGTCCTCAAAAACCCTCTGGCGCTTATCAAGCATTGGCTGAATGTCAATGTGAAGCTGTTGTCCTGAGTCAAATGTAGCCTTAGAGGAAATGAAACAATGTGCTGCCCATTCCATGTCATCATGCCTCATAATGGCCTCCATTCTGTGGGCTGAAATCAACCTTGGCTCCCCTTCTAGCATAGCCTTAAGGATCACCTTTCCTCCATCTTGTAAGAACTCCAACTGCATCTTCTTGTGATCAACCATATATCTACCTATGCTCTGTAACCACTGTCTCCCCAACATGACATCAAGTCCATCTAAATCCACCAAATAAAAATCTGCCTCAAGTAGGAAATCATCAAAATAAATATGAAGTCATGAAACCTTCCCTGCGCATTTCAATCTCTCATCTCCTGCCACTCTAACCTCAAACTCAGGTATGTCGTCAATTTGTAACTTTGTCTTGGTTAACCATCGTGAGCTTATGAAGTCATGCGAGGCACCCATATCCAACAGACATATAATACGTTGTCCTCTAACAATTCCTTTCAAACAAAAGGGATGTCCTATTAGATCACTAGAAAGTGATGCTATGATAGTAGGCTACCCTTGGGTACCTTCTTTCTCCCTCTAGGTGGTTGATTCTCATTCTCCTCCTCATCACTACCATTCACTGCCCTCATGCTGCTCATCCTCCTCCTCTGAAAGCACGACTACATAATGTATCTTGCCTTTTCCAATGCATCTATAATCCGGTGTCCATAGCTCTCTGCAAGTGAAGCATAGCTTCTTCCTCTTGAGTTCATTTTGTGTATCAAAGTCCATCCTGGGAGCTGTAGCCTTATGCTGGTTTTTCTTCTTTTGGAAGGAAGTGGTCCCCTTATACGTCTTCTTAGGAGGTTGTTATATTGAAGAGGGAGACTCTAGATCGTGAGTGATCTTAATAGCATCATCTAGAGTGTTTGGTTTAAGTACCTTAACCAAACTTCTATACCTATCCTGTAAACCCTCGGTGAATAGCATTACCTTTCATTGTTTTGTCATGTTAGGAACCATCACTGAGATCCGCTGAAACTCGTCAATGAAATCATCTAGAGATCAGCCCTATTGCAGTTGTGTCAAATCCCTGTAATAGACCTCTATATCCTTCCTATCAAAGTGAGTAATTAGCTTAGAGCTGAAAGTCTCATATGATGTACTGAGACCATGATCCTGTGTAACCAACCCGTGGTGCCACTAATCATAAGCCACTCCCTCTAAGTGCATCGTAGCAAATTTGATGGCTTTTGTCTCTGACATAGATTTAAGTGTTAGGGACGTGTCTGGCTTGTGAATCCAAGCTCTCACAGATGTCTTACTGTTGTCATCAAACGTAGGGAGAGATAATTTGTTCATAGCATGATAATTTGTTCATAGCATGCTTTAGGTCTCTGTTTGGTGCTCTAGGCCTCCTATCCTGTTGTTGTCTATCTAACACCCTTTTTTTATTTAAATATTGGACAAAGGTCATATTTTGTTCAATAGGATCGGGAAACAAATCCCATTCATCAGCCATAACATTATCTAGTAGTAAATTTGGTGTTGTTGGTGGTCCTGCCTCTTCCTCTGCATTAAAACTGGCATTAGAGACATGTCAGTATTTCGTGCGGGAGCCCTAACAGCTCAGGGTGATCCAGCTACACTATTACCTCCACTGTGAAGGCTCGGAGCTATCCTATTAATAGGGGCTAATTGTTGTATATTAACTGCAAGTCGTTGAAGTGCATCAGCTATGTTATTCTGCCCATCTCTAATAGCTCGCAATGTTTCCCTTCTATGTCGTATTCAGTTTCAATATGTGCCATTTGAATGTTGTTTACCTGTTCAAACTGAGCAACCTATTTAGTCTGTTCCACTTGTTCCTCTGTTCCAAAAATTAACTCCTCATCCACTGAGTAACTATCCTCAATATCAATTTGTTCAGAAGACCTTGCTTTTTCCGGCCGGAGGTGACTATAATTATAAAGTTTTTTCCTCATATATCGATGTCATTTTATATCCTGTTTAATCCACAAGATCGCACGACCTATAGCTCTGATACCACTGAAATGTTCTCTAGTCGAAGTAAACAAATAATGTGTATTTTGACTGGTAGGAATTTTATCAAACAGTTGTCATGCAACCAAATACTAAGCAAAGATAAGACTAAACTGTCACTTGACTATTTAATGATAATAATACTTGAAACATGATAAGTCAACCAATGCTACCAAACTACAATCAAGTCGGAATTACCTACTTAGATACCACTGTTATAGGTGCCCATGGTTTGGTCTAATATTTTAGGGTTTAATTTGAATATGAACAAGTGTTTCTTACAAGATAATACTTTCAATGTCCACACAACTAATAACTAATGTTTTAAATGATATCACAATCAGCTTCTCAAAAACTTAAACAATAATCTTGTTCAGTCCAACTTGAAAGTACTTGCACATTATTTGGAATGTGAAGATTGAAATATAACAACATTTCATTAAATATGATTTTTTGGCTTACAACATACCCATTCATTTGCAGCCTGATTTTCTCATATGGACCAGCACACTGAGTTATTGAAGGAATGCCAAAACCAATATTCAATAAGAAAAAATGCCAGCAATGTAGGTTTGGTCTAGTAGGGATGAAATCCCAAACTCTATGAACAGCAGCTTCTCCTCTAATGCCCCTCAGTCTTAGTACACCAACCAATACATATGCAACATATAAATGCAGCATATCTAAATGTCTTTAGTCGCAACCATGATCTAGAGTGGAATTACCAACCAGATCTCAAATACAAAGCTATGTTAACCACATATGACAATTCAATTTGTACACAAGAAGTAAAACCTCACAAATACTATTTTTACCATAGTAATGATAGGCAAGGAAATGATCTTTCTTTATTGATACCAAAAATCACACAAGTACATTACCAATGTTCCAAATATTTGTAGACAGGTCAGTCAGTTGGAAGCTAACCGATGCATTTCCTCACCACCTAACTACCCAACCCGACTAGTTTAACAAGTACTAAACATAACAAGTATTTTATTCCGACTACATCTATCCTCCCCAAAAAAAATGAAGTCGTCTTCCAGACGACTTTACAACATGAAACAAAAAAAAATTAACTTCAAGAAGGATGGGAGGACATCCCTATGCTCGGAGTTCCCCTTAGCCGTTGTAGGTCGTGTTCTGTTGTCTTCTACATTGCCCACACGCCCTGGAATACTCAAAGTTTATCCATCTTTTTAGGCTCTGCCGCAACAACGGTGCGCTCCAATTCAATTTTTTCCTTTTTCCAAGCTTCCTGCATTGCAGCTTTCTCTGCTACCCACTGCTGCTGAAGATTCTTTCTTTCTTGCTCCCAATCCTTAGCTAGGTTCTTCTCCCTTTGTAGTTGCAAAAAGGTTCCCCGAAAAGCAACCTCCATTGTTGTCAGTGGTGCGAGGAGAGGCGATTGTTCCTATCCCCTGGAAGTGATAGAGTTGTCCGTCCATGTGGTAGCCATGTCCTCATAGGAATAACCACCCTGTTCAAGTAGTTTCCAGTCTGTGTGGCAACCCGTGTGCATAAAGGTGGCCAATGCCTCTGTCGTAGTGATGATGGCCTTCAAATTCTAAGCCCTGGCCTGTTGCATGATCCTCCTAGTAGAATACTCCATGGAATGAAGCTTGGTGAGGAACAGTGCAGCCTTGGTTGCAAAGGTTTGTTGTGTCTAATGGTTCTTCGCGCTCACTTTGTATGTCAACATGTTCCTTAGCAGTTGGTGCTAGGGGTGAAGACACCATGTCTTCCTCCTCAAGTAACCTGTCTGCTTCCTCCAATACCATATCTATATTCGTACCAGCTAGTGTTGTCATGCTATCCTAGGGGTGAATTTTCCCAGTTGTTTCCTCGCCTCCTACTGGTTGTACCACAAAAGCAACTGGATGGACTACTTCTGGACCACGGGGTGTTTGTACCCTTACTTTATGAGCACACTTGGGTTAGCATCTCAAATTTATGACCTTAGTACCAGAAGATTGTTCCTGAAGGATAAGTGGCGCCATCTTCAGAACCGATACTCGGGAAGCCCCCCATGTCAAGATTTGTTGCCTACAATCCCCACTTGTTCTTTTCGTGAGACCTGCTTGATTTGGATCACTAGATAGTTTTTGGTAAAGTTTCGAGGGTTCTACTACCCTTGCTGGAAGTGGTCCCTCCGACGGTGGTAAAAACGTCACTGCCTACAGAGTCACCTAAAGATGACTCAAACGGATTTATGCATCATGTGAGTCGGAAGAGGATGAATCCATATCGTTGCCTTCTTCCTCTGAACTGTCATCATCCTCATCCTCTTTTACTCCTGCTTCTTCAGTTACCATTGTTTGTTTCGGTTTCTTTTTCTTGGGTTCACCACCATCATGAGATCCAACATCCAAGGTATCCAGATGAAGCCAGTAGTTCATAGCTGGTTTATATGGTTCTACTCTACTAGCCAGAACTAGTGTTCCCTGGTGTTCACTGTCCACCTGTGTGCGCACTGCCTCTAAGAACAAGACCGTTGTATGATGAGGCATATAAAAGGCCTTATGCTTCAACTCCATAAATTCTCGAAGCCTATCAAAAAGAAATTTAGCCCAGTTATATATCTATCGATTGTATAATCCATCCACTATAGGCAACATCCATACTACAATGTCAAAAAGTGCGGCTGCCTACAGTGAGCTTACTTTTAACCAAATCTACCACGCAGCACCATTCATTATTTGCTAGAAAAAATTTCTTCAAGCCTCGACTGTTCATGAGGATCCCTTCCCATTCCACACTTGTAATGTCTTTTCGACACATCAATTTCAACCACTTCTTCTTGTCTGCTAGTGTCATAGAAATTTTTTCACACTTCTTGCTCTGTTAGGAATTCCAAACACCCTACTTATGTCTTACGCTACATAAGAAATTGTCACTTGTTGCTGAAAATGTTGTATTATAGATTTATGACCTGACTTCTCATACCCTGTGATTAAACTCCGTAGGATAGACTCAAACACTTTTAATTCAAAAATGGGCATGAAAATGATTTTATCTACCTCAGTTGTACATAATGCTTTCCTCAGGGGATGGTCGGTCATTGCCTACTCCCACCAGGTCCTGCACTCGCCTCCTAGCACACTTTCAAATGTAATATTTTCAGCAGTAATGGTGATTTTCTATGCGCCTTTCCCTTTATTCTGTCATCTTCCTAAACAATTTCTTCTTTTTAGGATCAATTATGTTTCCCTTGCTCAGGTATCCAATGCTCAGTTTCACCATTGTGTGTTGTTGTGTTAGTGCCCAAATCTTTTTAATTGGTTATAGATGGCACCAACTGAAATGTAA
The DNA here is from genome assembly GCA_028749045.1 of Cupressus sempervirens. Lineage (NCBI taxonomy): Eukaryota > Viridiplantae > Streptophyta > Pinopsida > Cupressales > Cupressaceae > Cupressus > Cupressus sempervirens. The sequence continues at coordinate 515,465,571 of CM053783.1, forward strand.
CTGGTTGCCCCAATTCCGTCATACCACCTCCTGCTGCCGTACAAAATTTCCTAGTATCAAAATCTGTTGTCGTACTGTTGTTTGTCGTACGGAATTCTCCTTACCCCTGAGCTGTAGTATGAACTAGTGCCACCGTACAAGAATCCTCCATACGGATTTTTTCCTATTTTCTTGTCGTACGAGTATCTCTGGTACAGGATATATCTGCCCAGAATGCTATCGTACGAGGTTATTCAGTACGGAGAGCCCGACGTATAGAAGTCTGTACCTTGCAATAACATCGTACGCAATGTTGTTATATGTCTTGATACACCGTATAGAGGGCTAGCATACAAGAGAGTACTTCCTAACTTGGTATAGCTATGACTATGTCTTTGTTTTGCCCCTGTACGGACATTCGTATGGACTGTCCTTGCCCTTTCTTCTCCACTGTTCGTGCGGATGACGTCTGTACGAGTACCTCCTTCTCTCCTTCCCTTGCAAGTACGGCTGGTACTTGTTGTTTCTCGACTGTTATGACAAGTACCTCCTCCTTATATAGACTTCTAATTTGTTTCCCTTCACTACTCGTGCCTTTTATTTCACATACTCTTTCTTTTTCTTTTTCTTTTTCTGCAAATTGGTTGCTTGCTGACTTGTTTCTATCCTTATAGGCTTTTAACTTCGACCCATTTACTAGGTCTCTGATAGGTTTGTTATCCAATGTAGTTAACTTTATTGCTCCATTCTCCTTTACCTCTGATATTTTAAATGGTCCTAGCCATCAAACTTTAAACTTTCCTGGTTTTATTTCATTTTTCCCGTTGTATTTTAGTACCAATTGCCCTTGTCGAAAATCGATTTTCTTTAAATGTTTGTCATGCCAAAATTTTCACCTTTGCTAGGCCACTTCCGTACTCCATTGAGCAAATGTCCTCCTTTCATCCAGTTTAAGTAAAGTACATAGACGTTCTTTGAGGCTCTCCTCATCCCCCATCCTATTTTCAACTGCCACCCGTAAGCTTGGTACTACATGTTCCATGGGTACCACGGCCTCTTGCCCATACATAAGGTAAAATGGTGTATGTCCCGTAATGTCCTTATACCTAGTCCTATATACCCAGACCACAGCCGGGATGCGCTCCTCCCAATCTTGCCCTTCCACTCCACAAGTTTTATAAAGGATGGATACTATCACTTTATGCATAGCCTCTGCTTGGTCGTTCGCTCTAGGATAATAAGGGCTTGATAAAGAATGAAAAATTCTATACTCACTTGTCATCCTTTTGATGGTATGATTGACGAAATGTACTCCTCAATCACTAGTTAGCTGAAGTGGAATCCCAAATCTGGTAACGATTTGCTCGTACAAAAATCTAGCTGTGCTGAGGGCAGTATTGTCTGGGAGAGAGCACACTTCTGACCATTTTGTTAAATACTACGTTGCCACCACTATGTATTTACATCGATGACTTTTGCTTATGGGTAAGGGTCCCACAAAATCTAGTCCCCACCATTAAAATAATTCTTGTAGTTTGGACGGAAATAATGGCATGAAGTCTCTTTTGAGCGGCCTTCCTGCTCTTTGACAAGTGTCACAACTTAATACTCATTCCCTGGCGTCTGCGAACAATGTGGGCCACCATAGTCCTCCCAAAAGTACCTTTCTCACCATAGCACCTGGTCCCATATGACCTCCCGCCAACCCTTCATGTGCCTCACTGAGGACCCCTGGAATTTCTTCCTCCATTACACATCTCGTCAATATTCCGTAGGACCTCCCGCCAACCCTTCATGTGCCTCACTGAGGACCCCTGGAATTTCTTCCTCCATGACGCATCTCGTCAATATTCCGTCCGGGCCTAGTTTGTGTAATAACCCTTCGATTAGCTAGAATGTGCTACTTTTTAAGGCAATTTTTCTTTTTTTTGCTATAGGCATTTCCTTGGGAAAAGTTGATGTTCATAGGTAGTGTCCAATTTTTTTGTACCATTGAGGTAAGACTGCAATCTTAAACAGGTGTGCATCTAGAAAATCCTCACATACTCCACTACCGGAGGCTTGCCCTGACTTAATCCTTGACAGCTAATCAACAATCACATGAGATTTTCCTAGCCTCACTATAATTTTGAATGTAAATTCTTGTAGGAGAATTAGCCATCTACACACTCTCCCTTGGATCACTGGTTTGTTCACCAAATACATTAATGCCTAGTGGTTAACAAAAAATATAAAGGCTGTAGCAAGTAGATAGTGCCTGAATTGTTGAACTGCATAGACCATACCAAGTGCTTCCCTCTCTATGGTACTATAGTTCCGCTCTGCTTTTGACAGAAGCCTGCTAGCAAAATATACAGGGTGATCCAACCCTTTCTTCCCTGTTTGGGCAACGGTGGCACCTATAGCATAGTTGGATGCATCTACATGAACTTGAAATTCCTTGTCCCAATCAAGATAGATAAGGATAGGTGCTTCCACAAGTCTTTTTTTAAGTTCTTGAAAGGCATCTTCCTGCTCCTTCCATTCAAACCGTTCCCCTTTTCTAGTTAACTTTATGAGTGGAAGTGATACTTCAGCGAATCCTTTGATGAATCGCCGATAATACCCAACATGTCCTACAAAAGATTTGATAGCTGTCACATTCTCGGGTGCCTCCATTCCCAAAATTACCTTTATTTTGTCTGGATCCATATTTAAGCCTTCTTTACATACTATATGTCCCAGAAATCTACTGTGTGGGACCATAAACTGACACTTCTTAGGATTGAGCACCAATCGTGCTCTTCGACATTTCTCCAGGCATTCTCTAATAATTTTAAGGTGATGTTCCTTTCCGCTGTAAACCGACCAATCATCAAGGAATGCTATAAAATTTCCTACTGACATACCATGAAAAATGTGTAGTATAATCCGCTGGAAGGTAGCCGGTGCATTGCATAGTCCGAAGGGCATTCTATTATAAGCATATACCCCATTTTCCACCACAAATGTGGTTTTCAGCTTATCCTCCTCCGCAATTCTAATCTGGTTATACCCGGAAAATCCATCCATGAAAGAGTACATCTCATGGCCAGCTACTTCTTCCAAGATGTCGTCTGTAAATGGAATGGGAAATGGGTTTTTTATGGTCACCGCATTTAAACTTATGAAATCTACACATCCAAATTTGAGTACCATCCTTCTTGAGTGATATTACAATAGGAGAAACCCATTCGCTTGTCTGAACTTTGAATATTATCCCTGCATCCAACGTCTTTGTGATTTCCTCTCCTACCCGCTCTGCATAGTTTCTATTCATTCTATAAGGCCGTTTCCGCACTGGTCTTGCTCCAGGTATGAGTGGAATTTGGTGGACACACAGTTCAAGTGGTACTCCTTTCAAGTCCTTGTATGTCCATGCAAAAACATCTCTGTACTCCATAAAGATTCTGAGGGTTGCTGCTTTTAGTACTGGATCCCAATCATCACCTATAAAAATATCTTTAGTTTGCCCTATTTCTCCTAGGTTAAGGGCCTGGAGGCTAGCATCTTTGTATTCCACTCTTTGGTCAAAAATGTGGGCAGGTGTCATGTTCAAGGCAGTTACACCTTCTTTGTACTCCATTTACCCTTCCGGGTATCGTTCCTCCAATTCTTGTATTTGTAACATGTTGCAATCTGCTTGGAAGACTTCATAAGCTCCCATCTACCAGGGAAATAAACTCTTAAGAGAGTCTGTATCATCCTCCAAGTATTCCACTAACCTGAGTACTCCCTCCTCGTCAAGTTCCACCCCTTCATATTGTTCTTCTTCAGAGTCAAATGCCAAGTCCTGACTTATTGACTGGTTCTTGAGATCTATCATGTACTTCCTTCCTTTCGATTCAATAGAAAGGGTGATTCGTTTCCAATTGTGATTAGCCTTTGCTACTATTAGCCATTCTCTCCCGAATAAAGCATCATATCCTTTCTTCTCCAAGGCAATAACCACAAAGTCTAAAACAAATTGTTGGGTTCCTATTATTACCTTTTGCCCTATCAAGGTGCCAGTAGGTTTGATGCCATGCTGATCTACTCCTACGAGCTGGTATTTGGGCGGCCACAAGGTAGGTTTCCCAATCGCCTTCCAAGTATCTTTCGATAGAACATTCACTCCGGAGCCTCCATCAATTATTGTGTTAGAGAGTTTGTACCCCGTGATCTCCATCTCTACCACTATTGGTGCTCTCCCTAAACCTATTGTAAATAAGGTGTTTTCTTCCTTTTCCACTGAAGGTTTTTCTTTTTCTACATGCTCTACTGCTTCTGGTTCCACCTGTTCTACTGTTTCTAGTTCCCCTTGGGAATCCTGCTGAGTTGGCAGCTTTCCTTGTGTCAATGCGACTTGTAACTAGGGTAGTGTATCCAGTAATTCCCCAATGGAGACAAGAATGGTAGTTTCTAATACTTTCCTCATGATGTTAGGTACCCCGTTGCCCCTAGAGGTTTTGGCTGGATTAGCTGTTGTTTGCCCTCTCAACTCATTTTGGATGTTCTGCTTTGCCTCCTCAAATCTAGCCTTCTCCACAGTCACCTCCAGGTACATGGCTTTCTCGGCTTGCATCCTTGTTATTGCAAGTACCTCACTTTCTGATCCTGCAATATCCAGCATGTTCACACCTTTTTGCCTTGGGCAATTCGCATCCTCATGATTGCTCAACCCACACCATTTGCAGAGCATACCTCCATTTTGTCCCGCTCCATTTTGACATTCTCGAGCAAAATGGCCCCATTCGTTGCATCTCCGACATTGGATCATGGGTCGTCCTCTAGAATCTATTGGATTGCCCTTCGAGGTGCGTTGGTGTTGCTATTGTTATTACTATTTTGGCACTGCCTCTACGGTTATTCCTATACCCACCTGGGGAAGCTTCTGTATTATTGTTCTTTAGGGGAGTTGGTGGTGTAGACTGTTGTCCAGTAAACAGTATCTGGGTGTTCCTTGTTTTTAGGTTATAAGGGCAGTCTTTGATTGCATGACCCCCTATCTGGCAAATCTTGCAAAACATCTTTCTCGAGCATGCTCCTTTGGTATGACCCTCTTTTTCGCAGTCTGTACACCATAGGTCTACTTTCCTTCTTCTCATCCTTAGCTCCGGCTACTTCCTTCATTAGCCGTTTGAGGTCTTTCCTCAAGGCTTGGATCGTTTCCGACTCTTCCTCACTCTCCTCCGAACTCTCACTAGAGCTTCCATGCCGTCTCCTCTTGGAGGTTTTATTTTCACTTTCAATGTCCATGGCACGCCTACAAGCATCTCCAAAAGTGGATGGTGGAACTATCTTCATTTGCTTTTCTTAAGGACATGGTGAGTCCTTCAATAAACCTTCTTTTTTTTAACCCGTCCGCAGGCTTATTGCCCAATTTGCTGATGAGCTCCTTCAATTGCCTGGTATAATCCTTCACCGATTCCTTCTTGTCTTGCCTGGTGTTATAGATTTCTATGACAATTTCATCATCATCTCTTAACAATTTGAATTCCTCCTCAAATGCTCCGCGCAAGTTATCCCAAGTGTTCTTCTTGCCAGCATCCAAGTCTGCATACCAATCTATGACGATCCCTCTTAATGTGGCAAGAAATGCATTCAACCATTCATTACTATCATTCTCCTGGTTCGCTTGCCATATAGTTATACAAGTTTTGCAATGGTGAGCAGGGTCCTCTAATCCGTCCCCAGTAAATTTAGGCAATTTTTGTTTATCAACTGCCATTTTCTTTCCTTGTTGTCGCCTTCCCAATGGAACCCCTCCTCCATAGGGAACAACACCACCCGATGGAACCCCACTTCCAAATGAGACACCACTTCCTAATGGAACACCCCCATCGGATGGAACCCTACTTCCCGCTGGAACGCCCCCTCCATATGGAACACCACTTCCCGATAGAACTCCACTTCCTGATGGAAGTTTACTTCCCGATGGAACACCACTTCTTGATGGAAGTTTACCTCCCAATGGAACACCACTTCCTAATGGGCTAGACTCTTGAATCCTTATCTCCTCTTGAGGGAGTTCTTGTCGTTCAGGGGTTTCTGGTTTCCGACAACTGAACTGCCTTTCCGGTGTGTCTGAAATAACCAAATTGGCTAGTTCCTCAATAGTATGTTCAATCCACCCTTCCTGACTTTGATGGGAATCCCCTTGTGTTCTCCAGTTACAACATCTCTCTTCTTGCTACTAGAGACATAAGGTTCTTAGGGTGACTTCCTCCTCAGTTTCGTCCTCTAGTGTTGTCCTTCGATATTTATTTGGAATTAGGGGCATGAAGTAATTCAATGCCTATCTCCCTCTCTTGGCTTATTGGGTTCCTCTACTTTGTGATTCTGCGCCCTCTCAGTAAACTGTTGAAGAACTTGTTGCCTTCTTCTTTCCCTCTCGATTTGTGCCCTTTTGTTCTCAATATGTACGAGGTTCCTTGCCAAAAGCCAAGGAATCTATCCTAGGAGATCATGCACTGCTAGTGACATGGAGAGTTCGTCGCGTACCGTGCTCTCAGGAACTGTCCTCTCACGGGCTTCCTTTTGCACGTACTGCTTGACCACAACTTCCCACGCTATCACCAGGTCGCGTGTCAACTGATCCTCCATAGTTATTTCTTCCTCCTCTCCATCGCTATTAGTAATTTGGATGCAAGGTGTAAATGGTCTTCCCATTAGTCCATCCTATCAGCACAATACCTCCAGATCCGAACTTAGGCAACGATGCCAAAAATGTAGAGTGGAATTACCAACCAGAGCTCAAATACAGAGCTATGTTAACCACATAGGACAATTCAATTTGTACAGAAGAAGTAAAACCTCGCAAATACTATTCTTACCATAGTAATGATAGGCAAGGAAATCATCTTTCTTTATTGATACCAAAAACCACACAGGCACATTACCAATGTTCCAAATATTTATAGACGAGTCGGTCAATTGGAAGCCAATTGACGCATTTCCTCACCACCTAACTACCCAACCCAAAAAGTTTAACAAGTACTAAACATAACAAGTATTTTATTCCGACTACACATGAATTCTTTCAAACTGCAGCCTATATCTACTTCTAGCGATAGCAAATATATCCAAACTCCTAAACTTCTCACAACTTTTGAAACAAAAAAATCGAAGTTCATTACCTGAAAAAAAAACCCTCGATGAATGATTTAATGCCTAGTTAAAACTCTTGTTGAATCCCCATACTATGTCTTCCAACAACAGAGAGTTTTCTTGAATCTCTTTTTATAATGGTTTCATAAGAGCTCATTCACTCTCCTTGCCAAAATTGGATAAACAAAATCACTTATTGTCTTTTTCTAATTTCCTACGATTTGGTTTTTCCCCTATTTTCTCGCAATTGCTTTTTCCCTTGTTTTATTGCAATTCTTATTTGCTCGTGATGTTTTTTACGTTAATCTTAAGTCTCAGAACATTTTGCATCTCCATTGTGTTATTTACTTAAGATAAGATAAGATAATAGTATTAATGTCCAACGAAAGACCATCAAAGGTCTATGGAACTGGAAGGTTACAACTAGGAAATTGAAAACAACAGAAGGACCAAACGATGTCCGAAAAAAGAAAACTAAAGTATAGAAGAAGAGAGACAGAACAAGATGCAGAGAGAGGCAAAAACAAAGACAAAGACTAGGAGTCCTTTCTTGGCGAGAAGAAATCAGTCACAAAAGGATACGACTGTGAGTGCAAAGAAGCTCTAGTATGTCTTTGCGAGCTCGTAGAGGAGTGTTGTTGATGTAAGAGCCAGGACCTGGAATGACCAAAAGAACTGGAAGAACTAGATTGCTTTTCCACACCATGTAAAGGAGATAAGGGTGTGAAAAAACCAGTAATGGGCTGAGTCAAGTATGCCGATAAGGAAGAAGTGACTTAAGAGACTTTAAATATTTCTCTTAACTATAGTGCCACATTAATAAAGTTAAATATTTATATTTAACTTTATAAACTAAATTTATTAATGCATAAATAAATCATATCACTGATATTAAATCCTTTTGCCTATATTAAACATTTATCCTTGACATGTCATTATCATTCATGGTCCTAACCATGCCCACATGACTTACTACAAATATGCCAAAACTACATCCGAACACCTCAAATTGACCTACAACGAATACTATCTAGGCCAAATGGCCTCAAAGTCCCTTGAATGACCTAGTTAGCCTATGGGAGCATGGAGAAAAAGGCTAACAACAAACTCATACCACTTTTAAAAGAAAGGGGACATTGCATATATTTTCCTACAAAACTTCACAATATTTTTAATCCTCAATGCAAGAGTAGCTAATTACATATATAATTGTTTTGGTTACAAGCATTCCATGTGGTTGTAAAAGAATAAACAAACATGGGTCCTCCGAAGGCAAACATGTAGACAGATTACCTTCGCAATTCACCCAACTACTCCTCCCTCAGCCATGGTCTAAGTATAATGTGGTGCAAGAGATAGGTTTTGGAGAGGCCCTAGTTCACTAGTGAGGATCTAATAACTATCATTGCTGAAACGGAATCACAAATCCTTGCTTCATATATGAGGCAAGAATCTAGCAAGCTTACTAAAAACTAAGAACTAAAACTCAATCATAAAAAGTTAGATAGATTGTGAATGTCATCCATGGATGTAAGGTGGATTATGTACCAAGGGAAGTGTTGGTGTGTATTTTATGACACAAACAACTCAAAACGAAATATCAACTGTACTCTATTCTTTCTTAAACAAAATCTCCTATTTGCTAAATAGACGAACTATGTGATCACAAAGATAACTCCAAGGTTCCAAATGCATGTGACTTTGTTGTTTGGGATAGGCTCTCATGGTAGGATGATTTGTTGAAAACCCCCAAGGGGACATACATAGTTACTCAAGATTTTATCCTTCAAACAATTTTGCCTTTAAGTTTTTGGATTCAATTTCTACTAAATAAAAAGGGAAAAATATTAAGGTTTAAGAAAACTATTCTAGCTTTAAACTAGAACTATGAACTTTGGAGACAAGACTACAAAAAAATGGAATCTGAAACCTATCCTTGCTTTGCCAAATTCAACAACTCTACAAGAATGGTGCAATCTTCTAAGGTATTTTCTAAGGACTTTCACATCACAAGTAGTCACCAACATTCAAACAATGAATATAGTAATGGAAGTTAAGTTTTATCAAAAGATTAGACTAACTTTGCACAATAGTTAAAAATCAGCCAACTATCAAAGGTATGAACATATTGGTTCCATAATGAACACATGAACATTCTCATCAAATCCTTCATTCAATCTAAGAAATTGAAAATAAATTCTACTCTAAGGGTCCGTTTGGTTCCTGGAAGATGACAAGAATTGGCTTTTTCAAAACCCGGATTTGAAAATTTGTGCGTTTGTTTCAAAATTTGCAAAATGGAATTAGCATACGGGACTTCCAATTTTGCCTCAAAACTAGGTTTTCCAACTTCCTAAAAAAAGTAGGAATTGAAAATCAAAACCTAGTTTTGTTTTTTGAGTGTAAAAACAATAGATTGGACTACTTTTTGAAATTTCCCTTCAACTCCAAGCTTACGCATAAAAATGTGTCTTCACATGCATCTTCTAAGTGAAACAAACAGTTTCAGTAAAATCCCAAAAATCGGAATGAAGATATACAAAACATTGATTTGGCTAAACCAAGGCTTGTAGAAATCCGGATTTTTTGAATTCCACGAACCAAACAGACCCTAAGTGAGAGATGAGAAATCATGCAACTTGCAATAGATATTAAATTCACCAACAATCGAACAATGGATCTACTTAAGAAGTGTTTTATGCAACAATCTATAAATCTTTGTCTTACAAGTGAGACGAGTGGGGTTTATATAGGAGTTCAAAAACAATTGAAGGGCCTTGATCAATTTAAGATTGACAACCAAGATTTAAATAGCTATACCCTAATTAGGGTTTGCAATGCTTATCTAATCAGAACCAATAAAAATTAATCAACTCATCCATTGCTTTCTTCTAGGAAAAAAATATCCCTTATCTTGATGGAAAATAAGATTAGGTTCATTGAACTTGGCCACCTTGTCATGAAATCATCTTTGTATCATGGTGGAGACAAGTAGTTGCAACTTGAACATGCTTATCTCTTTGGCCTTAAACAATTCTTCAATTTGGGGAATTCGAGATTTTGGAAAAATATTCCCAAAAGAACCATCTCAAACATAGAATTTTCTTCTTTTTGAATGTTCTTCTTCGATGCAAATTTTTGGACTTACAAATGTGAACTTAGAAGTTAGGAAGATGTCTTTGAAAGCTTCCCTTGTTCATTCATCCTTCTTTCTATCCTAAAATTCTTCGTAGGTGATGAAGTCCTTGGTTGTGCTTGTTTTTCTCATTTGTGAATGTCATCTTTTCTTATACCATTTGAACTTCTTCCTTTGATCTTTGATCTTTGTGATTCTCGGGTTGTTGGAGCATTTCCTTCATCTTTGTCCTTAATCTGGAAATGGCCTTATGAAATTCGCAGATGAATGCAGTTCTAGGTCTGATTTTCAGGAAATTTCCCATACCTAAGCAGTTCATCCTAAGATGGGAGGGATTTGCTTGTGTTTGTACTTGCAACTTTCCTCGGCAGATTTCACTTGGGAATAGGGATTTTATACTTTGTGGGAGGACTTCATGCTCACTTGTGAATTTTGAGCACTTAACTGAATTTGCAATGCCTTCTTGACTTGATCAGATTCAATGGTGGACTGAGAATTTTCTTCACACTTAGCCAATTTCAAAGCCTCTTAGTTCACGAAACTTCAAGCTTGGAACAAGGAACTTCCTTCATGATAGGGGCAGCATTCATGAGTTTGTGGAACTTATCTATACTTAAACAAATTTCTTTGTGCAGAACTGGGAAATTCAATCTCCTAATCAAACTTCATCCTGGTTGAGAAATTTCTTCAATGCTTAGCCAAATTCGCAATCATCCTCTAGGCTGGGCTGACTTGGCTTGGAAACTGAAATTTTCCAAGAGCAGACTTCATTCAGAAACATGAGTTTCCATGAATTCTTGACTGGACTCCATGATGATTTGAGAAATTCCCCATGCCTCAGACAAATCCTTCATGTTAGAGCAGACTTCCTGTTGAAATAAGGATTTTTGAACACAGACAAATTTCTGATTGCTTTCCTTTAAACTTGAGTCCATCTCCACTTGCTTTCCTCTTGAATTTTGCCTTTATTTTTTTTCATTTTCCTTAGTCTGAGAACTAAAAAATACTGCCAACTCCAAAGTTGCAATTTCCTGTAAAGAACATAAGTTTGAAAGGAATTTTTTTCGAAGTTATATTCTTATTCTAACCAGCTTTTATTTCAAGATTTGTCCTCAGTTCTCTAAAACATTGAAATTTCAATCGAGAATTAGAACTAAAAGCATGAAAAAGAAAGAAAAGAACTTCCTAAACACTAAGACAAATTCACCAAATCTGTCCTGATTCTGAAATTTTCAAATTGAAATACTTCATGAAAAATTGTTCTTGAAACCTGCATTAAAAAAAAAATTTAATTTTTTTTCGATCGGCAATGGCCCAAGCAAAATAGTATTATTAATAGATGAGTTTGTAAATTTTTTCCTTTTCAAAACTGGGACTGGTAGTACTAAACTTTGCCTTTATAATAATTATTAAACGTCTTTCTGGAGCTTGATTGCTTTTTAGATTTCCCACTTTATTATGTCCTCACGAGAAACCTGCATAAAATTGCCATAAATCTGTCCATCAAGTTAGAAAAACCTGAAAATCAGCAAAAAAATCTTGAAAGAAATTGGAGCTGTGATTATAAATTATACATCAAACTGATGAAAAATCCTTGGTTGACCCGCCAGTATGTTAATTTATGCTCAGGAACTCTCCAGAAATCTTCTGAAAATCAGAAAATTTAACAAAACTTGAAAAAAAACTGATTAAGCTTTAAAAACATGAACAAAAGCGATTGAAATCCTCAATGGCAGCCATAACAATCATTTTGGATTCTGACTTTTTCTCGTCCAATTAGAAAGATTCTCAACTTCAAGACTTGAGGTCCAAATTGGTCTCCAACTTATGAATGACAAGCTTTAAAAAAGATTTCTTGATAAGAGTTCATTGTTCTCTTCCTTTAAATCTTGCTAATTTCAGCATTTATAACACCTGTAAATGAGGTGGAATTTCTTTGGATAAGAATTTCTTTTGTTTTAACTTTTGATCTTGTTTCTTATTTTTTTCTATTTTCAAAATTTATCCTCTGCTTGATGGTTTCAATTTCTAGAAGAAACCGCTTCACTTTATTTCTTAAATGTTATTCATTTTTTCCTTTTCTTCTGCCTCCTTTCTTCTAGAATTTTCTCAAGACTTCATCTTTTTATTTTATTCTAGAATTTCCTTCAAATCAATCTATTTATTTCATTCTAGAATCTTCTTAATTTTGAATGCCTTTCCTTCATTTGAAATCTGAAAATCTTCACCACTTGTCTTGCTTTTCACGAAATCCCAGACAAACCTGAAGTTGAAAACAAGAAGTTTACAAGTGTTGGCTCTCTAAACATAGAAAGTTCTAAAAATAGAAATTTTGAAAAAAAAAACTTTCTGCGTTTTGGAATAAACAAACAAAAATGCAAGTTCTTGGATTGGCCCTAAAATACCAAAAATAGAGACTTCCGAAAAAGAAGCCTTTTAACTTATTGGCATCCCTGAATCTGGATTCAACTCCTAAACTTTGCACTAGCAAGAGACCAAAGACTAAACTGAAACACTAAAACAAAACCCTAAAAAAAGTGAAAAGTTGGGGGTCCCCATTTATGGTGGGCCGATGTGTGATAAAGTCACAATATAAGGTAGCATGGTTTGTAGAAAACTTACTAGATCTGCAACTTCTCTCACAATAAAATTGTGCCTAACAAATGAAATAAGGATAAATGATAATGTAGGTGCAAATAGATATTCTTGTAAGTGAGGAGATCAAAATTGCATTTTTAACGATAAAATTAATCTATCTAAATCAACATATTAGTGCAAGCATCTCATGTCCACAAGTGAGTTTCATTCTACTTCAGCATTTGCGAAAATTTTAAACAAAATAAAATCTTTGTTCATGATATCCTAGGACAGAAACAAACTGTGAAACGTAAAAATCAATCCCTAATATACCAAAAATCCTAATCCTGGCAATATGGATCACAAAATAGTTGCATCTATATATTTAATTGAGAATGTTTTCCCTCAACTACTTTGTAAATGCAATCTATGAACCATAAATAGCTTCAAAATAATATGTGGCCAGGAAATCCTTCGTAAAATGTTCATGAACAACCAGAAGCCAACCTAAAAATTTTGCAATGCAATGGTGCAGGTTTGCAAATCCTTCACTTTCTTCATTATAAACAAGTGTAGTAAAAAAAACCAACCAGACTATCAATGCCTTTAATATTTACTAGTCTACCATACATTTTTATACCCTTGACCTGTCACATAGATATACAGATCGATTGGATGCTTCTGTAAATAACAGCATGATAAGGTTGCCATCTATTGAAAACTTTTGAATCATAAATCACAAGATTGCACACAAACAGGGGCACAAGGGTACTTCTCGTACAGGTACGGGTAGGGCCATTTTTTGAAATAGGGGACAGAAGTACTTGGGTATGCCAATTGGTTTTTAATATAATTTAATATTTTATAGAAAATCTGAATATATGCGTCACAGCAATGAGTTTTCAGAACAAGAACAGTGATAAAAGTTTGCAGTTGTAATGTTTTGTTTTCTGCTTCAGATTAACAATATGTTATATACTACATGTTTAGATTGATAACAGAGAAGGAAAAGTTTAAAAATGAATAAGAAGATCATAAATGATGCAACAATAACATATCGCAAATGATAAACTTTCAATTCGAAAAATGACAAAGTTTATGTTAATTAATGTTGTATCAATGTTTCAAACTGATTAAATATTGAAATAGGGTTGATAAACAGCAAGCTGATATGTAATCAAAAAACTGAAACAAAAATCAGACATCTGTATCAAGATCCTTAGCTACGGTGCTCTCCACTGAGTACCCACTGAGTATTGGGCACTTGGATACGCGTACCCAGTACTTGGGTTTGTATACCAATACCCAATATGCATCCCATGGATATGGATTCAAGTACCCATGCAACTATGATAAAATGTAATGTCCCTTCTCTAGGGACATTAGAATTAGTAAGATGGGATGAATTTACAATATTAAATTTGACTATGTAACCTGGAGTTTTATTATTAAGGGTCAAGTTAATAGTCAATGTGGTCATAAGAGGACGAGGAGGAATAGGATGAAAACCAGAGAGGAGCCGAAGAGTTTTGATTTGTGTATTAAAGAGGGGAAGAGGCTCATTGTTACTATGCTTGGTTTTATTATTCAATTCAGTTTTCTCTCTTGTGAGAGTCCCAGAAAGCTTCAGCTTTCAGCTAGTTGGAGGATGTAGCCCCTCATGCTAGCAGACAATGGACGCAAACCCATTGTCCCAAGGAAACATCAGTTCAAGTGTTTGATTCGACCTTACGAGTTTTTATTCTAGTATTCCAATCTGACTGTTAATCTGTATTTAGGATTGGATTCGTAGTGTTGGTATTGTATTGCTGATGTATAATACAATAATGTATTTTGGGGAGTTATAAGAGTTGCTGGTTTTACCTTACTGGTTTGTAATCCATGTTATATGTTTGACACCTTGAATGTTATGTTGGAAATAACTAATTGTTATCTTATGGAGAAGTCTTTGGTTTTATTGTTGTCTCGTATTGCATGTTCTTATGATTGAATCGAAATATTACATTCATAAAGAGGCTGGATAAATGCCGGTTGGTTTTTCTACTGTTTATGATTGTGCTGGAAATTATCTACAAAGTTTAATTGCTCGTTATATCAGGAAAAGTAAAATCAGTATATATCCGGATCAGGATATTACAGTGGTGTCAGAGCCTTGGAACCTGCCATCCTAGTGGGTATTTTCGGAGTTTTGAATCTGAGGTATTAGGGTCTGGAGTTCCGAATTGTTCATTGATCCCACAGCTGAAGTATTGTGGATCAATTTCTACGATAGTGAGGCTCCCATTTTGTTTCCTACTGTTATTTGAAAGACTGAATTACTAAGAAGTTAATTACTACTAAGGAGAGTTGAAATTCTGCATATCTCCTTTTAGAACGCCAACATATCAATATTCTGGGCATCTAGGAAGGCCCAGACCAGTGTTTGATTATCTGCATTTTCTGATTTTCTGGGCACACGTGTCTCAATTTGAAGGCGTTGAACACTTTGTATTTGAAATTGTGATAAACCTTGCGTGTAGCTCTAGCAAGTGTAATATTTAATACTAAACAAGCACCTTGTCTAGACATGTTGAACATCCACATACTATGAATAAATTTAGATAACCATTCTATGACTTATGAAGGACGAACATCCTTAGAAATTGAGCAATTGGACAGAATCCCAAATGCATCATTTCCACCTTGTTGAACTGAAGCTTAAGCAAATGATTGCATTTACAGGAAGAAGATGAAGTGGCTATCGCACAATACACAAGGCCTGTGTATTTTGTGGCACAATAATATTTTACAAAATTGCTAGGATGCCACAATGTGAAGGAAGAGCTTGAAGGAACGCATATTGGCCAGCAGGGAACCACGATAACAGGTGACCTGTAGCGGCAAGAAATGGGGACATTGCAACCAATGGTGGCAATAAAATATTAATAGTATCATTTTGATAATTATTGACCACGAAAGCTGAAACAAAGATTATATGATAGTTAGAATGCTAATGACATGGAGTGATAGTTGAGATCTGTTATCAATGTATGAAGAGGAATTCCAATTCTGAAAGTTCACATTTACTATACGTTGGTGATCGGTTAAGAAAGATATAAGGAACAATGATACATATGGTATCAGCTGAGGATGCTTTGATCTGCACCGATAGAGACGTTACCACCAAGAGTGTTACCAAGAGGCTCTTGTCGTTAGGAGAAATGTAAATCCTTCTCTCTTGCGGGTCTGCCACCAAAATTGTGTGTCCTATCTGGAATGTAATAGACAATTGGTAGTGTAACTGTAGAAGTCCCCTTCTTTGGCACAAAGGCATTAAAATAGGGATTTGACAGGTGTATAGGGAATCGCAGGTGTACAGAGAGTAATGACATTTATTAATCAAAAGTATTCCTTCGGAAAAGTCATTGACATTTGCGAATTTGGAGAGGGCCAAATGTATTATTATTTTCTCACATCTTCTGAAGCGACACTTGAATCCTCTACCAAAACTTTAAAATCGTTTGGCATGCTAAGGTCGGAACCAAGAAAGATGAAGGTTGAGCCGAAGTATTGACGTAAATAAGCTTACGGGAGATATTAACTCCAGCGATAATAGCAGTGTAAACGTTTTGTTTACAACTGCCGAGCAATGGCCAATACAGATAACTAACGATGGATGTGTTTTCAAGCCCACACACATCATCCAAGTAGTTGAAAGTGGTCACAAGGAATTGAACGCCACTTGTATTGGGAGTATTAGCAGAAGCAGTTGGATGCCAAGACAAAGGAAGTATACCCAGGTTCTTTGAAACGGTAAGTTTAATGGTGACAGCTGGTGACTCTTCGGCAACTTTTTAAAAAAGGAGCTACCATTCAATTGTTTGATTTGCCACGTAAGGGTCCTTAGGAGTGAGAAAGTAATGACACTTACTCAGTAACCGCATAAAGCATGCCAAAGACCTGGAGAGTTATCTTTTAAGAAGAGCGATAGATTAATCATTAGCCCTCATTGCCAGACGTTCAAGGCATTATGCATGTACAAGGCAAAGAGTTAAAAGACAAAGGTAGAGTAGCAAAGGATGTTGAATCAAAACAGCTCGTTTTAAAGATGTGTCTGAAGAAGTCCACGGCACATTGGTTCTATTGTCCAACAAAAAAGCTCAATACCCCTATACTTCTCTTAGGAAACTTCACGTTAAAATTTTAAAACCAAAAGATCCAACATATCAGGCTGCAAAGCTTCATTTTGAGAATCGAGTAAAGGGATATGGGAATCTTCTCACTGTTTTGAACCTTTTTCAAGGGACATGAGAAGAAGCCTAGAAGAAGTATTCTATGTGCAAAGTTCACCAATGTCGTTAAATAAATTAACAAAGATTTTCCTCAGGATAATCAATTGAAGTTCATGCACTAGGATTTGAGGAAGTAAATTGTTAAATCTTTGTCACTTGATGTGCTAGTGGCCATCTTAATATTTGAGTTGTCGAAGGATATAGGTGGATTCACTAAATTCCTTACATAGCAACAGTATAAGTATCGTCACCTCCAACAACAAGTATTCACTCATTAGCACATGCAGATAGATGGAAACTCAATACCACTATGGAAAAGTGCATAAGGAAAGTCCTAGATGCTCTACAAAAATTCATGATAAAGTATTTGATACTTCCATTTGACCATATACGTGCATGTCTCATTCAGTTGCACATAAGAACTAGAATTCTGAAACTAATGAGAATGCTCTGCATGTTAAAGTAGTAAATATTACTTCTAGTTTACAAGAACATTCAGCTCTATTTTTGGATTTTGGGGAAAGATGTGGGTTTGTTGTAAGACGGTTACGTGCAAGGATCTTCTTACGTGCAAGGATCTAAAGATGGAAAAGAAGGATAATGGGAATCGTGAGTCTGAGAGCAGAAATGTTAATGATCAATATGAAATAAGGGCAAAAACACTCAACATTTACAAAGAGTATCAAAGGCTTCCTACCCAAATTCAGAATGATTTATCATTCAGTGATTACATGGAGTTTCATCTAGACCAGCAAGATAAGGCTGAGGTGGCAAAAAGAAAGTTTTTGGATTTGGTTCAGAATCTTCTTGCAAGAGGCCAAGGCGAAAATGTGTATGAGGAATTTCGAATAGATCACGAGCATCAAATAGAGGTTCTTGAAGAAGAAGAGCAGCCAACTCCTATTGATTTAAAGCATTCTAGCGACCATGTGGAAGATGTTACCCAGGGTACAAGTTTTTATGTTGGTGAAGTGGAGGTTAGTATTGACAAATAGGCAGATGACAGTGGTTGCAGATTGGAATCTGAGTACAGTGAAACTTTTAATTATGATGCCCATGACATAAAATTAGAAGAACATACCGAGATGACCCTACAAAACGATGAACTTCTTCGAAATGACAATCATGAAATGCACACCTTAAGGAGTCAGTTGAAGGTTAATGAAGATAGAATTGCGGCTTCTCGAGTACATTATGACAGCACTCACAAGTTGGTTGAGGATATCTACAGGAAGGCATAATGGGAAGGGAAAGGAGATTGGCCTATTGTAGATCTGCAGGTGGTCAAAACAGCTATTAAATCCATGAAATTAGAATATTTGTATTTTCTTTTTGACAGAGATTATATTCTTAAGGTTGCTAAAATTCATATTGATCAGCTGGATAAAGAGTTGTTGGTTTTACCTTATTGGTTTGTAATCCATGTTATATGTTTGACACCTTGAATGTTATGTTGGAAAATCAAATTGTTATCTTATAGAGAAGTCTTTGGTTTTATTGTTGTCTCGTATTGCATGTTTGTCATAGGTAAATATTGTGTAGCTGACAGGATGTATGTCGTTGGAAGATATTGTGTAGCCGAGAGATCCCTTCGGGGAGGTTCTTGTTATGTAGCCGACGGACCCCTTCAGAAAGGTTCTTCGGAGAGTATTGATACACCCTCTTGGGTCATTGTAAAGCATCTTATCAAGCATTATAATGATCATTCAAGCATAATGTAACGTGTTGGCATATGCGAATAATAGGAGTTCTGTTATTCTGATCCATTGTCTATATGCGTTGATCTCTTTACCCAATAGGGTAAACATTTGGCATCATTGCTCGATGGACCTGGTACGTAGACAACCAGATGAAGACTAAATGCCGAATTAGTTGAACAAAAATAAGAATAAGTTGAAGGAAAATGATGAAATACGCGTTGCGCAGGAAAATTTAATTTTGGCACAACAGGCTAAACGCAGACAGAGATTTCAGCAAGTTACCAACGGACACAGAAGCACTGAAAAATTGTTGGAAGAGACTTGACACCAGCTCGATTTGGTGGAAGAAGCAAGGAAGGAGTTTTTGAACCTACATATGCCGAGGGAAGAGAATCCAGACGGAAGGAGATCGACTCGCACAGCTCGGAGTGCCAAGGGAAAACGAGCGTGGAGTGAACTCTTCATCCGAGATATACTTCTGGAATAGACAACTTCAGTTGACAAAAACCCTTCTTCACCAAATAGTGCGACTGTTGAAAACAGTGCGGGTGTGCAAAACAACGTGGATGTGAACAGCGCAAGTGTAAATAGCGCGGATGTGCAGAACAGTGCGGGTGTACAGAACAGCACGAGTGTGCAAAACAGCGCAGGAGTGCAAAACAATGCAAGAGTGCAAAACAGCACAGGTACACAACAAAACCCACAACATCCAGTAATAATGGCAAGACCAAAAGAAAAATTGCCTAAATTTGATGGTGAAAGAATCGCTGATCCGATTCAACATTATAAAACATGTGAAATGATCTGGAAGGTGAATGGCATAATAGATACAAACGAATGGGTTCAACACTTTCCGGCCACCCTACGGGGTGTTGCGATTGATTGGTTTACTGATACAGATCCACAAAAGTTGAATAGTTGGGATAACATTAAGAAGGAATTTATCGCAGAATTTCAAATATTGTGTGACGATAATGAGATTGTGGCAGAGATATTCAATACTAAGCAGGGGAAGAATGAAACAGTCTGGGTCTTCGTCAGGAAGTTGAAGGACTTGATCAATAAGATGGAGAATAAGCTGGTTGACGAGTTACAAAAAAGATGGTTCATTGAAGGCCTTCAACCGAAGCTGCGAAAGATAATGAAAATTGTGCCGCATCAACATATACTGAAGCATACAACCGGGCAATGAACCTAGAAAGTGAACAAAAAACCAAAAAGGAAAAGAAGAATAGTTCATCTGATTCAGATGACAACACGACTTCAGGAGAAGAAAGCACAGACGATGAAGGCAGCAACACGAATGTCCGCACCCTCCAAAAGGACATGATTCGGATGATGGAGTTCAAGAACATGCACAAAGAGACTAAGGGCAATGAGCTATGGTGAGCGGAGTGCAAGAAAGAAGGCCATACATAGGGATCCTACCCAAAAGATCAATTTTGTGAGATTTTCCAGAGTATGGGACATTCGATAAAGGAATGTCCTTTCAACCTAAAAACAAGAGCACCAGAACGTGTTCCTAACACAAGAGGCGTCCACGTCAGGAGGGAGTGGGAACACTAGTGCGGAGGGTGCCACGTCGCGATGATACAAAAATAATCAGCACGGTCAAAACAACAACACCAATAATGGCAGGAGTCGAATTCAGTACGATGTGAACGGTCGGTCGATAGTTCAATGCTGCGCATGCAATTTGTGGGGTCACTTCGCTTGAGACTGTACAATGGCGAACACATCGAAATTGTTATGCAAATGGTGTGGACCCGACGATCATGAAGATGCTAAGTGCTCGAAGTCGAAAGTAAATTTGATCACCGTCAGGACAGACGAAGAAGAGGTTCTGGCCATCACACGAAAGCAAGCAAAAATATACCCCGATCTGACGGAGGAAAAGAAGAGACTAGAGGAAGCGCGGGCAGAGATCCAAAAAGCAATGCAGGCAGAGAAGGCACACCTAAAGGACACTACTGGTACCTTCGCACGGAACTGTGCAAAACAGAACATCGTACGGCAAATATTACAAATCGAGGTACCCGTCAGGATAAATGATCTGCTGCTCACAATGCCTCAGCTCTGATCGGCACTCACAAACATTGTTCCCGCTACTAAACTACCAGGAGAACATGGAAGGGAGCAGGAAAGTGGAGCAAGTACAGCGGACAAAAGGGAGAAGGAAAGTGGTGCAAGTGCAGACGATCCAATGCTACTAGCCCTCTCATCCAGACGACATCCGACAGTTGTCAAAATGGGAATTCTCGGGGCTGTTTTGACGGATACGATTGTGGATGGAGGATCTAATGTCAATGTGTTACCAGAGGATACCTGGACGAGGTTGGGACAGCCGACATTGTGGCCACCTACATTCCAGTTGTTGATGGCCGATCAAAATGGAATCAAACCATTGGGAGTCCTGACAGCACAACCAGTAACGATTGGAACACAGTCATTCCTCCTTGACTTCGTCATGATCCCGCTGAAGATGAAAGGGTACAATGCCATTCTGGGCCAAGGGTGGCTGATACAAGCAAGGGTTAAGCACGACTGGAAGAAGAATACTCTATCAATGGAGCGCGGAGGCAGAAGATTCATAATTTACTTGCACACACAAATGGTAGGTGAGGAGGCAGCATCGTCAGACTCAGAAGGTGAAAGCAAGAATGATGACGAGGGGAAGAAGAGAATGGAACCTAATAAAGAGGGAGTATTGAGACTGGAAGGCAGGTCGAGTGAGGACAATCTAGACTCATTGAACAGCGTTTTTCACTGGCAAATGGAGGATTACGAGCTCTTTTTGAGCTGTAATATGTTAAGGGTCGACGAAGGTAAGCAAGAAGAAGGAAATGAATATCCGAAGGAATACAGAGAAGTAGAAGAAGGAAAGACGGTTACGGTTGAAGTTGAGGGGAAGAACATATAGTTCGAAACCAAAAAAAGAAAAGATCCCACCGTACGACTGCGCAGAAAGAAAATGTTACATCGAACCAAGGATATAACAAAAAGGTGCCAGCAACACGGAAGACACATCATATGGTCTGCACAGGAAGCAGAGAGGAAGGGTTTAATAAAAGTTGCAGCAGTACGGAGTGGACGTGTTATTGACCGCCAAAAGGGGCAGCTGACGGAGTCCAGGGTACCGAGCTTTGAAAACAAGCTAGGCGATATGGAGAGATCGTGTAACTTAAATAAACTTCAACGATTGCAGGCACAAACGGCTACGGAGGTGACACAGAATAGGCGGAAAGCATGGCACGATAAGCACTTGAAGCTAAACAGGTTTCAACCCGGACAGTGGGTGTTGAAGTATGATGAACAAAATGAAATCAAACCAGGGAAGTTTAAGGTGAAGTGGGTCGGGCCATACCAGATCCGAGAAGTGGGTGATAATGACGCAATTAAGTTATGGACACTGAACGGAAAAGACATACCAGATACAGTGAATGGGTCGAAGTTAAAGATATACTATGAAAGAAATGGTCCCCCGCCAACAAACAACTGAGGAAGGGAAAATAGCTGTAAGTAATGTATATATGTCAGTAGAATATAGAAGTTGATAGTGTCAAGTAGTGAAACAGGAAGGAACGGCAAGCAAATTTGGAAATGACTGGAATTTTCGGTATTACAAAGTAATAAGTAGCACACCTTGGTGTACAGCTTTAGCAAACACAATATAAAAAAAGCATTTAAAACAATAACCGCAAGGCCTTATAAGAGCAAAAATAAGGAAAATATTATAAGTTTAGACACTGTACAGCAATTACAAAGGAACATACAGTGCAAACCCCATGCAGATTTGACAGCTTGCTGATGGAATCCCTGTTGATGTACGGACTTTCCATGTAAGCGTATGAATTTTGCATGTTTTGGTATGGTACTACATATGGATTTGGCATACGGATTTCGTTATGAACATTGTGGATTATTGTTGTTGCTACCGTACAGATTTTTTGAGTTTTCCACCGTACGAATGTTTTAAGTTTAGTCACCATACGAACTTTTCAATTTACCGTACAGATCTCTACAATGTAGTGGGTCGTACGGATTTTGACAGTAATCCTTACCATACGGAGTGTAAACTTTAATATGTACGTATTTTATATTATGTTTGCCTTCTGTTGCTAGTGTACGGATTCAATGCCTAAAGTCCCCCGTACGGATTGGAGACATCATGAAGACATAAAGTTTGTGTACGGTCTTTTAAGATGAATCACCATTCGGCTTTTTAGTATGCGTATGGACAAGGTGAACCACCGTACTGATTTGTTTTTCTCATTCCCGTATGGACTTTATTAAGCAATTGAAAACATTTAATGCACATTGTACGGGTCCGTACGGCAATATGATAAGGACATCTAAGGTATCCGTAAGATGAGTAAATGGAAGGACATTTCATGCATTATTAAGCTACCGTATGGTAATCCAGTTTGGTGTATAGAGTTCGAAGTTCGCATTCCCAATTATCGTACGGAAATAAAGAATACAGGAACCGTACGGGCAATTACAATTTATCTTCTGGGGCAAGGCCGTCTAGTAGCAGGAAGACTATGGCAGAAACAATCCATTTGCAACATAGAAGGGTGACAGGAGATTTTCTTTTTAAAAAAAGTCGACAAATCAGGAATGCTCAGAATGAGTAACGGATGATATCGAAGGGAAGGGGGAACATCTAAGGTTGCCAGAAAGAGTGTGGGATCAGAAGAAATCGCAAAAATAGTGTGTTCCATGCAGTTTTGTGTGGGTTTCGGAGTGCTAATTTGGTCTTAGCGGCTAGGGGCGTTGCCCCTCGACCCCACCCTATATCGCGACAAGGAGTGCACCCGGGGCGCTGCCCCTAGACCCCCAGTCGTTACGGTTATCAATCGTGGGAAGTGTGCTAGTTGATGAAACCTGGAGTTGTTGCAAGCATGGAGTATCTGTGTACCATAGGCACTTGGAGTAGGTGTTGAACGTGACGCTGTCTTGGTGGATGCATAGAGAGCTCGGGAGAAGCCGATCATCCAGTTGGAGGCAGTGCAATGACACTTGGCTCAAGGTACCCAGGAGTTGGAAACAGAGAAAGCAGCACGGGTGGCTATCAAGATCAGCTAAGGAGACAATATTGTGTTAGTAGAGGCTGCAGATGCAATGTGATTTGGAGACTAGTTTGGTGCATGCACGAGGCAAATGTGAAAGTGATGTGACACAACCAGATTTATCTTGTTGTACTTAGTCAGTTAATGAATTTTGTTTGTTAATTGTCTCGGATATTTTGTAATTGTCGTTCAAAGACGACTTTTTCTTTTGGGGGGGGATGATGTCGTAGGTAAATATTGTCTAGCCGACAGGATGTATGTCGTCGAAAGATATTGTGTAGCCGATGGGTCCCTTCGGGAAGGTTCTTGTTATGTAGCCGACAGGTCCCTTTGGGAAGGTTCTTGTTATGTAGCCAACGGACCCCTTCGGGAAGGTTCTTCAGAGAGTATTAATACACCCTCTTGGGTCATTGTAAAGCATCTTATCAAGCATTGTAATGATCATTCAAGCATAATGTAATGTGTTGGCATATGCGAATAATAGGAGTTCTACTATTCTGATCCATTGTTTGTATGCGTTGATCTCTTTACCCAGTACAGTAAACAATGTTCTTATGATTGAATTGGAAATATTACATTCCTAAAGAGGCTGGATAACACCGGTTGGTTTTTCTACTGTTTACAATTGTGCTGGAAATTATCTGCAAAGTTTTATTTCTGATTATATCAGGAAAAGTAAAATCAGTAAATATCCAGATCAGGATATTACATAAAACATCAAGATAATTTTAGCATGGACAGGCACTTCTCAAGCATTTAAATATTGCTGTAATAATTAGTAATTGGCAACTCAATATGTGTCCAATACATAATGGAGAAAAGAAAAAGATATCTTTCACTCACTCAACCATCTTGTTAAGAAAAGAAAATTGTTATAATGAATTAAAGATTATGTAAAATAGAGGCACATTAAGGACCTTCCCTAAGCTTCTAATAAAACCAAGTACCATATTTTCAGTTCCTCTACATTATCTTTCACAATATTGGCTCCAAAAAAGTTCTCTATAGTGTTAATCTTTATAGAGAGTAACCAAAAAGAATGCCTAGTTAATATTAATTCATATAACCATAAAGAATGCCTAGTTAATATGCATCCATACTGTTCCTTTATCAGCCATGCCCTAAGCTACAACTTCAGCAATTTGCAATCGTGATAACTATCAGGAGCTTCCTTTACAATACCCTTGCTATGGAGAGCCACAGGAAACAAAACACTTCTCTAGGCAACACATGTGATAACTATAACCTGTAAGTACTCTAAGGAGAGATCATAAATAAAAAATAGAAGAGCAGAAAAAAAAATTCAGCATTTGGGAAGAAATTAGGGGAACGATACCAAGTACTTACCTTCTGCCCTACTTGGTGTGGTGGTCTTGCTTGCATTGTAAAATTTCTCTTTCCTTTTACCGAATGCAGTGAATCAAACACCTGTAAGGCTGTACCACTTAGTTTTGAATTTCAAAGTATATTAACAATCAATCAATAAATCAATACACACACACAGAGATTGAGAATCAACCTAGATAGCCCTAAATGAATAACAAATCAAATAACAGTGGACAACCCTAAATAAATAAAGAATCAACTAACGACCAATTACTAAGGAAAAGTTTCATTTTGACGAAAGAATCAGTACAAGTAGAGAATTTAAAGTCTATTTCAGCAGTAATCATTGACCCATCTCCTCATTCCACAATGGACTATAACTTTAGATCAGAATTCAAATACAGCAGTCAAACAAGCTAACTTGACTTGTTTTCCCATTTGACAAAGACTCAAAACTTATAGACAGAGTGTGTTCTCTAGAACTATTCGGGATGGTTTAAGTTTGTTTTCAAATAATATCACAGTATTTGTTTCCTATTCATTAAATCTCTGTGACTAATTCTTATGAATGTATCCTTTTTTTGGGTAAAGATTTGGCCTTAGATGTCTTAGTTCTTTTCCTTTCCTTAGATCTTCCTTCTTTAAACTAAGTGCATATTATTTACTTTTAGCTACACATAAATGGCAATTGATGACAAGTTTTCTCCTACAAATACCTTGTCTTCATGGAAAAGCAGACTTACAAGCAACTTCTTCCACATGTTCAATCGTTGTGAAGGAATGTAGAAGTTACAAAAGTTACTCATGTTGTTCAACTTGTAAAGAATGAGGGCTAAGATATGTCCACATATTTTCGAATGTGGCATTTCTTCCCTCTCTCTTATTCAATCTCTCATCCTCTCTCTCATGTATTCACAATGCTTATATAGAAAGCAGAGCACTTTTATTTCTTTACTTTTTCCCTACTGTTGTTGACAAAACAATGTAATAGTTACCATTGTTTTACATTTATAAACCTAAGAAGGGTTTTCCCCCTTGCCATATACATCTCTAAATTGTGTAATGTGTCCTCACAGGACCTCATGCTTCATTAAAGGTCTAATTTATGTAATGTACCCTTTTTGGAACATTAGAAGTCAGTTAAATAATTAAATTTTAAGATAACAAATTCTATAAAATTAAATGACAACTTAGTTTTATGATTTAATGAAGTATTAAAATGACTTTTATGGAATCTAGTGAAAAATTAAAAAAGATATTTTAACCTAAAAAGGGAAAGAATAAAGAATATCAAGAGATAGGGAGAAGGGAAAGAAAGTGACACATGATTGTCCTTGAAAAGAACATTGAGAGACTCATTCTCATTATGTTTGGTTTTTTCCTTATGAGAGTTTTGCGAAGCTTTGTCTTTCAATAGGTTTAAGTGATGGAACCCAAGATTCTAGAATCAATTTGTACACATTGTCTAATTTTTTTCAAGTTGTGAGATGAACTATTCAGATTGGGACTCTTTTCATTTCAGTAAAATATATGGATATGATCCTAGAATCGAGTACAAACAACAGATGCCAATATAGAAGCTTGATCCTGTTGTTGGTTGTTTTGTTGATATTAGCAACAAAGGCTTTACTATGCAGGGTTGTGTGTTCATATATGTTTCATCCAGATCAGATTGAACTAACAACAGCAACTCCAGATTTTACAAAAAGAATTCCAGCACACAGCATATGCTACAAATGCATATCAACCCTTGGATTGTTGTCAAAGCAATTGCTACAAGGACAAAAGGGATCAGATTAAAGATGGTTCAGGGATCAAAGACTAACAGTCAAAATATCAAGAATGGAGTACTTTTTCAATAACAATAATATGCATTCTGGCTTGGTATTTATTCTTGATGAACTCCGCAAGGAAATTTCTCAGAGGCATGAAGGCATTTTTCCTCATGGTGTCTTGTCCTCACAATATATTACAATGTTATGCAGTCAGAAACCAACTACAACAGATGAGGTAGACAAAACTACTCAGGAAATGAAAAGCTGAACTGTATGGGTAGGAAGTCCTAAAATATATCGAAAAATATACATTTCAGAATCCTGAAGGTACATCAGGGCAATGGATTTCACAAAAAAAGAAACAGGTGTCACAACACAACAATCGTAATACAGCAACAAAGAAGAAAGTATTGAAAGCAAAGAGAACGTTTGTATGTGTATTTAGCAGTGACATAGAGATAAAGTGCAGTGATTACATAAATCCGATGACGATTATGATGTTTCCAGAAGGGACAGAAACGGCAGGTTGCAAATATAAAGAGGTGAAGATCGAACATCAACAGAAGATATTTATCGATCAATTGAAATAACCACAGGTCAAAAACGAGGAGGCCCCGATGGTAGAAGATTAATTGTGTCGCATGTAACATATGCCGGCCTTTGTCTTCATTGAAGAGTTCCACATCCTACACATTTTTTGTTGCCTCACACTATGATTATGATCTCAGAGGAAATACTCTCCAGAATTGCATGAACAATGGATGTCTTATTCATTATAAATCTTATATTATGTATGTTTTGTTACAGGTCTTGAGCATGTACAGGGAGGACTTTGTAAATTGTGTTGATTTCCCGATGAGCCCGCGCATCACCAATTTGGAAGCACATCAACCCGAACATCAGGGGTACACAGGGCACACACAACATAATTTGGATGTTTTAATCTGTACTTGTGCATCAACGGAAAACCACCCAAGTTCATGATTGTGTGCCTGAGAAGATTGCGATCATTTTTCCAGACGCTAGCAACTCCAAATCACATTCTATATTTGATTTGAGTATCGCATAGAAAACAAACTGGAATGCACAGTCTCAAACATAACTGGAGATCATGGTTTGTAGAAGGAAGCCGTTTGATGGATGAAGGATTTCGCAGAGAGGTATCCATGGGAAAAGGAAAGAATTGGCCTCTAGAAATATAAAGGAGGAATGATTTAAAATGCCGATTACATTTGGGTGTAATTAAATTATGTTTAATGTTTAACATTGGTTAGTTTTTGTTATGAAAAGGTGCAAGGTTTGGGAAGGCAACTGGCACCCATCAGCCCTTTATAAATATATGATAAAAAATCAAACAAACTACCATTCATTCATTCCAAAAAATTCTCTACATTCCTGAAGCTTACATGTTATTATAATTCCTTTTTTGGAAGAGATTGAAATTGAACTAAGCTCTTGGATAGCAAAATTATTGGGCATGTATTTCGATATTGTGTGATATGAAATTGTGTTGAGTAGAGCATCTATATTTGAGTGTCCTCAACACGAACTCCTCCACAGTATAATCGGTAAGATTTTTATTTGCTTCAGAGTTAAATTATTATATGATTCGTCCTTTGTGATCATTTTAATTTTCTACCAATAAATCTATTATTAGGATAAGTGGATTAAATCATTCGTTGTTGTTTAAACCTGACAAATACAAATATTGTGGAATATTGTAATTGTTTCCTTATTCGTATCTATTTTGTCCCTTTGAAGGTTAAAACATTATAGACTAATGTAAATACGTATAAAAAAAAGAAATAATTTGACGCATCCTAATAATTGAATTGTTTATAGATTTAATATACATAATATCATAAAGTTGTATGTGAAAACATATAGTTTTGACTCTATCACCCTTTTAAATTTCAGCACTGATCATTAAATTGCTCATATTTCTCAATCTATATGCTGGTAATATTCTAATCTTTTTCTTTGAAGGGTTTGATATCTATTTGTTTTAGTAATTCACTTTAAATCTTATTTCAGCATTCACAAGTCTATAGAAGTAATCGTATTTCGAAGATTAATGCTCACATTTATCAATCCAGAAATTTCCTTAAAATCTTGTCATATCGAAAAATTTTCTTTGCGTTGAATTTATCTGTTATAAACGTCTTGGATTCAAGTTTGTTGTCCAGGTCAGGTGTATAGGCCTTGGTTTCGCAGAACCAAAAGTGCAGAGGATCTAGATTGAATTGATCGATCCTGTCAAGTTGGCCACAACCGATTAGATATCCCAACATCGAGTGAGTAAGGCTCGTAGGATTCTAATCAATGATTTTGATAACTAGCAGATTGGCGACTCTACTGTGGAAATTGCAACTAAGCTTTGCATACTTACTCCATCCGACCAGTGTAGAGACTCATTTAGAACACAATTTTTTGGTAAGTTTCAGATTTAGTTTTTTCTAAACATTTGCCAAAATCGTGAATAAGTTATTTTTCAGTATTTACCATTTGCTGTTTTATACATTTCAGATTTCATAAAAAGGTTTTTATCAGCATTTAAGCATAAAATACATAAAGTTCTTCCTGAGGTTGAAATTTCTGATTGCGTTCAAAGCTCTGATTCTCGCTTAATCTAAAGTTTTTATTCCATCTCACATAAACTTTGAAGGTAATAAGTCTAAAATTTTATTAATATTTTCAAAAAAAACAGTTTTTCAAGTTCAAATTATTATTGGCATTTACTCTGCTAGGAAAGCACCTAGACATTTCTTTCTTTCTTTTTTAAAGAAAGTGGCGACTCTATTGTGTATCATTAACATATTTTATTGAAGAACTAATATCTGCTTTTGAGGTGTATGTGGGGAAGAAGGTCAATGAATCCCAAACCTAAAAGCCCTGAGCAACTAACTTTTGAGAAAAAACCAAGAAAGAAGAAGAGTAAGGATAAAAAATCCAAGCTGCTTTACACAGGACACAGAAGTTTTTAGGAGAGGACCAATAAGCAAACTGAGAGGGACGATTCAAGTCATAATAGTCCTGAAAAGGATGAAGAGAACTGTAATCTATTTTTCCATATTCCTAGGGTGGATGAAGAGCCGGATTGTGAGGTAACTCAAATTGAGGATGATGAAGAGCATGAATAGATAATGCAAATGGATATGATTATAAAAAAATGGCTGAAACAACAAATGGCAGCAATACAATATTAGCAATAACATAAAAAATGCAGCCAGATCATATTCTTGAAAAAATAGGGATATCAAAGGATCTTATTTCCGAACTTAGAAAAATTTGTAATGAAGAGAAATCAGATAGATGGAGGGAAGAAAGATCTAATCAAATTCAAAATGAAGTAAATACATCATCAAAATATAATCCACCTCATAGAAAGAATTTGGAATCACAATTCGCCACTAGTCATGTTAATCCACTATATGAGAACAGAAAGGATAAGAATCAAAATAACAATTTTAATAGACATTTCAACAATAATCAACGAACTTGAAATACTGGACAACAGGCCAGAGGAATCCACCAAAACAATGGGAACATTAGACAACCTTATGGTATGAATCAAAATAATAATAATCCAAATACCCAAGGTTATATGGTACAAAATCAAGGGATTAGGAATCAAGCAATAAGGCAGCCAATGACAATCGAAAGATATAGACAACTTGATTTTGTTGGGATTAGAGGATATCCAAATCTAGTCTCTAATGATTTAAGGAATGTTATTCCAAAATTTTCAGGAAATGGGACAGAATCTGTTGAGCGGCATGTGATTAATTTGAAAAATGTAATCGAAGATTTTGAGGAGGATCATGAGGATGTATTCATGAAACTCTTCATGCAATCATTAACTAAAGATGTTGCAGAATGGTATAGAAGTTTGCCTGATGGATCCATTTCTGGATGGTGTAATTTTGCTGATCAATTTATTGAGCAATTTGGTGATCACAATGACACATCTTTTGCATCACATGAATTGACAAGTATTAATAAGAATACAAATGTATCAGTATTAGAATTTAATAAAAGATTTAACAAAGTTTTAAACAAGATTCCTGGAGACACTAGACCAGTGGATTCTTTCCTGATTGATTTTTACTTAAGTGTCTTCGATAGCGAAACTCATTATGAGATAAGATCTCAGAGACCCTCTTCGCTGCCACAAGCTTTCAAAGTTGTTATGACAATTGAAAATGAAAGGAAAGCAATAGGCAAAATCAAGAAAAAGGATGATCCAAAATTATGCAATCCTAAAAACCCTAAGAAGGATGAATTAAAAGAGATTATGGACATCCTAAAAGGTATGAAGATTAAACAAAATAGAAATGAAAGGCCGCCATTCCACAAAAATGACAAATTAAGACTTCAAGACATGTCATACACTACAAATTGGAAGGATGGAAAACCAAAAAAACCATATTATGTCAAAGATATCCCTGATCCTTTAAAGAAAATCAACATTGTTGGCAATGAACCATGGTGTGATGTATGTAGGCTTCCTCATGATCCTAAGTATTGCACTGTTGCACAATCCATTTTTGAGGAGGAAGACCAAGAAGATGAAGAACAACCTGTTGTTAATGCCATAACATCAGAACCATTATGAGGCAGAGATGAGGATGATTCTACGAAGGAAGACCAAAATTCTAATTATCACTATAGGAAATTGAATTGGCAACGTCGTATCCAGCAAGTGCTTTCGGATGAGGAAAATATAACTACTTTGCGGAAATTCACAGCTAAGGAAAGGAAGGCTTATACTATCACAGCTATAGAGCATGCTAAAAACACCTATCAACGGAGAAATAGAGACAATACTACTGATCAAGGTAATCCTACTGGTATATTTGCAAAAAATCAGCAACAAGTAGAAACATCTAAAAAATGTGGAAATCAAGTCCAGGCTAAACAAAAGGAAAGTAACTAGTCTCTTAAACTAACCAAACAACTGGCCAAGCACAATGGTGGTAAGCAAATATTTGACTATCATAATTTCATTAATCATCCATTGTCCCAATTGAAAATTATTGTTCCTCTAATGGAAATGATGAAATTTCCTAATTACAAGGATAAAATTTTGAAGATATTATCTAGCATAGAGGATATTGATAGTAAAAATGATGCAAGAAATAATGAAGAACCGCATGTTGTGTATCTAAGGACAGCATTGAATAAAAATTCAAATCAAGTAGACCCATTTTATTTAACATTGTTGATAAATAACAAATTGGTAAAGAATTGTATGATTGATTCTGGTGCAGCAGTTAATATCATGTCTGCTGATGTAATGAAAAAAATAGGTCTCAAAGTAGATACTCCTTATGGCAAGTGCTATGCTATGGATAATAGATCTGTCCTAATAATTGGTATTATTAAAAATGTTGAATTTCATTTTCCATCATTTTCACATATATCATATAGGATTGATATCACTATAGTTGAGATTTCAATGAGTTATGGCATGTTGTTCTCTAGACAGTAGTCAAATTTGGTTGGTGGTCATGTATAGCTAGATTTGTCCTACGCTACTATACCGGTAGGAGGCAAAGAAATCAGAATTGAAAGGGAACCCCAATCCTATTACCTTGTTGAAGATTACAATCTGAATCCTAAAGTCAACTTTTGTCATTCTAACATGGGTAAATTCAAGATAAGTATAACTAAATCTGCTTTTCAAGTTGCTAACCCAATTTCAATACATGCAAAAGAAGATTGTGTTAACATTTGGCAGATGTTCTTTGATGGTGCTTGTAGCAAGGAAGGAAATGGGGCTAGTGTTATATTTATTTCACCATCAGGTAAAAATTTTTAATTTTCATTCCTATTAAATTTTGAGTGTACTAACAATAATGTTGAATATGAGGCTTTGATTATTGGTCTTGATATTGCTAAGATTTATGGAATAAAATTACTCACTATTTTAGGAGACTCCAATTTGATTGTGTCCCAAATTAGGCATAAGTTTTCAACTAGGAAGCCAAGATTGAAACAATATTGTAACTATGTATGGGCTTTGTTAGAGTTTTTTTATGTTTTTTTTCCATAAAGTGGATTGATAGTTCAAATAACTACTTGGCTAATATAATGGCCAGCCTTGCTATCTGACAAACTGATCTTCCATTTGATGAAGTTATTCAAGTAGAAATGAAAAATAGACCTTCAATACTAGATAACGTGCAAAACTGGCAGGTTTTTGAAGATGACAAAGATCTCATTAGATTTTTAACTTGTCAAGAAGATTATGAAAATTAGGTCATTGATTGGAATGGATGTGTTGAAGAGGAGGATGGCAAGGAAATGTTATTTGGAAAAGAAATAGTTCAATTAAAGACGAACAAAATACTAAAGGGTCATGTGGCATTAGAAAGAATATTTGATGAAAGAGAAAATGCAAAACCTAGCAAATCCACTAAAATCCAAAACAATATTGAGGAAATAAACTTAGGAAGTGAAAATTCTCCTAAAAATGTTTATATGGGAAAGAAGTTATCATCCAAGATTAGGGCTGAATTGATTTCTTTGTTGAGGAAATGCAGACATGTTTTTTGCTTGGAGTTACAATGAACTTAAAGTTCATAGGGAAGACTTATTTCAATATGAAATACCATTAACACCTGATGCTATACCTTTTAGGCAGAGACAACGCCCAATTAATCCAACTCTGGCCCCAAAGATGAAAGATGAACTAATTAAGATGAGAGATGCCAGAATCATTAATTTCCTTTCAATATCTCCAAAATGAAAAAAGAACGGCGATATTCGATTATGTATAGATTTCATGAATTTGAACATATCTTCTCTGAAAGATAATTATGCATTACCTAATATGAAGATTTTACTGCAAAAGGTAACTAGTAATGAACTATTATTCATAGTGGATGGATTTTCAGGCTATAATCAAGTTAAGGTCAATCAGTCCGAACAGTATAAAATTGCTTTCACAACTCCTTGGGGTACATATGTATATGCTAGGATGCCTTTCGAGTTAACAAATGTGGGAGCTACTTTTCAACATGAAATACCATTAACACCTGATGCTAAACCTTTTAGGCAGAGACAGTGCCCAATTAATCCAACTTTGGCTCCAAAGATGAAAGATGAACTAATTAAGCTAAGGGATGCCAGAATCATAAAACCTATTAAGCACTCTACATGGGTTTCAAATTAGTGCCAATTAGAAAAAAGAATGGCGATATTCGATTATGTATAGATTTCAGGAATTTGAACATATCTTCTCTGAAAGATAATTATGCATTACCTAATATGGAGATTTTACTGCAAAAGGTAATTTGTAATGAACTATTATCCATGATGGATGGATTTTCGGACTATAATTAGGTTAAGGTCAAAGAGTCTAAACAGTATAAGACTGCTTTCACAACTCCTTGGGGTACTTAGGTATATGCTAGGATGCCTTTTGTGTTAACAAATGCGGGAGCTACTTTTCAAAGGGCAATGGATGTTGCCTTTGATGGACTAATTTATCTAATTATGGTAGTTTATTAGGATGACCTCATTGCCTATTCTAAAAAAGCAGAAGATCATTGTAAGCATTTGGAGAAAATTTTCATAAGAGCTCTTGAATTTGGAATTTCCTTAAACCCTAAAAAGCATAATTTTGGAGATACTAAAAGGAAATTATTAAGGCATATTGTCTCTAAGGAAGGGGTAAGGATAGATCCAGAAAGAGTAGCAACCATCGATAATATTCAAATGCCTAAAATAACTAAGAGTATCCAATCATTCTTTGGGCAAATTAATTTCGTGAGGAGATTTGTTTCTAATTTTGCTGAGATTATTAAACCTATTGCTAAAATGCTTAAAAAGGGAGCAAAGATAGCATGGGATAATGAAGCTATAGGAGCATTTGCTAGGATAAAGAAAGCTATAAAATAAGCTCCAGTTCTCAAATCTCCTGACATTAAGAAACCTTTTCAACTCTTCTCATTTTCTTCTTATCATACTATAGTTGTCGTTATGTTGTAAAAGAACGATGAAGGACATGAGCAGCTGATTGCATTCTTTAATAAGAATTTACAAGCTGCAAAACTTAATTACGATATAAATGAAAAGCAGGCTTACACCCTTGTTAAAGCAGTTAAGTCTTTTTAACCCTATTTGGTCAGAGCTAAAGTCATTGCTTATGTGCCTAATGCTGCCATTAAAGATATATTTAGGTAGTCTAAGACCACCGAAAGATGATGTCATTGAATAAATCAAATCTAGGAATTTAATACAGATGTTCAAATCACAAAATTAGTCAGAGGGCAAGGATTGGCTAGACTTATGGAAGAATCAAATTTGGAAGCTGTGTAAGTCAATTAGATTACTGATGATCATACAAAGGTTAGTATTGAAAGATGCCCTTGGTATACTGATATGGTTTACTATTTAAAGCATACAAAATGTAGAGATAATCTAAGTGACAATCAAAAAAGAACTACTAAATTACAAGCCGCTAAGTATGTCCTTATCCAAGGGGATTTATATTGGAAAAACCAAGATGGAATTTTACTCTTCTGTTTGGATATTGCTCAGTCTGCAGTTATTCTTAGAGAAATGCATGGAGTGTGCAATGGTCATTTTTGAAGAAGGACCACAACGCATAAAATATTGCGAGCAAGTTTTTACTGGCCCTGGCTTTTTAAAGATTGTCATTCTTACGTGCAAAAGTGCGAGGCTTCTCAAGTAAGTTAAAATATGATGGTGCCCTCCCCCTAAGAACATTGCAAGCAGGAGAGTCATTCCAGATGTGGGGAATTGATTTCATCGAGGAGATTAGTGATAAATCGAGCGGAGGGCACAGTCGTATTCTAGTGGCTACTGATTACTTTACCAAGCGGGTAGAGGCTATACCCACTCAACAGTCTATGAGTAAAGTAGTGATTAAGTTTCTTACAGAGAATATACTAACTAGATTTAGAGTCCCTAAAAAGATCATAGCAAATAATAGTATGTGATTTAGATATAACAAATTTACTGATTTTTGTAAGAAATATGGCATAACTGTATCATACTCATCTTTGTATCATCCTCAAGGCAATGGACAACCTGAGTCTAGTAACAAAAAACATTTTAAAATTATTAGAAGGATGTTGGATAATAACAAGCGCACTTGGGATTCAAAGCTGAATTTAGCATTATGGGCAGATAGAATCACGGTGAAAAAGTCTACTAGTTTTTCTCCTTTTAACTTAGTTTATGGCAAAGAAACAAAGCTTTCTTTAAGCAATTTATTGCCTACTTATAAATTTGTTACTGAGGAGCAATTAGAGAATATTAATTTCATGGAAAATAGATTAAACGCACTAGTTGAGCTAGATGAAGTAAGAAGACTTGTGCAAGAAGCTTCCAGCTATGTCTGGAAGGGTAGACCAGCCAAAACATAAGGAGTAATCAGTTCATGAAAAAATACAGACAAAAAGCTAAAGAAATAAAAAATAAAACAAAATAGGGAAAGGGAAAAAGAACTCCCCTTTATATGCTCATTGAAAAAATGGCTTCAGATACTGTCCATGAACTAGAAAATCCTGCATGCGACCATCTGTATCCTACAAAAATTAAGAGTGTTCCCCAGCCTTTTCAAAGATAATAAATGATCCCAACCATAAAGCCTCAAACTGACCATGTTTCCCTTTGTCTTGATCTTTTGAGTTCCATTTCAAGACCCAATCACCTATCTTAAAAGATTGGTTTAAGGTTTTCTTATCGTGAAGAAATTTAACTTGTTGCTGTTTATTAATATTCTATTATTTGTAATATTTTATTAAGTATAGAGATTTTGAATTAATTTTTCAAGAAGGTGTATGGGGGCTTCATAATAATGGAGATATGTTCTTGTTTGAGAGTCGGGAGACAACAAATTCCTATTCATATTGGCACTGTCTTTTATTATCTCTAAGCATGGAATGGGGTTGAAGAGTAACATATTAAGGCTATACAATTATAAGGGACCAGAAAATATTAATGAAGACAAATATATTCATTGGGGCTAAACTTATTGATTTAACATCTTCTATGCGGGCATTTCTCTAAGACGAACTGAGTCTCTGATATGGAAAGAAATTACCCATGGCAATTTCTATTATTCTATGTAATTTGTGTGCATTCTTGTGGTTATTATGGGAATCAAATCTTCAGCATGAAATGCTTATATATTAGCAGGTGAATATTTCTTGAGCACATGGTATATATTTGGCCCAGGCATTCAATATATAGTTGGCGTGAACAATTGAAAAAGGGACCATCTATAAGTCTGGAAGACAATATTATCAAGAGCTTTAATTCCTCCAAGGTATTGAAAGATTATCGAACAGGCATTAAAACTAAAAATGAATAATTGTCTAAGATTGTATTAGTCATGGCAGAGTGAAATATTCAATCCCAAGTACTTCCCACAGCAACAAGGCAATATCTAAATAGGGTGATATTAGCTAGTGAAGGGAGTTGGAGCTACAGTACACAGGTGGCACTGTGTCCAATTTTTTATTAGCAAGTTCTATCATATTATATAACTTGGGGTTTAATCCTGTGTAATTATTATTGGTAAAGATTTGGCCAAATGGGAAGAAGAATCAATGTTGGGTGTTGGAGATATTCCTTGAGCTACTACAACAGAATAATGGAACAAACTACCAGAAGGAGGCTGGCTTGAAATGTCCTTTTTGTAATGTCTCCTCTTGCAATTTAGAGACAACTAAGTTGAATTCCTTATTCTTCTTATGAATTACATTCTTGATTCCAATATAATCTAGTGAAATGCTGATACAAAGTCAATGACATACCAAGTTACTAATAACAATGCCTCAGTATTTTTTATTTAGACAATTGGGTGTAGCTTTAATGATTAGATCTTGTGGAATTAATTTAAGGTTAATAACCACTATGATCTCTAATATATCAGTTATGGCCGATTATTTGGGAAGATGGACCTTCCCTTATTATTTCTTATCGTAATTATATTCCTATACCTAGTGTCAATAAGGCAAGTGTTCAAAAGAGCAGCTCTTAATTAGGAGAAATCAAATAAGTTGAACAACCTAATATGAATAAGGCAAAGGATTAGTTGTGTGTTTGCTGATGTGAATACAATCTGAGATTTAAAGATCTTTGAGGATCATACCCAACTAGACTCTGGAGCTATTATGTTCATCTGATTATGTTAGGAAATAAGATCTCCGAATGGATTATACATAAAGGTTATTGATGACTTTTCGTTCTGATTTTTTTATAGTAATGAATGTTAATTGTATTTCTTTTCTTCCTTATATCTGAGGATCCTGTAGTTAATTAGATTGCTGTAATAAATGTACTGAGTTTGCAGTTTTGCAATGAGGGTATTGTCTCTGGTCTCTCTCTGTGTGCTTGTGCAGTTGATTATGCCAATGCTGGAAATTCCTCAAAGGAGAACTGGAATTATAAGGGATAAAAGGTTGCGAGGGGATTATCTATATAAAAGGTTATCAATGCCCTTAGAATGACTTGCATTGCCTTCTTTCTATCTTCCACCGCTAGGAGTCATGACAGTTAAATGAAGAGTTGTCTTATTTCATAATTGTGGCTTTCATTATATTTTGATCATGATTAATGATAGTTTAATTACTATCATCTCGTTATGAACACTAGTCACTCCATTTAGTTATCTATGAGTTACACGTAAATCACTCATCGTCATATTTACTAAGTTCCTTAAATCTCTGTAGCTTAGCATTTAGCAATGGCAATGCATAACATTGATTTTCATAATAGCTTTACAATTCTTCTGATATCGATGCAGATTTGCTTGTGATCTGCTTCACACAAGACTCAGCAACTGAAATATATTTGCAATTTATATGCATGCATGGTTCTTCAGTCTGTTCATATATAGTCAGACGATATTGCAGTTGCATTGTATATGAATGCCTATTTCTTCGATCTGTTCATATATAGTCAGACGATATTGCAGTAGCTACAATGTGTTGTAAACTCCATTTGTGGTGATAAGATTGGCTTCCTATCCTTCTTCCTATGGTGTCAACGTTATTATTGTGTTGCCTATACATATTACCCTTTGAAACAATTGATTATCGACCTCTTTGGTATTTAATTCCCTAATTTGTAATCGTATCAACAACTCTTCTTGCAATTTTTGTCTATTCATTAATGGCTATTGACTGTCTTTTGACAGAGTTTGCACCGATATTCAATACAAGGATAAACACTACAATATTATATGTCATGTTGATGATTTATTATTTTTATGTTACTGATTCATTTGTATTAATATTATCTCATATAGTAATATATTATATTTAATAATATCATAATATAATGTTCTTATTTATTTGTTTATTATATAATTTTGCAATTATGTAATATCCTAACCAAATATTGCCCCAAATCTTATAAACCAATCTCAGAGATTTTAAACAAATAATTTCATGCAATGCATTTTAGATTTGGCCCGCAAAACCCCATTAAAATAATCAGATTAAAAAAGTTTCAAAATGTTATCGCAACAAATCTCCAGCAGAAATACATTTCCAGAAATAATATTTCCTTAAAGTTCTTCACTCAAACGCCCAAGGAATCCAATCACAGTTACAAAGAATACAGCAAGACTGGATATGAAAAATATTAACCTGAAGCATAAGGTGAAACACCTTCGCAATGTCTCCCACTGACAACGAGTTTCCATCCATTGTCCAAGGTTGAGGGTATTAATTCACGTTTAAGTAGTGATTCAGCTTAATATATGTTGTGAAAAATCAATAATTTCAAGTTCTGTCATACGCAATACCCTACAACAGACTTAGATGAAGTCTCTCTCAATCAGTGCAACAATATTATTCCAAAAATCTGCAGTACCATTCTCAAACTTACCTCCCATATGTCTCCACAAGACTTAATATCCCAAAATGATTATCTTCTCAAAACTGATTAAAATTTTCTTAGAGTTGTAGCATTGTAGATTTATGAGTTTTTCTAGAAATAATCCCACCTATCACTATATAATGAGGACTAAAATATTCTAAACCTCTCAACTAATAATTTCAAAAATATTTCCTTGCTTCACCAAAACAAAATAATTATCTCAAAACTGAAATGTCCAAATTCTGCAAATTGATAATTCTGCTAGATGGCAGGATACACCACTCTGATACGACTATAATATCCCTTACAGGATATTTGCCCCAAATCTCATAAACTAATCTCAGAAATTTTAAACAAATAATTTCATGCAATGCATTTCAGATTTCACCAGCAAAACCCTACTAAATTACCAAATAAAAAGAAGTCTCAAAAAGTTAATGCAATAAGTCTCCAATAGATAAATTTTCAGAAATGATATTTCCTTGAAGTTCTTCAATCAAACAGAAAATACAGCAAGATTGGATATGAAAAATATGAACCTGAAGCACAAAGTGAAATACTTGCACGATGTCTCCCACTGACAACGGGTTTCCATTCACTGTCCAAGTTTGAGGGTTTTCATTCTCTCACCTACTAAAAGTTGTAGCTTTCATGAACTCTTCAAAAGAGAAAAATGAAATCCAGAATAATAAACCAAGTATGTTGAAATGAGGAGAAGGTACTTGGAAAACTTCTGACAAAGTTACAGGGAGCCTTAGAAGGCTGTCAATCAGTGGAAACAGAGATCATGTGCAATTTGGAGCAAATGGGATGCAATTTCCTTACTGAACATGACAACTTGTTGACTCAAGAAGAAATGACATCAACATATACCGACAGAGTCAATGCTGATTTTGATTTTGAAGAATTTAGATCACACAATGAACAGGTTCGCTACATATAGATCTGTAGCAAAACACTTGTGGGATTCTCTTGCAAAAAACTACAAAGTTGTAAAATCAGCACATGCGAATGCGGTCAGAATCGAAGCTATCTCAAAGACAACGGAGATCCCAGATCTTCCTATAATTCATTATTTTATCACCCAATGTAAGGCTTTCCTAAACAATCTTAAGGATTGATTCAACTTTCTTCTTCTTCTTCTTCTTCTTTTAGTTTTTACTATTTCATCTTCGTAGTTGGAGAAGATGAATTGCATGTGATGCAATTACAGTAATTCGATTGCATATCCTTATGACATATAGTCCAATAATTCTTCTCACCTAGTTTTACCGGGTTAAAGTGGTTGAGCTGCTCCAACTTTTCCTCCTACTTTTTCTCACTTCTTTTCCTATATAAGAAGTGCCCCCCCCTCATTGTAAAAATCATCTTTTATTGTATACAAGAAAGCTCTGAAGAATTGTCCAAGCATAACTTTGATTGGTAATATTGTTTTGAAGAAAAGTGAATACAAAGAAGCAATTAGAGCTGAAACTTTGATTGGGAGAAATGGTGATAGTACAAATCAGAAGA
The DNA here is from genome assembly GCA_028749045.1 of Cupressus sempervirens. Classification (NCBI taxonomy): domain Eukaryota; kingdom Viridiplantae; phylum Streptophyta; class Pinopsida; order Cupressales; family Cupressaceae; genus Cupressus; species Cupressus sempervirens. The sequence goes on from CM053783.1 coordinate 515,506,890, forward strand.
TTTGACTGTAATTTGCATTTATTATCTTTGATTCATGTTGTATGTTTAAATAATTAAGCATAACGAGTTAAAAAACAATCAAAGTTGAAGCTTTGACTAAGAGCAATAGTGGTGATACATGACCGTAGCTTGTAATTCCCGGAACGATCACCATATGAACTACATAATTCAAGATGAGTCTTCTATCTTTCATTTCCACTCATAATTTTAGCATAAATATGTATCTTAATTGAGCTGATTGTATACACTTAACATCTAGATTTACATTACTTAATCAATTAGTTCAATTTTACATACACATTATCACACACGGGCTAGAAAGAGTATTTCCCTATATTGCATTCCTTTCCACAGTTCAAATTCAATATTGGCATCCCTTCCTCTTTTGGGTTTGCTAATCTAACTGGATTCAAAAAGGGATCATATTTGGAGATTCTCCCTTTCCCTACACATACATATTTCAAGTCTTTAGTGCATGAAGTGGAGGCCTAGATCCTATTAAAGCACTTCCATTTCACCCCTACACACTACAGTGCAAAGGTACCCACTATTCCTAAAAGAGTACCACCATATAGAGATGTTGAGGTTGCTAGTGAGTACAAGAGAGCACTTCGCAGGATCTTTAGTGATCCGGAGGTGGAGGAAGCAATTAGGAGAGAATTTGGATCATTCATCTCAAGAAAAGATCTTCTCCCTCCTACTATAAATGACCAAAGCATAATGAACGTGATTACATGGTGTATCTTCGTGGTTAGGATTATGTGTACCTCCAACCTCTTGCCATTGAGGTCCTTTCACAAGTAACTTTTTAACTTTATTGTTTTTTGGTCACTTGCATTGTAGAATTTAATACTTAACATTCTTTAATTTATCTTGTATTTTTTATTTTTTATTTTGTTTGTTTTCTCTCTAGGTTGCTAGCTCTTTTGCCACTAGGTGGAATTGGAGTACGTACTCCTTTATCCACTCAGTTAAGCATAACAGGTTGGCTACCAAAAAAGTTGAGGTATTGGTGTTTATTCACACCAATTTGCATCTTGTAGCATGCAAAGAACCAAAATACAAAAGGGGAGCAGAGAAGTGGGATGTAGCACCCGAGTTTGCTAACTTGGATATGATCATTCAAGATCTTGCTAGAGCCACTCTTCTTGATGTGGATGATGATGAGGACATGGCACTTGGTGGATCTAGTGCTCGCAGGACCAATTTGGGTGATAATGAGGATATACTAGCAGTTGGGGAAAATAAAAGTCCCGATGATTTTTTTGATAATCCACTTGATGATTAATCAAAACTTTGATCAATGATTTTCATTATGATTAGAATGATAGAATCGTGTTTTAATGTTTATCTTTGGCATTTGGCATTGAACAATGATCAAGCATCATACTATGAAATGATTTAGATTAGATATAATATGAAATGATTTACTATTTAATTTGAAATTTTGTATATTTCTCTTCTTCTTTTCTTTTTCTTTTTTGTGTGTGTACATATATATCATCATACTATGATATGATTTAGATTAGATATAATATGAAATGATTTACTATTTAATTTGAAATTTTGTATATTTCTCTCTCTCTCTCATTCTTCTTTTTTTTTTTTTTTTGTGTGTATATATATATATATATGCACAAAAAAAAAAAAAGAGAAATATACAAAATTTCTTTTTGTGTGTGTGTGTGTATATATATATATACACAAAGAAAGAAGAAGAAGAGAAATATACAAAATTTCAAATTAAATAGTAAATCATTTCATATTATATCTAATCTAAATCATTTCATAGTATGATGCTTGATCATTGTTCATATATATTACACAAAAAAAATAAGAGAAATATACAAAATTTCAAATTAAATAGTAAATCATTTCATAGTATGATGCTTGATCATTGTTCAATGCCAAATGCCAAAGATTTTAATGTTTATCTTTTGCATTTGGCAGTGAACAATGATCAAGCATCATACTATGAAATGATTTAGATATAATATGAAATGATTTACTATTTAGTTTGAAATTTTGTATATTTCTCTTATTTATTTATTTTTGTGTGTGTGTGTGTGTATACGTACATATATGTATATACTAACCCCTACGAACAGTAATGGAAAATAAATCCTTGAACCTAGAAACTGGGTTCTCGTACTCAAACCCGCCCCCGAACCCAAGCCGGTAACTTAGCCATTATTTTATTGACACGGGATTTGTAGAAAATAGAGGACTTCAGACTGCTGCACATGAGGGCTTCAAGATGATGATGGTAGCTGAAGGGATAAGCTCACTTCTAAGATTTCCAATAGGAGATTATCAAATGAAGGATAAAGTTTATGTTGTGAGATATGAAATATGAGATATGAGATATTGATGTGGTTTTGAGGATCAGTTACTAGTAGAGTTTACCTTTAATCTACAAAAAATGGAAATGAAGTTTGAATTAAATGAGAGGAATAATTGTCAAAAGGGTGTGATACTATAAACTCTCACTGCCTAGACCAAGAAGAACTTGCCAACTCTCCAATATAAGCGCAAACCACAAAATAATGTGGCTGGTCTGCAACCAATCAGCAAGTTCACAATTAGAAAAATGAGCCCTTCTTTGCCAAGAAGCAATCTCATATCTACCAATCTGATCAATGCCACAATACTTATCGGGAATCTCACACCAATCCACTTGTAGATGAAACAATGGGAACGCATAGTGGCTGGTAAGAAGATGAGAAACACTTGTAAGTCTGAAACTTCCATCCTTATATCTTCTAGAGTCACTCTTAAGACTCCCAACAGCTTTCATTACTTCTTGTTGAGAATCCCCAACATGGACACCCAACCAAGATTGATCCCCAAGGAACAATGCACCACATGAAGAAACCACATTCACAAGTGCCATAACATGCCCTATGCACTCTAGGTCTACCTCTCCAACCCATGGCCTGAGTCATCTCTCAAAACCAATACCATGTTATCTTTTCCATGTGCAACGCTACAAACAAGTGATATTCCACTTCCTTTCTCATACAGTGGGTTGTCATATTGCTCCTCAACTTCCATTTTATAGGATTCCCAGCTCCGATTTTGTAGAGAAGGTGGACTGCTTCTATTGTAAGGGTATCATCCCTGTCATAAGTGACTCCATCACTCTCCCAACTATCTTATGCATTGTCGCCAGCACTTTCAATGGTGTACAGTGGATCCAAGTTATCAAAGTCACCATCCTGACACCCAGAGTCAACTGCAACTGAAGATACATCAAGTTCCCTCTCAACAATAGAAACAACTCCATCAATGCTAACCTGTGTAACTATGACATGCTCTTCCTAAATAATTGTCTCTTTATCACTTGCCTCTTTCTGATGTTTGGATTTAATGAGAGTCATTACAAACCTACTTTTAATATCTAGATCCTTCATCAAATTAATCAATCCTTCCGTTAACCCACATATAGACTTACCTGATGTAGACATTCTTTCACTACCCAACAAGATGGCAGGGTGAACTTATGCTCTGATACCTCTGCAATGACCACCCCAAAATCTGACAATTTGCAAATTCTGAATATTTTTTCTGAGTTATAAATTTTTCTCTTTTTTTATGTGCGTTGTGTGGGTTTTTGATTTTTTAGTTTTTAGGTTTTTTACAATATCTAGAAAAGTAAGGACAATGCTAATAATAAATGAAATGCTGATAATTCAATGATAGTTTGAAATACAAATACAATTCCAGCCAACTGAAGTCCTAGCTTTATCAAAAAATTGACATACCAATCAACATGATAATGGTGCATGGAAATACAGTCCTTAACTGATCTGATCGACTAGGAATTAATGGCAGACCTAGGTGGCTTGTTTTATGGCTGATAAACACCAACAAACAACTTAAAATTTGTCACAGATCAGCAAAAAAAAGGCTTACTATCGGCTGCAAATTTCTCCTAAAGTGGTATGGCTGATGCATGAAACAAATGAGTATACAAATATGACTCCTAGACTCTGCCAATGACTTGATTCTTTTGTATAACAATGCATTGCTAACCTTAAAATACGGCCTGTGAATGATGTATGAAGACCCATGGAGGGTATTAAACCTCTGCAAATCTATTGATTATGAGGATATTTCATCCTTCACAACAGATCTTCGAATTTCCTCCCCAAATAGCTGCCACTATCCAAAATTTGACAAGATAGAATGAATCAGAAGAATGCTTAATGTGCTTTTTTAACTTTCTCCATACCCTACGCATCCACTTTTAGGATTTCCCTTTTTATTCCCTAAGTCATGATTACAACTTAATTATAATTTATTAATTCCCTAAGTTAGATATCCAATTTCATGCCCCCTTTTTTATTTTTCCATTAAGTTGGTTCAAAAACTTGTTGAGTCTCCTAGGTATCATGTAACATGGTGTGCTGAAAGATAGCGTCTGGAGGATGACATAAAAACAGCAATCATATATATTTATTTATTTTGATTTTTTAAAACTTAAAAGTCCATCCACCATTCAGTTATGCACTTAATCCATTAACTATACAATCTAAAGAATGTGTTTAGTGTTAACAAGGTTGCTGCTATATCACGACAAGTTGCAAGTTATGTTAACCGTCCATCATGAATGGATGCAATTCATTCGTTAACCCAAGTATAAAGGCGGCAGTTGATATGTCTTTCATAATCACCAAAAAAGAGAATAGACGTACAGATCATTAAAGAATATTATCACAGCATATCATAGCACAGAGGACATAGGAGCATCTTCAGATCATTGACTGGAGATTTGTATCACTAAGGATAAAAGTCACGGTTCATACAGAAGATCAAGGCACATATTTTATATTGCACATACTATATATTGAAGAGAATATACTGCAGAAAACACATCATGCAGATCAATAAGCAATCAGAGGCAATAGTAAAGAGATCACAGTAGAGATCACAGTAGACACATGTCGTAGATATAGCAGAGTGTAATATTGTAGAGGATAATACACACAATTTGAGATCACAAACGTTACAGGGGGTATCCATATTGAGATTCCAACATATAGATACATCGTAGAATATAGTATTAAATATATCAGAATATATACTGAGTCTGATCGCAGTATTCATATTGATACCAATCACGGTTTATATTTGCAGTCAACTAATATACATATTTACAGTGACGGCAGATTCCATTCAAAATATATATTTTATTCAGAGACTCATTGCTTGGTGTATTTGGGTTAATTAGTTTAGAATTCTGCTTTCCTTGTTAAATCTGATCGATAAAACAACAAGATGGACCCTCTTTATTTGTAACTTTACTAAAATAATTTTAAGTAGCTTTATTTAAATTGCATACTTTATTATTTAATTAGAATATTAAAGCCATTACTTTAATATTCCATTTAATTCCTGAAAATCATCACCTAAACTCTGAACAGAAAACTGAATGTTGCAACCAGTCTGAGGGAGGCATGTAAAAATAGCAGGGCCACTACAAGTCCCCTCCTAAAAATCAGTGTCCCTTCCAAAAATATAGGGAGCTGTCTCAAACCATCTGAAATGTCTCAAAATGCATCATTGGCCATCTCCCACTCTCCTTGAAAAATAAGGATCCTCCTTAAAAAATAGGATACTGCCTCAAAATGTCTCAAATGGCTCATAAAGCCACCTGCAAAGCTCCACAAGCTCCGGGTGGTCAATAGGCGAATTGAAAATCTCCTAAAAAATAGGAAATTGGCTCAGAGCTCCTAAAATGCCACACAAATCTCCAAAAAGGGCCACAGGACACCGGCATTGGCAAAAGCCAAACAGACCTACATTAGCCTACAGGACCCTGTTGATAGGCTAATCTTGCTAGAAAACACTAACACTATTTGGGTCCATAGGGGTCGCCTATAGAAACACTCCAACTTGGGTCCACCGAACAAATGCCAAATAGTGACCTATGTTAGCCTACAGGAACCCTGTTGATAGGTTAATCTTACTAGAAAACACTAACACTAAGGCACAAAAATGGGGACTCTATATTATAAGTTCCATCAATGCTTAATCTGAGCTTACACTACATATATATAAAGTTTAAAATCCTTAAGAAATGAGCAAACATATGTGACCTCTGATCTCCATTTGAAAATGGAAGAGATTTAGCGTTAACCTTAATCTCCCTTTTGTGACTTTTCACCTCTTCTGCAAGAAGACAAGGGGGCTGTTCCTCTCCTTTTGGAAAGACATAAACTAGGAAAAGGCAAAGCAGGCCATCCACTTCTCTGGGATGCTCTTGTCCTATATATTTGGAAGCAATAAGTTTTGCATGCAAGCTCAAAGTCATATGCTGTTTTCTATATTTGCATAATTTTTCAAGAGAAATCCAAACATAAATACATATTAGAATTGTGATTCCACAAAATACAAAAGCCTGATCCATTTTTTAGGTCAATGCTGCTTTTGTTTAATTTTTAAGCCTTTCCTTGATACAATTTTTGGGCAGGGACACCAAAGTCAATCCCCACTAATTTGGGGGAAAATAAAATCAAAACAAATGAAGTAAATTACTAAATAGGAACTCTTTTATGTGTAAAATTAATCTTTCTAATCAAAAAAGTCAAGATCGCCTTACATGCCATGTATTATATCCTAACAGATTGGCAGAGATTTCCTGATCTTTCACATTGATTCGACAATTATATCCTGTCACAGAATTATAAAGAATAAAGAATGAAAACAAAATAACGATTCCCATGCTAAATGTTTACAATGAAAATGAACTAAAAACGTCTAGATTTTCAATTGCGCATACCCACTCACATATCAATTACAACATTAATTACCCATTAATAACTAAGAAAAAATGTTGTTAACACAAAATAATAATTACTAACCTGTAGTTCTACAAAGATATCATTCCCTTTTAGATTAAAAGCATCAATACATGAAAGAAACAAATAGTTAAGACTCCAACAGAGGTCCATAGGGGTCACTATTTGGCATTTGTCCTTTCCAACCTAACACTTTCTAGTAACATGCAGAAACAGCCCTGGAGATTAAAAGATAATTGCTAGCCCTTATTATTTTCAAATTAATAATCAATTTATACAATGCAGATTTATAGCAATAGCCAGTCATCTTATGGTTGAAAAATGCTCTCATTATATAATAAATACCTAAAGGAAAAAATAATAATTTGAACCGATTATACAGATCTAACTATGAATGAAAGAATGATTCTTGAAAACAAAATATGATGTATTTTTTATTCAGATCAACCCCTGAATGATTCAGTTAAAAGAACACAGCCATAGAGCTAAACGACAACCTTCCATTTTTAGGAATACTGAGATAAATAGATAAATATATACATTCTTGGGCTTTCACAGAGTGAAAATGTAGAGCATTAAAAGGTTTAGAATATCTTATTGCATTCACCATCCAAGCTATTCATTAAGCTCCAACAGGGTAGCTACTGAAGCAGATCTTTGTAATCATGTGTCTCATTGGCCAGTTGTTGGTGATCTTGAAGATTATGTAACATAAACATGGTAAATTTTAACATACATGAAAGTGTAGAGTATTCTAAGGTTTCAAATTTGTTAGTGCATTCACTATCCAAGTTGTTCATTTTAAGCTGGAAAGAGGAGCTACTAAGGCAGATGCCTGTAATCATGTGTCTCTTTGCCCAATGGCATATTAGAAATTTTTTTAACATGGATATATTAATTTTTAACAAACATATAATAATGAATCAAGAGAGGCATTGGGTGATATACCTAATTTCAAACTGTTTGCAATCTACATAAATAAATAAAGCCTGTGACAAGGAGTGGCAGACCTTGTCTCTTGTACATAAGTCGTATGTCATATTTTGAAATAAATTAACCATAGTAAGGTTCCTGATTATATGATGATCAATGTCCTTTTCAATCACCAGGGCATGCATCCAGTATTGTTATGATACAATCTAACAATGATCAATAATTCGATCACTCTTAAACAGTACCACAACTATGCTGACTTCATGAAGGACCAGTGACATTATGATCGGCTAGACCCACCTATAATGTTGTAACCAGCTTATGTTTGCATCTAGTAGCCATAAATTTAATTCATATTCCATCTCTTTCACATATCAGCAGTGCATTTCCATGCCTCAGTCATACTCCAATTATTGATTAGCCTTAGCAATTACCAAGAAACCATAAAGTCCTAGAAAATAAGACAGATTCCTTAATAAGTGAATAGAGATAATCGACAATGCCTCAGAACCAATATCAAACCCAAGACATCATTACCCAGCCATTACAACGTTATGCCTCAATTGCATTAGTCAACCATATCGCATCTCACCATACATAACCATATCTGATATTCCATCATCCTTAGCCAATTGGCTATTAGTAAAGTCAGATTGGGATTGATGACTTAAATGTCTTGATTGATCAACTAATTCGATATGTAAACCCAAATTACAATTAACAAATGCAGTGGTTATGAATTAACAAACATAATTGGACAGTCCCATGATCAAAGGATGGCACGTGTTTCATCCTCAGGGTTTTTCCTTCAATCCAATGCAAGTATATAAAGTATATCACCTTATTTTTGGAAGGAATGGAAGACAATATATCTTATTTTTTCATATTCCAAGATCTGCTCTGTTCAGAGCAAACTGCCTTCATGACATAACTGGTGCAAGCACATAAAGAACCAATCAGAGACAGCATCCACTCATTGCATATAATTATTGAAAGATAAGGCACAGCAATAATATTATTGCAAAAACAAACGCATATATCAGAGACGGCAACCCAGATTGCTTTAATTAATAGTTCTACATATAATACAGCCGCATATTTAGAGATTGCAGACTCATTTATAGACTGCATACTTATACTGTAAACGAGAAACAACATTATTGATCTGTAATATTAGTAATAGGATACAATAGCACCGCCACACTCATCTTCTATAGCTCAGCTATTACAGGAGGGTACATGGTGGAACAGTGATGTGCATCAGCAAGTTGACATTCAATATGCTGCTTTTTGAATTTTCAACATCTCATTGCAACAAGTCTCTATTGACTGAATTTTGTGACATGAATTACTGTTGCAGGAAAGGGCTAGAAGGCACCTACTGCAGAATTGAGTGGGAGTTTAGTTCACTTGTTTTAATTTTTAAATGTTTTACAGTTTTACAAATTACTTAGTTTTGTTTAATGTAAGTTTTATTTTATCAAAAATGTGTAATTCATGTTAATCTTATTTGGTGCGTGTAGGTTGCTCAAATATGTTTCTAGGGCCAGAGATGTGGTAGAAGACCAAAAATTAAAATGGAGACAATTTGGCTACAACATACTTTCAAATGGATGTACGGATGGAAGAAACCGTACCATCATAAATTTTATGGTTTCTTGCAAGCATCAAGTGGTCTTTTTGAAATCATTGGATGTCATGGACAAGATAAAGACAAATGAAACTTTGGCTCTAATATTAGAGCAAGTTGTGATGGGGGTGAGGGTTGCTAGTGTGCTGCAAATAATAACTGACAATGCAGCGGGTAGGATCCTCCAAGATAAGTATAGCGCACTTTTTTGGTTTCCTTGTGCAATACATGTCCTTGACCTTCTTTTGGAGGACATAAGAAAATTGGATTGGGTGAGACCAGTTGCAGAGGATGCAAAAAAGGTAACAAAATATATCTACAATCACCCTTGGATTTTCTGCTTGATGAGAGAATACACCCATGGGAAGGAGGTGGTTAGATCTACAGTTACAAGATTTGCAAAGATTTTCTTCATGTTGCAAAGTCTTATTTATTCTTTCACATTTTTGAAGTGAATGTTTGGGAGTTAACCATGGCTAGATTCAAGTTATTTGAAGAAGCTTGATGGGCAAAGTATTGCATATATTGTCTTTGACAACCATTTTTTGATGCTGCTACAAAAATTGTGAAGGTAACTTGGACACTTCAAAAGTCAAATAATTAATTTTTTCTATTCAGTAATTAAGTCTTTTATTAGTAATAAGTAACTCTAGGCTCTATTAATGATAATCTTTTTCTACTTTTCAATTGTAGGTGACAAAGCCCTTGGTTAAAGTACTTAGCTTGGTAGATGGGGATCAAACCCTAATGGTATATCTTTATGAGGACTCGGATAGGGCCAAAGAGCCTGTAAAAAACTACTATAAGGGGGGCAGCCTAAAATTTGACCCCATATGGGCAATTATTGATAGAAGGTAGAACAATCAGCTCCACCAAACCATTCATGCGGCGAGGTACTTCCTCAACCCTTGTTTTCACTTCTCTCCATCCTATGAGGTTCCAAAGGGAAAGGTCATGGAGGGCTTCATTGACTACATGCAGAGGATTATACCTGAGGTTGACATAAGAGACCTCATTGTGGTGGACATGGAAGTGTATCAAAATGCAACATGAATGCTATTCTCCTCAGACTTGGCAAAAAGAGGAAGAAACACTCAAACCCTAGGACTTTTGGTGTCTTTCACATGCATGATAAGTAGATAAAAACTAAGTTATTAAAAGATGTCTTTGCCCTAGGCCCGTTAATGGGCTTGTTAGGGCTAATCCTAAACATAAAAGGGATAAGGTGTATTGGATACCAACAGAGGAAGGATGGGTTAAAATAAACTTTGACGAGGCCACCAGGGGAAATCTGGGGGTCTCTGGTTGTGGTCGTGTAGCGAGAGATCATCAGGGCAACACTCTTGCTTTTGTAGCCAAACGACTAAGTGATGGTACAAATAACATGGCAGAATGTGTTGCGGCAAAAGAGGATCTAATATTAGGGGCTAAATTAGGTATCTGAAGAGTCCATCTTGAAGAAGACTCGGAGATAATCACTAATGGAATAAAGAGGGAGAAGTTGGAAGCGTGGCATTTTGAAAAATACATACAACAGATTAGATGCCTATCAATGGAGTTTGAAGACTTTAAGGTTTCCCATGTTTACAGAGAAGCAAATAAGGTGGTGGGCAAGCTGGCTAATATGGGTGTGAAAGCAACTTTGGGGATTCAAAATGAAATTTATGAAGACCTTAGACTTCTTGAATTAAATTAAAGAGAGGAAGAAACAATGAAGAGGCCAAAAATAACAGCGTTTTTGCTGATCATTTAGGGAGTACAACTATTATCATGATTCCATTCCCCCGATGGCATTAATGAAATTACAACATTCATGAGATTACAATCTCTAGCGTGTGTCAAAGCTTGTAATAATTTATTGGCACCCCGGTGAGAGTTTGCTTCCAAATTGTTCAAGTGTGTGAATTTAAGGATGAAAGACATGTTAAATATTAACATTGATAATTATACTGGCCTGAGAAAGTGAAGACCGCACCTTTATCTTCACCTATTAGATCATAGATGGCATATATATACATTAGTTTTGACTCTAGAATGGGCGGCAATCTTTGGGCAGAGATTACATTGTACACTAATCATAACTAATAGTTATGTTAGTTAACTTTGTGTTACTTCCTTCTAGGCGCCGATTTTCTGGAGAGGTGTATAAGCCGACCTAGGTAGGGTCATGTCCCTTTGAGGGACATGCCCTTTGGTCTTGATATATAGAGTAGGAATTATTGCAATTTCAGGACACAATAATTACAAGTCTGCTCCCTCAAGCAATAATACCAGTTCATACTTGTTGCAAAGATATATAACATTCAGATCAGAATTAAAGTTGACAATTCCTCCATACTTCAGATTATTAAGAGGTTCATTTTTCAGCAACCAAGGAGAGAATTCAAGTCTAATTTAAAAGGCATAGAATTTGCAAAAACTTTACATAGTATCAAAGCTCTAGTAGTCAAACCTAGGCTCTGCAAATTTAAGTAATCAGACCTTAAACATATCTAGCACCTTTCTCCTAACTTCAATGGCCTACACAATCAAACCAGAGGACAAATTTGATGGGAAAGAACACTTTGATGTCTGGAAATTCAAAATCATGATGATTCTTGAAGAAAATGAAGTAAAACAATTTGTTGATAAAGCATCCAAACAACCTCCAGTTGAACCTCGTAAATCTATCTGGAGCAAAGGAAATAGGAAAGCCATTCAAATCATATTAGATGGAGTAATAAATGATATTGTACCTAATGAAACTCAAATTTTAGAAGCTCCATTCTTATACATTTTCATATCTTTTCATTTTTTATGTTGTATACCAATGACAAGAGTTCTCTTGCCATATGTTGATGATTATAAGAGATCAAATTATATGAGGGAGGGAGCATTGTGAAAGGTTTGAGTGAGCTATCAGAAGCTGTTGGTGTGCCAAAGAAGGAGTTAGACAAGCCTGCTAATGATCCAGTCATAATAAATTCACAAGGAACACAAAAACATGTCATGGATTCATATGTTAACAATTCTTCAAATCACACAAATCACTGCTGGTGCGGAGCAGTATACAGATGTAGAAGTTTAAAAGGAAAGCACATGGAGTCTTCCCAGGGAGCAAGATCCTCAATAGACACAATTAACGAAGTTAAACATGCTGAGAACAGTGATGACGAAGTTAAAACGGTGTCAAGTATTAATGTTTTGGTAGCAGCAAGAGAAATCATTACCTAAGATGGTTGCGCAAACTTGATTGATGATTCTTTGCTCTCAAGCTTTCTCAATAAAGTCAATGAATCTTGAGATTGGTTTTGGAATTTCAACTATTGCCTTAGCAGCTGCTGCAAGGGCTACTGGCTCATATCTGCTATCAATTCACATTGAAAAAGAAAAACAAGATCTTATGGACAAATATGTACAATATCTCGGTTTAGCAGAATATGTAAAATTTATCACAGATAAACCAAGAAACGTGATATCTCAATATGATGGGATCGCTTTTGCTTTTTTCTTAGATCCAGGATGTTGTGTTGAATTATTTGATCTTTTGAGGCTGAAACCTGAAGCAACTATTGTAGTGGAAAATGCATTTGAAGAAACAATGGATGAGTATATAGAGCATGTACACAGACAACCTGGAATATATACTTCAACCTTGCCAATTGGAAGAGGCTTTGAAGTTACAAAAATATTGTCATGGAATGAATTCAACTCAAGGCGAATCTTCTATTGTGAATTTGGACAAGAAAACGATGAAGTCAATGGTTTTCATAGCTCTAAGAAGGCAGTCTTGTCAAATAGATCATTTTCTTCTATTGCTTGTATCAAGTTAAACTATTCTCCGGAGGACACTCTAGTGCAAAATTCAGTGAATTGTAAGGAGTGTGATGTCTCTAAGGAGGCTTTTCTTTCAGTTTCCCCTTTTCAAAATAGCAATGATCTCAATGATGCTAGATATTGCCAATATTCTTCCAATGACTATGCTGAAGATCCAATACTTAATTTATCCAAACCTGAATTAGAGATAGAAGAAAGTCACGGCACAAATGGTTTTACAGTTCATTTCAAGAATGAAACTTTACAAACTGAAATTACAATCGAGGGGCCTGATCAGGACATGCTTTTGTCCGACATTACAACAACATCTAATGAAATGGGGATAATTGTGAAGCATGCAAGGATTTCAACAGAACAAAAGTCTATTGAAGATGTTTTTTGTGTCATTGATTTGGAGAGCTATGTTCCATTGAATCCTTATGTGTGGGTTACAGCGAGGCAAAGAATGTTGGAGAAAATCACAGCACACAAAAAAAAAAATGAAGCAGACGGAGTCTGGAGATTGCACAGTAGGATGAATTGCTGGAAGTTTTCCAATCACTATTGAGAGGAGATCCTGATGATTATGCATTAAGGAAATTAGCGAGATGATTATAATTCTGAATGTTTGACGATCTGCATCTAATGGTATCTCGCGTTTCTGTTTTGCAGGTATGGATGAACGTCTGAAAAAGAACAATGCCAGCTAAATGAGTTCGGGCTTGGAACTCTTCACGTGCGGGAATACAATATTCAATCAATGTGCAGGAAAATAAGTGATGTGTCTTCATTTTGTGACGACGTCGGGTTTGAAGATGCATGCGTGGAATGAAGAGATGAACCCGACTTCATGGAGATAGAGGCACGAGTCAAGCAAGCCGCCAAGTATATACCCGAACAGATGTATTCAAAGGGCGAAATGATAGATGATTCAAAAGCTAAAGGTGGACATCAATACCCGCAAAGACATGTCCATGAGTAAAAAGAAAACCTTGGAGTTTACTAGCATGGACGGGATGCCCCTTTTCGACTTTTATCATTCAATTAGCAGTTGGTTACTGTGAGAAGTTAATATTTTAAGTATTTCATAAGAGTTAGTGATAAGTCGTTAGTTATGAAAAGTTGTCCTAGCAATTGCAGCATTGAAGGGATGGAAAGTACATCAGATGGATGTAAAAACAGGATTTCTAAATGGAAAGATTGCAGAAGAAGTATATTTGGAGCAACCTAAAGGATTTGAAACTCATGATCCTAACATTTTTTTTTTGCAGGCTCAAGAAAGCTCTCAATGGGCTTAAACCATCTCCAAGGGCTTGGTATGAAAGAATTGATAAGTATCTCGCTGACTTAGGATTTTCCAAGAATGAAGCCAATCCAAATTCATATTATAAAAGAGATAAAGATGATATGGTAATTTTGATACTGTATGTTGATGATTCACTAATAACAAGTGATGATCATCCTATAGATCAATGCAAGAAAGATCTAATTAGAGAATTCGAGATGAAAGACTTGAGACTCCTTTATTACTTCCTAGGACTAGAAGTACAGTAGAATTATGACGGTATCATACTTAATCAAGGGAAGTATATATATCAGATATTTTGAAGAGATCTGAAATGTGGAATTGCTATGTCTTCTCCAATGAAGACTAATCTACATAAACTTAAAGAAGCAACAGCAGAATCACCTTCCATAGATTCTACTCTCTACAAACAGATGATTGGGTCCCTTATGTACTTAGTAAATACAAGACCTGATATTTGCTATATTGTTAATGCCTTAAGCCAGTTTATGTGTGAGCCAAAGGAGATTCACCTAGTTGCAGTTAAACACATTATGAGATACTTACAAGGCACTCTTAATTTTGAACTCAAATATAAAAAAGTTGATTTAGATTTGCATGGATTCGCTAACTCAGATGGGGGTGGACGTGTTAAGGATCAAATAAGTACTTTCGGATGTTGTTTCAGTTTAGAATCAGCAATGATATCTTGGATATGCAGAAAGCAATCTTCAGTAGCTCAAAGCTCCACAGAAGCCGAATACATTGCAGCAGCGATGGCCTCTCGGGAAGCAGTTTGGCTAAGGAAGTTACTTGTGGGATGATTTGGGCAAGCTATGAATCCAATTATTCATTATGATAATTAGAGTTCCATCAAGCTTTCGAGTGAATCCAGTTTTTCATGACAAATCCAAGCATATTGAAATTCCTTATCATTATGTAAGAGATATGGTAAACAGGAATACTGTACAATTAGAATACATTTGTGCTACAGATCAGACAACAAACATACTCACCAAACCTCTATCTAGAGTGAAGATAGATCACTTCAGGAGAAGACTTGGTATGGTTGAACTGTAATTCATTTGTAGAATAATTTTATTTGTCAGGCTATTGATTGTTATGGGCTCCACCATCTGTATTCATTATTTAAGAGATGACGATCTCTGAGATAATGAAAATTTATAAAAAGACATTATGAGAGATGACGATCCCTCAGATAATGTATTGAACAATATAGAGCTACTATTAGATCTAGGTGAGTTCAAGATCATTTGTGACTAATAAGCATCTTTGTGCCTATTAATCACAACTTGGATAAAGGAAGAATTTATTCTTCAGACTTTATCCTGTTCTCTGTAGATCCTAACTCAAGATCAAGTTGTGATATAGGATTACCAATACCTATGAGTCACAGCCTAGATAAATGAAGAATCTAATCATCCTTCCAATTTATCCTGTGTGTATTGTATTACATACAATACTGACATCACTAGTATATGTGATAAGTCATATCACAAGATAGTTATATGGCTCAGTATCATGAGTTTCATGATGCTATATGCTAAAGAAGATTTAGATAGATATAGACTATGAATCTTTGCTTATTCATCGTAATTGATGATGCTAGATATGTTGTCTCTCAATGTGATTATCATGTTAAGAGGGAGTGTTAAATATTAACATCGATAATTATACTGGTCTAAGAAAGTGTAGATTGCACCTTTATCTTCACCTATTAGATCATAGATGGCATATATATACATCAGTTTTGACTCTAGAATGGGCGTCGATCTTTGGGTAGAGATTACATTGTACAATAATCATAACTAATAGTTATGTTAGTTAACTTTGTCTTACTTCCTTCTAGGTGCCGATTTTCTGGAGAGGTGTATAAGCTGACCTAGGTAGGGTCATGTCCCTTTGAGGGACATGCCTTTTGATCTTGATATATAGGGTAGGAATTATTGCAATTTGAGGACACACAATAATTACAAATCTGCTCCCTCAAGCAATAATACCAATTCATACTTATTGCAAAGATATATAACATTCAGATCAGAATTAAAGTTGACAATTCCTCCATACTTCAAATTATTAAGTTCATTTTTCAGCAACCAAGGACAGAATTCAAGTCTGATTTAAAAGGAACAGAATTTGTAGAAACTTTACAAGACAAGGCACTTCGCAGAGTTTTAAGAAAGAGAGACGGAAATGGAGGCAAATTTTACACTTGAATCCGAGAACCAAACACAAACTTATGAAGGAAAGATTACAGTCCAATGCTTGGAGAACATTTTCATGTTTGATGATCCGAAAATTTTGGAGGACGTACAGCAAATGTTCGGAGTGGAATACTTGGACTCTTACTGAAAGAGACGCTCCAATTTGGATGTGGCTTCACTTTTTGTGGCGTTGGCACTAGTTGTTGGTAAATCCAAGGATGAAGTCAGCAAGGTTGTGGCAACTTTCGATCCACAATGCCTGCAAGGGATGGAAGAGATTGTGGAACGCGTCATTCTGGGAGTGGGGTTGGAGATGAGACATGAGCCATGGAGGTTGATTGGAGGTGGGGAGACTTTTGTACAATCCCTGATTGTCTGGTCTTCGGCAAGCCCAAAAGGGGTGCACATCTCGCAGGCAAAGAAAGGATAGAAGAAGGCAATGGATTTCCTGCAAACGAAGATATGGGTGTTGACTGAGGATAGGCGTGGATTTATGAAGGCAACATCGCGTATGAGTGTGACAACTCCAGGACAGCCCCTGTGACATCAGAGTGTGAGGAATAAACAAAAGGAAGTGGGGGAATCCACAGTGAAAGGTATGTAGGTGGACATCTCCTTGACAAAAGAGGCGAGAGCAAGTAGCAGCAAGCGTCGCCAAGGTGTCGTTCCACTTTGGATGCCAAGGCCAAGGTCAATGCAGGATGATTGGACCACTCCAAACTTCACGAGGGAGGAGGCAGCTCAATGGTTCAAAGATTAGTAACAGGTGGCTGGTGGAGGTGGACGGTGTCAATTCCTTGGGCACTTAAATGTTTCCTTTTTGGTGGTTTTGTGGATTTGGATTGTTGGTGTTTTTTGGTAGGGTGTTAATGCCCGATTTTATATTTAAACGTTTATGTATGGCATGGGGTTGGGTAGATATAAGTTTGTAATGACTTTGGCCAAACCATGCTTATGGCAATCTTATGTAACTCCTCTTTAATATTAATACAAAATCAAAATGTTACCTATGAAAAAAAAAAAGATGTCTTAGCCTTTCTTTCTAACTATTTAATATCTATCATGTAGATGCTTGGTGGCGAAATTAGGGTGGAAATGTCCTAAATCTGTAAAAACTTGCCCTTCGTATCTTACATCATCCATGTAGCTCATCCATCTGTGAGCGTAATTGGAGCTTATTTGAGGTAATTCACATGAAAAAGAGGAACGAGTTAGCACATAAACGCCTCAATGACCTTGTTTACGTGCATTATAACCTTAACTTGATATAAGAAAGGTAGAGTTAGCACTAGTTGATTCACTTGACTTGGATGACATAGATCCCTACTATGATTGGACATCACAGTGGCAGCTTCCATTGTTCCTTGGTGACGACACCTATGATTTAGCGAGAAAGGCTATGGACGAGGGTGGGTTTGCAGTGGGATTGGTTGACATTCATGAGGAGGGTGAGAGCATTGAGAGTGAGGAGGATACAGATGAGGAGGAGGCATTGCCAATGTCAACATCATCTACATCCAAGACGGAGGTCCAGTCACAACCACAACAGATTTCTAGGGCTAGACTCTCTTCCACTCCAGTAGTTTTTACTAGACTTGTTGGGAAGGGAAGAGGAATATGTAGACTATTTTGATATTTTACTTGACACTTATATTTGATAATAGTTTTACAAAGACAATTTGCTATTTTAGTTTGCTTTAAAGCTCAAACTATCAAACAATGGCTATGAGCCATCAGCATTCCAAAATCTTGTATCTTATTATTTATATATGGCTAGATCAGCTTTTTGGTTTGTTTACTCATTTACTAACTTATTAGATGCATCTCCTTATTTAATTTTGTAAAAAAAAAATGCATTTCCAATAAATTTAGGCAACTTTCAAGTTCCTGATATTTTCCCGAGAAGTTGACTTATCTCTGATATTTGTGGATATTTTTTGTCCTCGACAATAAGTTGTCGATAACGATAGTTTGAACTATGGTGTTTACATTATCTTCCACTACCTGCTTCATATATTGTCAATTGACATAGTAAGGAAAATCAAGTGGTGTAACAATTTAAGGCTTTCTCCTTATAGCCAAAAAGGGGACATCATAATTAGTATCAAAGCCATTGTTT
This sequence comes from Cupressus sempervirens, assembly GCA_028749045.1. Classification (NCBI taxonomy): domain Eukaryota; kingdom Viridiplantae; phylum Streptophyta; class Pinopsida; order Cupressales; family Cupressaceae; genus Cupressus; species Cupressus sempervirens. Next base: position 515,525,680 of record CM053783.1, read on the forward strand.
CCTGCCACCCAGTGAAGTGAATGAGCAAAAAGTGTTATGATCCTGGTGGGCAGCCTTCACTATCACCCCACAGTTTAGGTGCAATGGTTCGTACCATGTGGTATTAGAGCCTCCACTCAGGTTCGAGTCTCAAAGCGGGTGGCAACACCGACATTACAATGTTAGTCTGGGGCTCATACAGCAAAGGGAAGGCCCAACATATGGGCGCACATCCAGCCTAGAGTGTAGACTGCAGAGCGTGGTGGGATGTTATGATCCTAGTGGGCAACCTTCACTAGCACCTCGGGGTTTTGGTGCAATGGTTTGTACCAAAAAGGAATCAAGACGTACAACATGACAAAAATAGGATATAAGTTCGAAGATAAACAAATGGGTGAAGGAAAAATTATCAAGAAGTTGGATCAGTTTTGGCCATCCCAAGGCAAACACCTTCCTCTGGCTTCTTGGAAACATCATGCTTTAACATAGGACAAGCTCTAGATAGCAGGTACCAGGATCCTTCAAGATGTGTGATGTGCAAAAGAAGAGATGAGGACAATGACCATATTTTCATTCATTGTGACAAAACTTCAAAGATAAACAAATGGGTGAAGGAAAAATTGGCAAGAAGTTGGATCAGTTTTTGGCCATCCCAAGGCAAACACCTTCCTCTAGCTTCTTGGAAACACCATGTTTTAACATAGGACGAGCTCTAGATAGCAGGTAAACAGGGTCCTTCAAGATGTGTGATGTGCAAAAGAAGAGGTGAGGGCAATGACTGTATGTTCATCCAATGTGACTAAAGTTTGAAGATAAACAAATGAGGGAAGGAGAAATTGACAAGTTGTTGGATCAGTTTTTGGCCATCCCGAGGCAAACACTGTCCTCTTGCTTCTTGGAAACACCATGCTTTAACATAGGACGGGCTCTAGATAGCAAGTAACCAAGGTCCTTAAAGATGTGTGATGTGCAAAAGAAGAGGTGAGGACAATGACCATATTTTCATCCATTGTGACATGGTTGTAGGGTTTGACTCTTTATTCCTGAATAGATGGCAACTACTTTAGGTTATGCCTCGTAATATCCCCAACCTCCTAGAGAGTTTTACTCTCAAGATCAAAATTTAAAGACCTCGATTCATCTAGAACAACATACCCACATTGTGTGGAACATATGACTTGAACTAGAAAGAAGAGCCTTTCAATAAATTTAGGAAAAGGTAGATAGGATTTAGGATAGTGGAAAGTACAATCTCTAATTTAGAATCAATATTAACGAGAAGTGTTCCATAAGAGATAACAAAGTCATACAGGCTAATTTCTTACCTTGATTTAACTTTAGATGGCTAAGGAAAAACAAACAAAAACCACACATGAAGACATCAAGTTATCTTTAGTAGGGTTTGGAATCAAGATGGATTAAATTCAATTTTGATAGTACTAATAAAGGTAATCTATGGACGACTAAGGGTCGTCGTGTTGTCAAGGATCCAAAGGGACAACTAATAGATCTCTACACAAATGATTTTGGTATAGAAACAAACAAATTGGTTGAGACAAGAGCATTGTTGTGGAGATAAATGATTGCCAAAAACTAAGGATGGAAGAAATTATGAGTGGAAGGTGACTCCAAGTTGATGATTGGGGTAGTTAAAGTATAATATCCCTTACTAATTTTGATTCCAATTTTATGATTTTTGACCTTATCAAACAGTTTACATGAACAATGGGCTATCTTGCACATTGCTTCTAATATGCTCAACTCTAATTGGTAACAATAGAAATGCTTGCAAAAGTCTTCAAAAACATCTAAACGTTGTATTAGAAGGAAAATGCAAATGACAGATTAAAATCATTGAGCAATGGCCAAGACTCTAGGCTTACAAAAGAATGTTCTTTAGAAGCTCTCTCATACCAAGTTGACCTCCATGAAATCTGAACATAATTATACTAATGTGAAAGATCAAATATCTCTCACCCAAACAACTGCAACCCTTCAAAGGATCTTTCACTGCCTCAGTTATGCTTATCAATGGGAACGATCATTCTCAATGACTAGCGATGTAACTTTATAGAAACCCTTGGCTCTACAAATGAACATATCAAAGCAATTATCAAGAACTTGATGGTCAAAATCTTAATTGTCCCCCTATTTATACATTTTCTCCAAGAGGAGGTAAACCTTTCAAGAAGCTTCTAGGAACATGAGGAAGTGGATCTTTCAAGAAGCTTCTGGAGACATGAGGAGGTGGGTCCTTCAAGAAGCTTCTAGAAACATAAGGAGAAGCTTCTAGGAACATGAGGAGGTGGATCCTTCAAGAAGCTTCTAGAGACAAGAGGAGGGGATGCTTCTGGCAACATTTTATTTTGTTGCTTTATAACATTAATTAAATAGAAGTTATCTTTTATTATTCATATAATTGATAACCTTACAAACAATTAATTGATTCCTCCCTTGTTTCTCCTCTTAGCCTTCGGAGAAAGAAAGGCTAAGAACTCCACTGAGAGGCTAAAAAGATAGGGACATTACATAAAGGAGGAGTGATTCCGAATTAAATATTGGCGGTGATCATTGAGGTAGCTAAGATTTTGACCAATAAGTTTGAAGATATTCACTTCTCTCATTGTAATATCCCCACAAAATATTTTTCCCCATATATCTCAGAAATTTAAAAAATAATTTCATGCAATATATTTCAACTCAACCAGCAAAATACAAAAAAATGACCAGATGAAAATACAGTCTCTAAAATGTGTATTGCAACTAAATATTCAGATCACTGAAAAAATCTAATCATAGTTACAGAAAATACAGCAAGGGTAGATATCAAAAATTATAAAATATGAACATGAAACACAATGTGAAACACGGGTGCGATGTCTACAATCAACAATGAGTTTTCATCCACTGTCTCCAAGCTCAAAGGTTTTCATCCTCAAATCGGCTGAAAGTTGAGCTTCCAAATTCTCCAAGAGAAGAAAATCAAAACATAATCCAGGTATATGCAAATGAGCTACTCTTTGTTCTATTAAAGAATAGCCATATGACTCTTCATTTTCCCTTGCATGTCTCTTCATCTTTTATATCCTGTTTTTAAATATCCTTTTTCCACATAAGAGGATGAAATGACCTTTTAAAATTAATAAAGTGACATACTAATATGTACTTTAATTTAATGATCACTTTATTAATAACTATTTAATCTTCAAGCATTAAAATGAATAAACAACAGGACTCTTAAAACCATGTGTGATAGCTTGTTCGAAAGTTCTTGGTCAGACGCTCCAATTCCAATACCGAAAAGACAAAACTACTGAACCTTGTTGACTTACTATAATTAGTAAGTATCTAAAAACCCTTTTTTTTTTTAATGATCAGCAATGGTATAATATATTAAATAAAAGATAGAGCGGTTACATACAAGTCATTCGAATATTAGTGAAACATCATTAACATAAAAGCCCTAAAGGCTTGAGTACCCAACCCGATTGCCAATCCTAGTTTCAATACAATCCGCAGCCATACATATACAAAAACCACCCACACATTACAAGCCTTAGCTCCCTACCACTAACATATCAGCTAGCTAAAAACATAGCATTCGCCTCCACAAAAACTTTATACACCATCAGCTTACCTACATACCCTAGCCCATATCATCGCCAAGTGAAAACACTACCCCTGCATCTCTAAGGCAGCATGCCAACCTTGAGGACTGCGCCTTCAATGTGGAAAGGTGGCTCATTCATTCACCGGCTGAGTCTCCCCGCCTTCCTCCCTTTCAAGCTCCTCCCACAGCTTCCCCCATGCATCTTTTGCTGCCTTATATAAAGAAGGCTTGTCTGCCTTCGCTCTCCATCGCAAGAAGGGAATGTAGCCATAGCGTCACCTTCATCCTCATCCTCAAAACACTCAGAAAGGTCCGAGCCAATGCCTGGTACAGACCACTCAAGAATGGAGTCTAAACCCCCCAGCATATCCTCTACAAACAAAGCTCTTGCCACATATCCAACCTCCTCCATGGGATTGTCCACACTACCACCACTACAATAACATTCAAATTGGAGCGTCGTTTAACCGTTCGTTCCTGGAACTGAGTACCCACCACACCTAACACTGCTTCTATCATTGCATCAATCTTAATCTTCAAAAGGCCTTTCATCCTCTCCTTACTAACCAACCCTTTAAATGCCTTCATCTCCTTGTTTGAATCCAAAGAAAAGGAGGTTTCCATTGCAAACAGCGTCTCCCTATACTGCAAAAAACCAGAGCCCTAATTCAACCAATACCGCGTTTCGTAAATGAGCCACCCTACATGCCATCCTATAAAAGCACCCACCTCACACACAAAATCTTCCAAACAAAATCAAATACTTATTGGCTGCTACCACTTAAAAGATACGACCACTGACAGGAACTTAAAAAGCCAATTAAATGATCCAAAGCCATCTCCTAGCCACTCATCATACGCACCCCTCTATCAATTCCCACAAAAATCCACCAACCAGCAATAAAGGACTGACACCAGTGATGAAACCAAACACTGCTGCCACCTCAAGAGTCCAATTGTATCGTACGTAGATCATTAACTTCAATAGAATTAATTTGGGAAAAAGTTGTGGCCCAGTTCGCCAACTTGTCCACTTCCACGTTGCCCTCCCTATACACGCGGCTCACCTTAAAATCTGTAAATGTTTCCAATGACTCTCTAATCAATTGAATCGAGTTCTGATAAAACCATGTTTGCATCGAGCCTCTGACAATGGCATCAACCACCACTTTTGAATCCCCTTCCAAGCAAAGATGCGTAACGCCTAATTCTTTGGCTAATAAAACTGCCAGCAGTGCAGCATCAATCTCGGTCGCATTATTGGTGTCGTCCACCAACCTTTTAGCCACAAAACCAATGATTTCCCCTTTATCATTTCTAGCCACTGCCCCTGCACCCGATACTCCTTTATTCCCTTTTGACGCACCATCAAAGTTGATTTTAATCCATTCCTTTTTTGGCAATCGCCACCTAATTTCTTTCTTGTCAATTTTCAGCTTCCCTCCCAAATCTTCATCATTTGCCCATTTCATTCTAATCCCAGTCCAAAATTTTTGCACTCTGCTATCCCAGTAATTGAAACATCTCCTAGGGTGTTGAAGTACTCCATTAGCATTCATACATTCTTCAATAGCTCGGTGAATTCTATCCCAAACACCATCCACACTTTCCGCTTTATCCTGAAAAATATGTTGATTCCTCTCCTTCCATATTTCCCATATAACTAAAGATGGACTTACAACCCAAATATTTGAATAGAAGGATTTTTTGAAATCCATCGGCCAACATTTAAAGATGCCTTTAACCGAATCCGATAGAGGAGCAGTCCAGCATAAATGCGTCTTCAACCATATCCAACACTGTTGAGCAAAGTCACAGTGGGCTAAAAGGTGATTCGCAGACTTCGTTGCCTTAATACAGAGAGCACAACGAGACGGGCCCACAAACCCATACTTATACCTTCTATCATCTGTAAGAATCCTGCCTTACAAAGCAAGCCACGCAAATGCAAGCCACGCAAAATAATTTATTCCAACACAACTTATGTGGCCACCCTTCTGGAGTTGTCACATTACCACTGAGCTGATACCGCAACTTAGCAGAATAACGCCCGCTCTTAGATGCACACCAAACAACCCTATCCTCCTTATTGCTCAAAATAATCTGCATTTCCTTAAAAATGCCATCCAACCTTGATTTCTGCTCATTTGACACTGCAAATTAGAAAGGTCCCTCCAAGCCCAACATGGGCCCAACTCTGTATGTTTTTCCTCCACATAACAGTCCACTGTGGTACCCCAGGCAGCCTCCAACACAGGATAAGATTCTCCATACCTTCCAACTCACCCAATTTGCCCATCCCATTCCAAGAATCATGCCAGAAAGAGGCTTTTTCCCCATTTCCAATGTGTCAAGAGATATGTTTAGTTATAATAGGCCTACAGTCCAATATGAAATTCCAAACAACTGAACCTTTCGGAGGATTCCTAACTATCAAAATCCGCAGTGGATCCCTTGAATCTAAATATTTAGCCTGTAGTATTTTAACCCATAGTTGATCCAGATGTTCATACATCTCCCATATCAACTTGCCTCCCAAAGCTTTATTGACAACTTGCCACCTCCTAAGACGCACTCCCCCCTATTTCTTCGACTTGCACAAGAATTCCCATGCTACCAACAGAATTTTTTCTTCATTTTGGGTCCCATTCCACAAGAATTTTCTCATCCTTTGTTCAATATACCTTAGTACCTCCACTGGTATCTTCAAACAGCTCATAGAGAAGGTTGGAATAGCTGAAATAATTGTTTGAAGGAGCAAGATTCTTCCTGCAAAGGACAACCACCTCCCTTTCCAACCATCCAAACGCTTAATGCAACTATCAATCAATTCTTTCCATAGATTAGCATTATTCCTATCTTGAAACAAAGGTATCCCTAAGTACTTATTAGGTAGCAATCCCTACCTCACCCCCAGAGTTCGGCATATCTTGGCTTGAATCTTACTTGCAGTAGTAAAAAAGAAAATTTCTGATTTCCTCTAGTTAATGCACTATTCAAACACTTTACCATATTTCTCTAGCACATTTTTAATATATTGAGCCTCCCTAATACTACCTTCTCCCATAAGAAAGTTGTCATCCACAAACTATAAGTGTGTTACCGGATCAACACCTCTAGCAACCTGCAGTCCGTTCCACCTTCCATCCCTTCTCGCTTTCGAAATTGCTCTCTGCTAGAATAATAAAAAGAAAGGGAGATAAGGGATTACCTTGACGTATACCCCTTTCCATATCAAAAAAACCTTGGGGGCTGCCATTCACTAAAACCGAAATACAGGGGGAATCAATGCATGAAAGAATCCACTTACACCAGCAATTATTGAAACCAAACTTATCCAGAACTATCATCAAAAACAGAATATTCACATTGTCATAAGCCTTACAAATATCCAATTTTATCGTCATACCTACATCCTTGTTCATTCTCAACGAATGTATGGCTTCATGGGCTATAATAACACCTTCAAAGATAGACTTCCCAAGAGCAAAACCACTCTGTTATGAGGCTATAATTGTGGGTAAACCAACTTAAGCCTATTTGCAATTACCTTTGAAATCACCTTGTATACAGTATTACACAAGGAAATAGGCCTAAAATCACTAAAAGTCTCCCTTTCCCCCTTTTTGGGTATGAGTGCAATAAAGGTATTATTCAAATCTTTAAACACAAAATTCTTCCTTCTAGATTCCTCGACCACCTCCCAGAGCTCCTACCCAACAAAATCCCATGCTTCTTGAAAGAAAAGAGCCGGAAACCCATCTGGGCCAAGCGACTTATCCCTTCCCAAACTAAAAAGAGCAGATTTCACTTCCTCCAAAGATACCGAGCAAATTAACATGTTATTCTGGGCATCTGAAATCAGCTCAGGAACACCATCCAGCAATCCTAAACGATCCTCCTCCGAGGCATTATTATGTGGAGTTCCTATTAGATTCTTAAAAAACCTGACTGCTTTCCCATTACTCTAAGCTTGATCTGTGAGAGTAACCCCATCCACATTCTTGATAGAGAAAATCTTATTGACTGTTCTCCTTTCCTTAACTGAATTATGAAAATATTTAGTATTACAATCACCCTCTTTGAGCCACAATTCTCGAGACTTCTGTCGCCAAAAAATTTCCTCATGTAAAACTGCCTCATATTCTTTCTTCAACTACAATTCTTTTTGAAATAAAAACTCATCCAAACCCCCTACCATCACTACCTCATTCACTTCCACTAATTGTTTCTCCAGCTTAAACTTCTCATCAAAAATATTTTTAAACACTACCCTGTTCCATACCTTCAACTTTTCCTTCACATGCTGCAGTTTCTTGAAAAACTTAAAAGCAAAGGATCCCTTATGTTTAGAAGCCGAATTCCACCATCCTTTAACCAAATCAAAAAAACCTTCTTCCCGCATCCACATCTTTTCAAACCTAAAAAGAGCACGCTCCGGAGTTGAATCATTCCTAACATTTAAACAAATAGGAAAGTGATCAAAACCTGTGAGGGGTAAGATATCAGCTTGGCACAACCATTCCATGCTGCTCCAATCCCCACCCAGCAAAAAACGACCAATCTTCTCTGCAATATTTGTGAAACCTTTCCTCTGATTAGTCCAAGTGAAATCTCCATTCAAAAATGGTAAATCATGTAGATTATTCTTTAAAACAAAATCAGAAAACTCCTGATGGCCTCTATTCAATTTAACCAACCCCCCAAGTTTCTCACTCGAAGATGAAATTGCATTGAAATCTCCACCAAGGACCACCAACCTATCATTTCACTGTATCAATTTATCCATCAGAAGAGACCACAACTGTGATTTCATGGTCTGTTGACACGGCCCATAATATTAAAAGCCAAAAAACTCAAATGAAGCTGAAAAGAAGAGATATTTACTAATTGCCAGCACGAGTCAAATTCAATCAAAGAAACAATAACTGAAGCCTCTTTCCAAAAAACCCCTAGGCCTCTAGACACACCATCAGCATCCACCAACAAACATTGCCAAGAAGAGAGTTTTTTAGAGAGAAATACACTACCTTCACCACTTAACTTCGTTTCTTGTAAAAAAACCACATCAGCATTTGCTTGATCAACCACATGTTTGATCAAGCGCAATTTGTCAAGGGCATTGCAGCCCTTGACATTCCACGAAAGGAGCTTCATGGCTTCCGGGAAGAGGTATATCCCATTCCTAATCTCAACAATTTGGCTTGGTCTATTGAATTACCAGCCATGGCGAATTTGACTCTCACCGGTTTAGAGACCATTTTTTTCTTCTCAAAGACCTTCGGTTTACTAATAACTGATGGTGTCATACTTATTGATCGCTCCTCTACCAAAGCCAACGAATCCATAACCCCACACTCATCAACTCCAATATCCTTATCACCAGAAAACTCTGATTCAAAAGCCAAAATATCTCTTTTTCGTGCCTTCTCACTATCCAAAAAAGAATCCAGAGTTCTAATCAGAGATATTTGGATGTCTTTAAAAGTTTCCTCCTCCACCCAGTCCTTGCCTCCTGGAGATACTATCTCCCCCACCCCCTGATTAACACACTCCTCCTCCTCCTGTGGCTTTAGTTCTCTCTCAACCACATCTTGTAATTTTCCTTCACCCATATACTTCTCGCAAGTATCCAGGGCATACAGAGTCTGACCCTGAGGAGTGGAAACATGCCCAAAACCTTTGGATATTACACATCTGAGAGAAGGGGGTCTCAGTCACCACTTGTGTTGACTGGGCAACATTCCCACAAAACTCATCTTCATGCGAACCGCAACTACCATCACTGGGATCATTCTCCAATTCATTGGTCGGATCTGCCAAGGTTTGCACTCTACATATCATTTCCTCCTCGAAGGAAATGGACCACGGGGGAATGATTTCTCTCTGTTTCTTGAAAAGCTTCATCAAATTTAGGCAGTAATTCTCCACCTGTCCTTTCCCTTTACCAATATCCTCCTAGAGCGTAACATGGTTAGCATAATCAACATCCACACTGACTGCAAATTCCCCTTCCGGAGTATGAATAGCAATGCGATCCGGAACCGAGTAACAATCTTGCATTTTAACCAAGATTCAGGAATACTAATACAGGTGATTCTTATCTAACGATTCCTCCGATTTAATGAAAACTCCTAAACTATCCCCAATCATCTTCAAGGTTTCCTCATCCTTATACTCCCAAGATAGTTTAAATTTGCCCAGATCAAGACCTCTTTCACCTTTTCAATTTCTGAATTGAAGTTTGGCCTCCAATCACAAACATAAAAACCATTCCCATCCAGCATATATGGGCCACCATTTAAATTGCTCCTCTTATCATCCACTGTCAGGCAAAGGGCCAAAAAAAAATTCATTAGCTAAGGGTTTGAGCACAATATTCCCTCCACAGTTTGCATTCAACCACTCCTGAATCTTCCTTACAGAGGACCAGGGTCCTAGCCATTTTAGACATAGAGCCCTACATTGCAAACGTTTCATAGATTCACTCCAGGATGGGTTTTGCATCAGGAGAGTGGAAACCCTACAAATGTTTTGGTTATAAGCTTCAGATAACATACCCGTTGCTGCCATGTTCTCCTGGTGAGCTTGTTTCGGCTGCCAAAACTTTCGCTCAATCTTCTTGAAATCTAAGGGTTAAGGGGTCGATAAATTGCCATTCGAGCGCAGAAAAGCCCCATTCCCCTTCTGCCCAGGCCTCTAAGAACTAGGACCATCCAGACCCCAATGTTTACCATTCCATCATGGAGGCACTCTGTTATTAACTTGTGTTGCTCGGGGAATATTAAAGGATCGTCTTGAGACCCCATTGCCCTTACTTCCAAACCCTCCGCCAACAAAACCAATCTACCCTTGCACCCACAACTATGAAGACAATTTTCCTGTCCTTCTACCATCCCTACAAAGCCAAGGCATCATGAAATTGTCATTGCCAATGCCAAATTTCTGTCGCGGTGGCTTCCATTCTCGCCTGTACGCCATATTCTCCTATCTGAAAACCCTGTTGAATCAACTTTGATTAACCTAAATCAAGAATTGCCTAGACCATTTCTCACTTTGATCCTTGTAAAGTCCTGGTCAGCACAGGACCAAGGCACTTAAATAAGGCTAATGACACATCATGAATGAATGGGCCAAAAAGGGGAACATTACCCTCATATAGGTAGAAAATGAAATCAAGTGGGGAATTCAGCTTCCAATCAAGTGGGAGTTGGCAAGATAGAAGGAGCTCTACTTCTAATATTTGGTGGGAAATATTTCCACATAATGTAATTAGATAGATGCAAGAGGACATCAAAGTTCATCCTTGAAACATTGGGTTGTGAAATGCAAGGGAAGGAGATACAATTGAACTTATTTCATAGCAAAATGGACGTCAAGGACACTTGATAACGGGATATCCTTAAGATTATTTCATTTTTTGATTTACGTTTTTCCTTCTTGTGCATGATTAATGTGGTTGTCTTTTTATTTTGGAGCTTCTAACAATTGTGGCTTATCCTTTTGTTGTCTAAATTTGGTGATACAGAAAAATAGTAGAAAGTATTATGTACTAAACAAATTGGGTCTATGTTAGGGCACCAAGGCCTATGTATTTTTCCCCAACCCCAAACTATTTAATTTTTTCTACTACTTTGATTTTCTAGGTGTGGTGGGTTTTAGGGCTTTTGGCTTCAGCTATTTTGCCAATATGTATGTTTAGGTAGAACTACATGGTGGACACATTCTCAACATGTTTTTGCTTCTCACATTCAGTTTGAACTCTAGGTTAAGTGCAATGCCCCCATTGTGAAATAGGATTTAATAATAGTATTAAAATATAATTAAATAGATAGATAAATAATAATACATACAATATAATATAATTACAGATTAATTAAATTAATTAAAGATCAAGAGATACATAATGAAGAGTTGTAACTCCCTCAACATAAGATATAAAAGGGAGGAGAATTCATTTGGAAGGGGTTATGGAGGAAGGACGAAAGAGGAGAGCATAGGCAATAAAGAAGAATTTATGGAAAAACGAAGGGATGTGAAGATAATAAGGAAGTGATTCTTTCAATGGGCAGCAATAATGAAGTGTTGTAACTGTTTCAAAGGGTTATTGTTACATCCCAATTTTATAATGTTCGTTTCAATTTCAAGTTCATCGAGGACGATAAACCACAAGGGGAATGGTATGTTACATCCCAATTTTTGACCTAATTTAAAATATAGCTGTTGAAGTGACATGAAGTTAGTTGACAGTTAAATTGGTTATAATCCTGTGAAATGAGAAGATGATAAGTCATTATGATTACTTATCACAAATTCATGGAATTGAATAGGCGGTTAGCCATTATGATTATTTATGATTAAATAACTTGTTATGGTAATATGATTTAACTGCGGAGAATTTCCTTATAGGAAGCACGTTGAAGGGGTAGGAGCATTGTCAGAAAAGAATTAGGCAGGAGCATCACCATCACTGGGCAGATGGATTGAGGACTTAGCGACTTGAAACAAGATACATCTGTGGGACCCACATGAGCTATTAAATAAATAATTTAAAATGTAAAATAATTTAATTAAAATAATTAAATTGAATTATAAAAAGTATCTCAAAGGATTTAACGTGATCTTTCACCTTATTATTACAATAGATATATCTATATACGCACACATAAAAATAAAAATGAAATAGCACCAATAAATTAAAGTATCATAATCTAATGATGTCACCTCATCGATATACTTATGTGAAAGTATATAAGAAAGTATTATAATAATAAAATGAAATTATAATCTCTTCAACTCATCCTTTTCTTTATTTCTTTTCCCTCTTCATTTTTCTTCTTTTTCAAATCAAATCAATGTTTGAGAATTCAAATGGCCTTCTTGAAACTAATAGAAGTCAAGGAGCCACGGCTAACCTTTAAAACAAGCCATGAATCAACCAAGATGACATCTCTATCACTCTCTCAATTCATTTCCTTTCTGCTACGTTTTTCCATTGCAAGCCGAGTTCATTTCTTTCCAAGTCACGATAAGAGAGTCGGATTGTTCAGGTTGGCTCACCACTCTTTTACAGCGTTACTACTTATTCAGTCTGCTACACCCAGTCCTTTCCAATATTTTTTCACTTCCACTGAACCCTGCATATTTTTGGATCGCATTATCATCACAAGTGATACATAACAGGGTACTGTTATTCTTCCATCTTTGTGATTTATGAATTCCGATTGTAGTCGGCTAGGTCAAAAGAGATTAATAATAGAACTGGAATCATTATATGAATACTTGTTGATGGCTCTCATGAATTCCATAAGTTCTACTGATCTTTAATTACTGAGTACTACTACCAACACTAAGAAGTCAAAATGCAAGCTGTAGAGTGTTGTAATGATTATATATACCATCTCCATTAAATCAAATAACAATAGTATTAACCATGAAGTCTTAATCCATGACACTAAACCAGAATGCTATTAAATTTCAGACACCTAGGATTCACCGGCAATGAAGCCATGAAATGGTGAAGAGGTGTAAATGAAATAGAATGATCATAATCTTCAGAAACCCAGGATTCACCGTCTGGTAGCCATGAAATGGTGCAGAGGTGGAATGAATCTACAAGAACGCAGAAGAGAAATCAGGTATGATTAAATTAATTAATTAAACAATAAATTATGCAATCTTTAAGAATATCTTTTTCAAATCACAAATTGTGATAAGCTAGAACATATATGTTATTCATGAATTTGTTGGGAATCAATAGAAAGAAACGGTTGTTCTGCGAATTCCGAACACCTAAGACTCACTCGACTGTTTAGCCAAGGAAATGGGTGATGAGGTGAGAGAAAGGAAACTGCAATAACATGAAATAGTATCAGTTATGACATAACAATGTTTATCATTTTTAGCTCGAATTATTTAATGGTTCATGCATGAACCTGTTGATTGTAACCTCCTGCTGTCAAGTCAAGTGGTGTGGCTAGATGCCAGGATGCTCAGTAGATGATAGAGGTTCCAAGTCCAATTCTGTGTAGGGAGGGCCTTTATCGTTAGAGATTGTGTGGGGATTAAGTTAAGGTCTGTGGTTGGGTGGATTAAGCTCCTAACAATGTTTCACCTCTTCCCAAGTTGTCGCACGTACAATAGACAAAGATAAGTTATACATTCAATTGGTTTCCAAAAACAGGTATTTTACTTTTATGATGTATATGCAAGACTAAGGTATATGTAAGAATAATTGAGTTTTATCATTATTATGATGTATATGTAAGAATAATTGAGTTTTATCATTATTACAGTTACTTTACACTTAGTTGCAAGAGATAGATTTATCAGATGGATTGTTATCTAAGTCTTTTATTTATATGAATATTGAATATGAGCATATCTTTTAATCTTAAGTTATTGCCACAGTTAAGAAATTGGAAGGAAAGAAATGATACAGTGATCTTTGAAGCCCTAATTGAATTCCGTGGTATTCGTAGCCCTAATTGATATAGTGGTATCTAATCCCTAAATGATCCAGTGGTAATTGAAGCCCTAAATGATCATAATCAATGCCATAATTGATACAGTGGTTTGTGATGCCCTAATTTTATATATTGGTATTTAATAATAATCATCATTTAATTTCAATATAGTGGTATTGGATGGTAGTTGTTATTTGATATTGTTATAATGGTATATGTGGACTAACCTGGGTGGTTGCAGAAGCATCCCTACAATGATTTCTTGGTTTGAATTTCACGGTATGTGAATTTTAATTTCTATAGTAAATTCATTGATGGAGTTTTAAGTTCTTGGTTAAGAAATTTTGTCTACCTGATTTTAATGGTAAGTCTCATTCACATGAACATGACTGATATAACTGTCTTTCTAAGTGTGGTGGGTTTTATGGCTTTTGGCTTCAGCTATTTTGCCAATATGTATGTTTAGGTAGAACTGCATGGTTCGTTGTTGACACATTCTCAACAGCTTTTGCTTCTCGGATTCAATTTGAACTCTAGGTTAAATGCAATGCCCCCATTGTGAAATAGGATTTAATAATAGTTTTAAAATATAAATAAATAGATAGATAAATAATAATACATACAATATAATATAATTACAGATTAATTAAATTAATTAAAAATCAAGAGATACATAATTAAGAGTTGTAACTCCCTCAACATAAGATATAAAAGGGAGGAGAATTCATTTGGAAGGGGTTATGGAGGAAGGAAGAAAGAGGAAAGCATAGGAAATAATGAAGAATTTATGGAAAAAGGAAGGGATGTGAAGAAAATAAGGAAGTGATTCTTTCAAAGGGCAGCAATAATGAAGTGTTGTAACTATTTCAAATGGTTATAATTATGAAGGATTGTGACTCTTTTGTCACATCCCTTCGGATTATTCATACTTTTGATGTTTTGGTTATGTTGATAAAACAATGGTTTTCTAATGAATCGATGCCCTAAATGATGTCAGGTTTATGCTAACCATGGTTTTGTTTTATGCATACCCTAGATGGTTTTGGAGGTTAAAAACAATGGTTTTGATTTAAAAGATGCCCTAGTTGGTAACTGTTTAATTCATGCTTTCATGAATGCTTAAGTTCAGATGTAATAAATGGAATGACATGGTAATTTCCTTCTTATCAAGAAATGATGTAAATAGCTTATCTTGCGTTTATGTACACATAAAGATATTGTAATGCATTGATTTCTGAATGACTACTTCTGTTATGGACAAATGGATGCAAGAATGATTCAGCCTCCAAGATAGATGGGAGGAGATATCACTGGGAAAGGGGGGTACAATATTGTTATGATCTATGGTCACATGGTTTCAAGGAACTGGTAAGTACTGACTAGAATTGGGTTAAGTGCAACCTCGATGGCATAGGTACCCAACTAGGATCTGGGAAAAGGGGGGGGGTCTATTGATGTCTCTTGTGTTTTTCTGATGGTAGTATTGGACTCATCTGATTATAGTGATTCCAACTTGAACCATTGTCGACCATCCTTTCTCTGGTACTCTAGGTGATAACTTTGGTGCCAACATACTTTTGAATAATAATAACACTTGGGCCTTCTGAAAAAAAAAAAAAATTCATTTATTGTAACTAAAAATATTTGATGTTATCATCAAATGTAACTTGGCTCAACTGCTTATCTTACCTCTTGATCGAGTTTAATTTTATAAGGCTAAGAACTTCAAAATTTATTCAACAGTTTCAATATTGAGAACACTGACCGGTGAACTCCTGACACAGTGAACACATTCAATATCAATTAAAAAAATTGTGCAAAACTTTGGCAAGTAAGTCGTATAAATAAATATATTTGCAGGAGAGCCGTATAAATAAATATATTTGCAAGGAAGCTGAGATGCACTGAATAGCCATCTCTTCACCCATGATAAAGGGTGGCAAGAATGTAGTGCCTTGTCATCTGATAAGAATGGGAGAAATTGTAGATGGAACAACAATTTTTGAGATAAGCCTTGGGAAATATATAAGCAATGAGAACGGTTTTTGCTTCGTCATTCGCTCGGGGATTTTCACATTCTTTTCTTGGCTTGGTTTAAAAAGATGGAAACAAAGCTCATTCTTGGAGCTGAAGCTTTTGTTTCTCCATTATTTTCCTCTTAACTTCCAAATGGCATAAGAGTCACAGAGTTCTTTCATTTCCTGAGCTGCATTCGAAGAAGTTTAGGTAGTAAGTTCGTAGTGTTCTTTCTTGGAGATTATATGTGGTCTTTGCATTCTGGCAATTTCCAGATGAGAAAAGAGACTTGGAAAAATCATAGCAGATTAATGGTAAGTCAGAGGTCTTGTAGGTGTGAAGTCCACTATCAGTGTCAACGATATTAAGTCACAATGACCATTAGCAGGTTTAGATCTTTCAATAGACACCGGTTTGTCAATGGTATATAAAACTTGAAGGGTTTGTCTTTTGTATTGCAGTAGTATGCATTGTAATGACTAGTTTTTGTTTGGCATGGCCATTACTGTAGTTATCGATTTTTTTAGTGTTTCATGTGGTGGCTGTCTGGAGAATCATCTTTTATTCTTACGGTGTCTTCTATGCGAGGCATATTGACAACAAATTCAATATTATAGTGGAGAGTATGTTTATACTCAGAGGAGAGTTTCCAGTATTTTAGGTTTTGAGAATTGTAATGATGGAGAATCCTATTATTATTGAATAAAGCAAGATTTTTTGGTGTGGCTAGGTTTTTCCCTCGAGTAGGAGGATTTTCCCAGGATAACTACTGTGCCTTATTGTTTCTGTTCTGATGTTTTGTTGTTTATCTACATTTCTGATCAAAACATTAACATTTCAAATGGTGGTAATTGTGAAAGGTTGTGACCATTGCAAAGACGCAGACATCATGAAGAGGTATGATCCCCCACATTGGAAGATATGAAAGGGAGAAGGTTTCATTTGAGGAGAACATCCAAGAGAGATCAATTTGAGGAACATCCAAAGACAAGAAAAGTGGCAACTCGACCCTTATGGAAGGTAATGACCCTTCCACCAATAAAGTATAAAGGAGGATTCAATCCAAGCATTGAAAGGGATACATTGTGTTGTGAATCAAGGGGTAAATAATCAGGACTCAATCAGCAATTGGTACTCAGTAAGGAAAGATCAGAGAATAACAATAGGCAGATCTGAGTCTATGGTGTTATATTATTCTATAATTGGTAATGCAGAAACAATGATTAGCTTGCTTATGTAAATTTATAATGCTTATCTATCTAATATAAACACTAAAATATGAGTAATCTTGCAATAGTCTATCAGGAGAAAGTGGGAAATAGTCTGAAATTAAGGGAGAAATAGCCATGTTGTAGTGTCACCTCAGGGAGAACAGCTATAAGAGCACCCTACCACATTGAGAGAGAGAACCACTAAGGGCACCATACTCTAGGTCCCTTTCCAACTCCTACGTCGGTGGACTATTGGTGAATGATAGATAGCTACAACCATAGAAGAATGGAGGACTTCTGAGTCTACGTTGTTATATTATTCAATAATCGGTAATGCAGAAACAATGATTAGCTTGCTTATGTAAATTTATAATGCTTATCTAATATAAACACTAAAATATGAGTAATCTTGCAATAGTTGGTCAGGAGAGAGTGAAAAATAGTCTGAAACTAAGGGAGAAATAGCCATGTTGCAGTGTGACCTAAGGGAGAAGAGCTATAAGAGCACCCTACTACATTGAGAGAGAGAACCACTAAGGGCACCATACTCTAGGTCCCTTTCCAACTCCTACATCGGTAGGCTATTGGTGAATGATAGATAGCTACAACCATAGAAGAATCGAGGACTTTACGGAAGGAGAACCACTAGCTTAGGGCAGCCCACAATGCCTCCTTACTCCACATCTTCTATAATTGGAATTCACATACAACTTAAGTGTTGCGTAAAGGTGAAGAAATATTCTCTTTAGTCTAGCCTTTGATTTATTTATAAACAATGTCTACATTGTGATCTAAGCCTAATATACACGAAAATCTGAAATTTCAAAAATATTCATGAATTATATAACATTGTCACATTCATCATAGCACTTATATCTGACTATTTTAACCTGCTGCTCTGCAACCTTCCCTGCAGCCTGGTGCACTTTGATTTTCAAACCCCGATGGCTACTAATGGGAAGGACCCCTCCTCCCCACCTATTCCACCTGGGTTTGACCCCCCTGTCTCCCCTCCTCTGATCAAGGACATTGACTATGGACCTGGCCTTGCCTCTGAGACTCCCCCGTCAACTCCCTTGAGGACAAACCCTGTTGGTGGGCCTGGTGTTGACGTTGAACTGTTATCTCCCCCCAAAGCTGGCAGGAAAGATGTGCTGGTGGGGCATCTCAAACTTTATGGGAGTCCATTCTTATGGATATTATAACTACAGAGGAAGGCACTGAAATCGCCCTACCGGACTCTGCCTTTGACAGAACTATGGCTGACTTACAGCTTGCCCTAGTTAAAAGGTTTTATAACTTCAAGCCTTCTATCTATATGACAAGGAAATGGGCTTCTACTCAATGGAAGCTCAAACGTGGCGTTGCTACCTCAGCTACGCATGGTGGGCTTTTCTTCTTGAGGTTCACTGCTATAGACGATCTTTTTGTTGTTCTTTCAGGCTCCTGGCTATATGGAAAGCGCTTTCTAATGTTGGCAAAGTGGAAACCAAGGTTTGGCCCCACTGTGGAACTTATCCAAATGGCCCATGCTTGGGTCAGACTCCCAGGCCTCCCCTTGGAATTCTCAAATGAGCAAATCTTTCGCTGGATAGGTGACTCCTTTAGAACCTATATAACGGCCGACTTGGTCACTCTCTCTAAGCCTCATCTAGTCTTTGCACAATTCAGTGTTAATGTTCCCGTGAACAAAACACTTCTCAACTTCATGATTCTCAAGTCTAAGTTTGGCAAGTACATACAAGTTGTTGCCTATGAGAATGCCACGTTTTACCATCAAAAATGCAAGATTACAGGGCACACCATTGTCAAGTGCAAAATGACCCCCCCTAATGTTGAAAGACAAAGTGAGGACCACCTCCCCTAGTGCTGTCAAACCCGCCATAGAAGCATGCACTAGTGGTACCTCAAGACCAGCAAAGGCTACCTGCGCAATGGATACAAGTCAACCTCAACCTTCTTCAGTTTTCGGCCTAGAAGAAGGTGCAATCCCTCAACCTCTAATGGTCCCCATTGAGGCTATACCCAAAAGTGGAACTGCTGCTACTGCCTCAACCTGTGAAGAGAGCACGGGTTCCCTATTTAGCATGCTTGGGACTAAGGAAGCTAGACTAAGCATTAAAGATATATCAATAAATGTGACCCTTAATCCCCTAGGAGAAAACTCAAATCTAAGTATTTGTGTTTGCAACAACTTCCGTTGGACCAAACACAGCAGACCCCGGCTACCTCTACAAAGGAACCTGATAATGATGATGGGGAATAGCAAACCTAGAAGAAAAAATCAAAAAACAAGAAACCCAATGTTAGTGCAGACACTCCAAGAGGACAACCCTCTAAAAGAACCAAGAGACAGAAGGACATTGAAAGGGAGATAGCTACTAGTCGACAACTCACCCTAGATATCAACTACAAAGGTAAGAAATGATATTCCTCTCTTGGAGTATTGGAGGCCTAAACAGCCCTAAGAAGCAAAAAGCTATCAGACAATATATTTATGAACAAAAGGTAGACATCCTTTACTCCAGGAAGTTAAAATGTCTTAAAACAATTTTTTAAGTTGCACGGGTACCTCCCCCCCCCCCCTTCGGACCACGTACCGGTTCGAACCGGTTCGTGGTTCTGGTCCGGTTCGACCTGGGTTCGACCTGGGTTCGTTTTTGGAGGCCTGGTTCGATCTAGTTCGAACCCAAGAGAACCACATATAAAATTTCAGACCAAGGTTCGAACCCAGGAGAACCACATATAAATTTTCCACATTACAGCATGTTTTAATTTAATTTATGTTGATACATCTTGGGTCTGGGTTGGTAGGCATTACAATGCCACAGTTTTTTAGTGTTGAGTAATCCCTAGCTGTAAAACACTTTCTATTTGAATCAAAATGCTACTAAATTTGAGACACCCACAAGAGAAGATGCTCAACATGTGGCGACCACCATGACCAATTTCGAGGAATTTCAGGGCCTATTTGAGTAGCAATATGAATTTTTCAAACACTAAATAATAAACAACATTTTATTGGGAAATGTTGCCCTGCAGAAGAAAGTTACGGTCACATGAATATGGTCAGGTGGGGCAGCTACTTACCACATTGTCTATCACTGTTTGGCTGATTATTTCTCCTCTAGGTATATTAAAAATTGTATTAAAGAATATTGAATCTGGGACGTTAGACTATGTTATCCGGAGGCCTCCATGAATGGTCTTTTTCCAGTTTACTGTTGTTGATCAATGCTTGGGAGATTGTGCCCAAAGAGATTGAAGAATATTCAGCTGGTCAAAGGGATTTACCTTCTGCAAGCTAGATCTAATTAGTTTTTAACCACGTTCAATCAATTATGTTAATCATAATAAGAGTTTGGTAAATAAATTTATGAAAAGAAGAAATTTTTATTAAAACTTACTGTTGATCTGCATAAACTAATCAGATACAGTTATGAATTTTTTAAATGAAAGGGAAGAGATCTAGTCGCTAGGGGTTCCAATGATCGCTGTGGTTTGCTACTATATTGTTTATGCTGTTTTAAAGTTTTTTGTTGTTCAAATGTGTTTATGCTACTATGCTACATTCTAATTCTAACTCATGCTTCGTAAAGATGTATATATATATATAATTTTTATTTTTTTATTTTTTTTAAATATTTTTTTTTACATGTTTTTGTACTAACGAACCCAAACGAACCCAAACCCCTTTTCAAAATTTTGTCGAACCAGCGAACCGGTTCTCGAACCCGAACCCGGAACCAAACCGCGAACCGGCAACTTAGACAATTTTGCTACTATTGTGACCAATCTTTGGCTAGGTGCACACTTCCTCTACTCAGAGGCCTCTAGGGCTTCTAGGGGTTTTGCCACTCTTTGGAACCCTCACAATGTGATGGCTAATGCCCTATCCTTCTCTTAAACTTTGCTTGTGGTCTCTTGCTCCAAAGACCATAATCAATGCCTCATGTTCAATATTTATGGCCCTAACACCAAAGTCAACAAAAAGGACCTATGGGAGGAAATCAGCAATTGCTTACTCCAAAACCCCAGTGCTAATATCCTAATGCAAGTGATCTCAACTCCCCTCTCTACCCTTTTGAGAAGTTGGGAGGCTTGAATGATTATAGTGATACCATGGACGACCTTGCTAACTTTGTTAATGGTTCAGTTTTGGTAGATTTGGAACTTGTCGGCAACCGTTTCACCCAAACCACCAACAGAAAGGGATCACCTTATTCAAGTTCGCTTGGACAGATCCTTGGTATCCCAAGCTTGGGATACTGCCAACTCCACCTCCCTAATCTCCCTACCCAGGACGGCCTTTGACCATAAGCCTTTGCTCCTTAAATGGTTAAACTCCCCGAAGCAGGGACTACACCCTTTTAGATCTGAGATCATGTGGACATCTCACCCCACTTTCAAAGAAATGATCCAAGGATGGTGGTCCACTTTGTTGAATTATAGCTTTGGTCGGATTAATGTTCTCATACAAATTATGATGATTTGATATGTATAAATTAGCAAGTATATACATACATACATACATACAATGAGAGATGCTTTATTAACATATCATTATCACTGCAGATGACTGCAGTATTATCTCAAATTAAACAAAATACTGAGATCACCATCGATCGCTTTAATTAGAGATACATAGTGATCGCTTTAAAATACTGAGATCATAAACCCCCCAATTCACTTCAAACATTGGAACAAATGTTATTGCCTAACTAATGGTAGTTATGGTAGATCATGGCACGTAAGGCCATGACCCTTCGTGGGTCATACCACGTAAGGGTCATGTCCCTACATGACATGACATATGATTTCCTATTTATATGAGTATCAAATGCAGCGTGGTATCAATCAAGGTGGCAATACACACATCTGCATTCTATACAAGTCAGCAATAATACTTGGCATTCATACTAAATTTAAGTCTGCATAAATACATATAAGGAATTCATATATATATATATATATATATATATATATATATATATATATATATATATATATATATATATATATCAGTATTACTGTTAGACTATCAGCAACAGTATACATGTTATCTTAGATAAAGTCTGATATATATATATACTTGGTTTCTTTCCTGCTCCATCCTGAACCCGGGCCAGCAGTACTTTCCCTCCAGCCTTCACCCCCTGCATGCATGAGAACTAGCATTGCGAGACAGGGGCGGAACAACTATAGTTATCTGGAAGTTTGGCTCCCACAGCCTTTATAGAGAGTTGGATGGTTGGAGCCTCAGCATAATGAACCGACAGGAAGGGACTAACTCAGCATAACTATAAAAAGGCAACCAACTAGTCAAGGAGATAAGGCCAGTCCCCACCTACAGGGCCAGCTTGCACACCCCCAGTAGATCGAGCGAGCAAGATGGCGCCATGGAGGATATGGCAGGCATGAAAGCTGGAGCTAATGAAACCGGTCAATCAATCCACCACCCTATAAATTCTATGGCCCACTACCCTTACACCAATCTGGCCTATATATATATATATGAGATAAGTTTGATCATATATCTATTATCCTTCAAGATGTAACATCAATATACACATCTGCGATAAAGCAATTATCTGAGACAATCTGAAAAATTAAAAGATTATCAAAGTTCTCTCTATTACTGATCCAGATTCTCTAACACATCTGGTCACTTGAACAGACATGTACAGGGTTGCCACGAAGATGGACATTATCAGAAACAAGGGTAGAGGCTAGAGCAAAAGCAATTTTGGGGACATATTCGATCAAAAGAAAGAGCTATCTGCCTGCCACCTTGGACAATTTTTCGAAACAGTTAGCCAATGGCAATCCTCTTGCTGATACTCAAAACAAGGAGGAAAGTTACAGAAAAAAGTGGAAGCAACTCATGGCCAACGAGGAAGTCTATTGGAAGCAAAGATCCTGTGTTCAATGGTTCAAGGAGGGGGATCACAACTCCTCTTTCTTCCATAGATCAGCAACTAATCATAGAAAAAGAAACACGATTGATTCCCTGATTAATATGATGGGCGATAAAATAACGGATAAAAAACTTCTTAAACCCATTGCCACGGAATTCTACAGGAACTTTTGCTCTCACAATGGGGTGACAACTCGGCCCTAATAAACCACCTCCCCAATGTCATCACTGATGGAGATAATGCCAACCTTTTGGCCCGGGTAACTGATGAGGAGGTGAAGAAGGTTGTGTTCGCAATGGGAGCCTACAAGGCCTTGAGCCTAGATGGCTTCCCCATGCTTTCTACCAAAACTACTGGGACATAATCGAGGTTGATGTCACCAAAGCAAGTGGAGACTTCATTAGAATGGGAAGGCTTCTATGATAGCACAACAGAACTTATATCGTCCTCATCCCCACACACAACAATCCTACCACCATGGATGACTATAGGCCTAACAGCCTCTACAACACTTTCTACAAGATCCTAGCCAAATTTATGGTGAATAGGGTAAAACCACTTCTTCAGAAAGTTATGTCATAACCAAAAGGGTTTTATCTCGGGAAGACAAATCCCGCATGTGGCTATCTCCACTCATGAAATTATTCACTCCATGGACAAAAGCAAAATTGAAGGTATGGCTCTTAAACTTGATATTTCAAAAGCTTATGATAAAGTCAACTAGACCTTCTTATAGAAAGTCTTGTTGAGATAAGGCTTTTCTGAAAATTTCATTAAAATTATAAAGGAATGCATTAAACCTGACAAATTTTTTGTTATTGTTAATGGCTCCACTGGTGTTTTCTTCCCCATGAGCAAAGGGTCACGACAAGGGGACCCCTTATCCCCCTACGTGTTCATTCTGGTTGCTGAGGTGTTAGGTAGGAACATGCAAAGCCTCGCTGACCAAAGGATAATCAAAGGAATCAAACCTGCCTCTACCCTCCCGTCCTCAATTCTCCAACCATTCATGGATGGCACCTTCATCTTTGGTGAATTGTTTGTAGTGGAATCAAGGGAATGGAAACTACTGGAGAGATATGCTCAAGCTTTTGGGCAATGTATCAACTTCCATAAAAGTGCAATCTTCTTCTTCAACACTACTATTGAGATCCATATCAAGGTGACTAAGATTCTTGGTTGTCAATCTGTTGTCCTCCCCTCCTCATACCTAGGCTTACCTCTCACGGTTAAGAATGTGAAAATGGAATTTTGGAACAGTATTCTGGAACAAACCCAAAGAAACTCACGAGGTGGAAGGATAAGATCCTTAGTAATGCAGACAAACTCCAACTTCTTTGTTCCTCCCTACAGGGTATACCAGTCTACTTCCTATCACTCTTTAAAATCTCTGGTGTTATGGCAAAAAGATTAGAAAAGATACAACACAATTTCCTTTAAGTTGGCACAGAGGAAAAAAGGAAACTCGCTTATCAACTGGGATACAGTGTACTCCCCCAAAAAGTATGGAGGCCCTTGGGCTTATAGAAAATAAATCCTTTGCATAAAGCCCTTATCTACAAAACGGCTTGGAAACTCATTGAGGGAAAGGAGGATTGGTGCAATATTATGTGTACCAAATACCCTAATGGGAGCCTGTCAAAGAGTTGTTCATCGAAGGAAATCAACCGCAAGGTTCCAAAATTTGGAACAACATTCTCAAATGCAAGACACTCCTTCATAAAGGCTTAAAGTGGCAACTTGGCAATGGTGTTGATATTAGATTTTGAAAGGACACTTGGTTGGAGTCACTGAGTACTGAGGCACACAGATTCCAACCCCTCCAAAACCTCCTAACCATACTATTGGACACAAAGTGATTGATTACATAAGTAAAGAGAGGTGACGGAATATTACCCCCTCCTTTCAAACAACTCGGAAGTCCACCACTTGGCCTTAGAACTTCTAAAACAACAAAAGCATATGAGGATCCCCCCTTTCGACAAAAATGATAAGATCTTATGGTCCCCCACCAAACTGGTAGCTTCTCAGTCAAGTCGATGTTTGATATGACAACCACCTCTACTAGAGACCCGACTGACTAATCTAAAATTTGGAACACACAACTCATACCCAAAATCAACTCTTTTTGGTGGACGTTGATGCAAGGGAAAATCCTTCCTCTGGACAACCTTTACATGAGAGGATTTAACCTTGCTAACAAGTGTGTTATGTGCAAGAATGTTGAGGAAACCATCAACCATCATTTTATCCATTGTGAGTTTGTGTCCTTCATCTAGCACTGTGTCCTCATAAAATTCAATCTCAATTGGGCTCTTAATGTGGATATCAGGCAGTTTATTCATCGGAAGAGCACCTCCAACCACCCTTTGCTTCAAATTCTTGTGAATATGGTCCCTACCCATGGTCATTGGGGCATCTGGAAACAAAGGAACAATCGGATTTTCAGAGACTGAAAATTCCTCACACAAGACCCTCCTCATTAGTTAGAAGCGAATCCAAGAGAACATCACTACTTGTAGTTGGAAAACCCCCCCACCCCCCCTGTGCATAGCATACATTTGCATTGCCCAAAACTGGAAACTTAGTCCAGGCTTCTACAAGTACAACAATACTAGAATGGTTGCTAGAGCTATGACTATATGGATCCCCCCACTGCCTAAATGGTCCAAATTAAACTTTGATGGCATCACTAATAACAAAGGCCCGGTTAGGGGGGAGTCCTTGGGAACAATCAGGGTTTGCTAAGTGTTGCCTATGCAGGCTCCCTTAGGAAGCATCCTGTCAACCAGGTTGAAGGCATGGCCCTTCTTCAATGTCTTAATTTTGCCTCCAATATTGCTATCATGCATCTAGAGATCAAAGGTGACTCCAAGATCACGTAAAAGATGTCAAGCATAAGACCAAAGCGGGTTGGCGGGTGGAACCTATTATCTCCGACATTTGCAGCTTGCTCCTTTATTTCCATGAATATATTCACCACATCTACTGTGAAGGCAATGAGGTTGTTGACTCCTTGGCTACAGCAGGGATTCTGCAAGATAGTTTGATGAACTGAAGAGTTGTTGATCAGTTGGCAGAGAATACTAGGAGCCTCCTTAGGCAGGAGGAACACATCCTAACTCATGTTAATCATGTGTGACAACACTTCTATACACATCATGGACACACGCCCCATGATTTTACATGTGCCCAGGGAGTCAAGTTGGATTGGGAAAATTATGATTGGTGGTCAAATTTTGGGGATCACATGATACATGTGGATCCTAACAATGATGACATGGATTACTGCTCGAAACACAAAGTTCATAATTGTCTACAAGCCCTTTAAGTGTCACTTTAATAATAACTCCTATAGCAACATTACCAAGAAAAAAGATTTAAAAAGATACAATGAGGTTAAGAAGAAAACCTCCATCTTTTTCAATAATGCCTCACACGTGTACGAGCAGGAGAAACGGAGTCTGAAACGAACAGATAATTATGCTCATAATTATGACGAGTTAAGATAATCAATTAGAGATGATGTTAAAACTAAATACAAAAAGCCTCACAATTTTAATTGTTCCTCTGCTATTTTTTGGGTTAACATTGTTGGCCCTCTGAGGATTTCTGCTATGGGAGGTGCTAAATTCGTAATTGAATCCAGCAAGATTGAGGATGACCTAAGGAACAATGTTGCAATTATGCATGTTTGTGAAGAGGGAGACATGTTGTCATTTGTGGAGAGTATGTATGGGGGATAGGATGAGTCAGTGTCTCGCCAATTCATCTATTCTTGGAACGAGTGAAGAGTGACCATTAAAGGCATCAACTTTGAAATCAATGAAGAAGTCATTACCAAAGCTACTAGCCTCCCCACTGTGGGTCGGAAATGGAAAAAGAGAAGCGAGACTTCAAACCTTGATGGCCTCAACCAATTCTTTCATGGCTCCAATGAACAGTCGTTGAAAAAACAGGGAGGTTACAGTCGTAAAGAACTACTAGGAAACTTGAAGCACTTGTGCTAAATTATCATGAAGTATTCCACTTTAGAGGGTAAGCTTACTGATTCCTTTCTTTCTCCTACATTCTATTGAAAGCAATGTCGGGTATATTAGGGAATGTAAAGAAACTGGTAAAGATTTTGTCATTTTGCACCACGGGTTAATCTTTAGACTCTACAATTTCCATCGTGCCTTAGTCCCTCGGTCAATGTTTCTGTCCAACTTGTGCCCCAATTTGAGGTTGCCCCAGCTAAGT
Source organism: Cupressus sempervirens (assembly GCA_028749045.1). Lineage (NCBI taxonomy): Eukaryota > Viridiplantae > Streptophyta > Pinopsida > Cupressales > Cupressaceae > Cupressus > Cupressus sempervirens. The sequence continues at coordinate 515,553,122 of CM053783.1, forward strand.
CCACCCAGGATACAAGCGGTCAATACCAGCAAGAAAAATTACCCTAGAACCACCTACAAAGGCGCAACTCCTTCTCCTTTGGAGTCAAGGGATACCAAGAAAAAACGAGCTATTAGTCCCCCTGTTGTGGCTAGGCCCCCAAAAAAAGGGAAAAATACATATTGTTAGTGTCGACTCTGATGACTTTGTCGAGACTCCTAGTGCTCATAGGTCTAACAAGTTGACTAAGGAAAGACACAAAGAAGCCATTAAGAAGGCCAATTCCAGTAGCTCTGAAGAATCTGAACATCACACCTCGAATGATACCTTTGAGCATTCCTTTGGCCGCAAGTATGTTTCCACACTGCAAGTGGTTAAAGAGTCCCCCCCATGCCCTCATTCCTTGTCCTCGCCACCTACATTAATACCTACTTAAACCCCTTCCTATACCCCCATGAGAAAATCCCTTTGCAGGTTAATGACAAGGAGGCAGTTGGCATGGAAACCACTGAGGTAAATTATGGTGGATTGGTGGGAAGTTTCAACAAGCATCTTGCAGAGTTGGATGACATTGTCAACGGGTTGAGGAAGGAGTTCGTTGGGCTTAGTAACTGTATGCAGATCACCAGCAAATTTTCCATTAAGATGATGCATGCTTGCTCGATAACTCTCTATTTGATGCAAGAGTGGGTTGCTAGTGAAAAGTTGGACAAGGACATTGGTTAAAAGGAGCTCTTACAGTTCCTCAAGGAAGAATGGACTATCACCCTCCTCTCCAAGAGGAATGGGTGGAGGTGAAAACTTCTAGGAGCTCTTACAGTTCCTCAAGGAAGAATGGACTATGGCCCTCCTCTCCAAGAGGAATGGGAGGAGGTGAAAACTTTTAGTTGCTATGTGCCTGTCTACTTTTTGTTTAAAGACTGTTGTTGACCCTCGGGGTCTGAAAAACAAGTTTTTTTTTGATATTGGGTGTAAGCCCTGCGTGGCACGGTAATAGTATTGTGAAGCCTAGTTTTTGCCTAAATTGTTATATTAAGTATATGGACTTAGTTTTAATGCTTTGAAGTACTCTTACTCTAGTTATGTTTTTGATAGAGGTAAGAATGTGGTTGCTTTCCATCTGCTGACAATGTGATAGTTGTTGTTAATGCATATTCTTTATGTTGTTAACCTTCTAGTTCCTAATGTACCACAAACCAACACCCTCTTGCTGCTTTATATTTCAAAAACATTCATCATAGCAACATAATAAGATTTATTAATCTAAAATCATTGAATCAATGATCAGTTACATTCATCAAATCTGAAATCATCATAGAACATAGCATCAAATGAACAAATCAAATCATCATAGAATAGGAACATAGGATAACATCAAATGAATCAACTAAAAGTTCAAATTTTAATTTGATACATTTGTTGATATTCATATAATTCATTCAAACAATAAAAAGTATCATATATCAAAATGCACAAAGGCTGCAAGTTTCAACAAAATTAAAACTTAAAGACATAAGTATCATATCATGACTCGTATATCAAAATTCAATTATTAGTTTACATGCTTGCATGCATGCATGCATACATATATGTATGTATGTATATGTTTTGATATTTGTGCTCATGTGATGAATACAAGATTCTAATTACGGATCACATGATTAAAGAATCCACTAAATCAATAACACTAATCCATTGCAATTGTGATTTAGGGAAACTTCTGAGACAAATTAAGAAAGTGACACCACATTAAGTCCTATTCTTTATTTTGGTTCTTGGACCTCAACCAACTAATATCTGTTAGAATGTGAAGTTGATACTATTCATGTTGTTGTCATTAAGGGTTGTCATTGATGTCAACAAATTCTATGCAAAGTCATGTTTTAATTGCATCGATTTATGTGTACTGATAGTCTTGGTGTATTGGTGTTACGTACTGATAGCCTATGTGTATCCATAGAAGTGTTCACCGAAAGTTGTGCTTCAGATATTTACTCTTATTCCTTTTCTGTGGTGGTTCTACCTTGTGTGCAACATATAGTGGATTGATTGTTTGTGGTCGATCCTATTGGAGTGTGTTCGTTTGTGTTTCAGTCCCAACAATTACCTTGTAATGTGTCCACCATGTTTGTTGGGACTGATGGCTTTGGAGATGGTGTTGCATGCTGGTGCACGAGACAAGTTATTGATCAAGGTGGCCCACATTTCAATTCTTACCACAGCAGGAATGTCTTGGTGTATCCTATTTCAAATTATCTTAGACAACATGGTTGATGGCATTCAATTGTTCTAGTGGCTTATGCTTTGCTTGTATGGGAAGTCATTGCAAATCTGTTTATAGGAGATTTGTGTGTGTATTGATGTAATCAGTGCAAATTTATATAACTTTTATGTTTTGCAATCAGTTGGTGACTGTGATCTCAGTGGTGAATTCAATCTCTCTTCATATTTTTTGGCAGTGTGCCTATTTGTATTGGCAAATGAACCTAATTGTATTGGCAGCTAACCATTTTCATATCTCAAGGTAGTTAACTCAATAGGCAGTGAGCAAACCAGAAATTAGCCGAACTACAGTGAGCAAGATCGGCAGTGAGCCTTTGTAAAAATTACCTCACTGCTACTCTCTCCAGCGTAGAGAAGCTGGTCCAGACTAAGTTAGCGGATGAAAGGGTCAGGCATGCCCGTGAGCTAAACTTGAGGGTCTGCGGTCTCCCTCTTCCTTGCCCCAAGCCTCTTGCAGCAGGCTACTCCTTCCTTAAAGACCAACTGGATATCACTGACATCTCACTTGATTGTGCCTAGGTTGGGCATGACAATACCCTCTTTATCCGGTTCCTTTCACTTGTTGATCACCTTCGGGCTCTTAAAGCAAAGAGGAAACTCTTCTCTCTCCCCATTAAGATTTATCTTGATAAGGATCTCACCAGATTGCAAGTGGCAGAACTTAAGGAGGCTCGGGCTCTTGTTGTGGTTACCGGCCAAGAGGGTAAATGGGCAGTGATCAGAAACCTCAAGGCTGTGATTTGAGACACTTTCCCTCCTGGTTGGATTTTGAGATCGAAGTAGGTCCTAAAGGCTACATACATTTCCTAGCGATGCTTAGCGCTCAACCTCAAGGAGGCCTCCCAGCTCAAAGACCATACTTTACAGATCTTGTTTCTTCGGAGCCAGACCTTAGATCAGCTCATCAGCTCATCACTGACTTCTTTCCTTCCATGTCCACTTCTAGAGGCATGAAACGACAGCATGCACTCTACTCCGGACACACCAAATCGGTTAGACCTCGACATGGGCCTCTCAGACGGTGACACTCTACCCCCACTGCTACACAAAGACAGCGACGATGTCAGGCCCTGACCCTTGTTTGCCCTAGGCCTTATCCTTCTACGCAAGGTTTCTTTGTACCTAGAAAGGATCTCTCTCTCTCTCTCTCTCTCTCTCTCTCTCTCTCTCTCTCTCTCTCTCTCTCGTCTTCCTTGTTGTTTTCCCTGAACTCCTTTTGGCGTTCCTATTGTTGTTTTATTCTCTATACTGTTGTATCTTTCAATCCCATAGACACTAGTTGGTCTCTTGTTGGACATTAATATCATTATCTTATCTTATCTCAACCGGTCCCACCCTAACAGGTGTTCATTTCATGAGAATTAGCTTCTCCACGATTTTTCTTTATTTGGGTTTCCATGTAAATCTTGATGTTCACTATGTCAATGCTTCTGATGTGTTTAACTGATAGATCAAAAATTGTTATTACTAGTTTTCCAACAGAGAAAAAGTTTTACGAAGTGTGTAGGAATAATTGATTCACCCCTCTCTCAGTTATTCAGTTTGTCCAACAATATTAGCATATTTGTGTGTGTATTTATTTATGTATATGTATGTATACATGTGTACATATCAATATGAATATATACATATATATAGATTTATACACAAAAAAATAAATGCATGTGCGCGTGTATATATATATATATATATATATATATATATATATATATGGAAAGCTTATGAAAAAAGGTCACAGCCAAAATTCTCCAATTATGAGTATATAGACAAGCGATATGTAACAACTGGGTTGTTTGCACTTCGAATCCGAATTAGTATTTTATTACACTTACGTTAAAAAGTTTAAATAAACTCTTCTCTTTCTTTTTCATGTTATTTACATCAATTTCTATCAGCCACATCTGACGTCTCCCAAAGATACTCGGGCTATATAACAAGATTGGTACATTTTTGGAGGCGTGTCAAACAGATACAGTATATGCATATGTATTGGAGACAAGATCGGTGAAACTAGATGAGGAGTGTGCAGCTGTACAGGGAAGAAAAATCAGCCCATAGAGGAATCCGCATGTCCTGATTTATAATATTTCACTAATCCATATTTATGCCACTTGTGTACCTCTAGTTGGGCCAAAAGCAAGAAACTCCTGTTCAAACAAACTGTCACGTCTGGGATCAAGACTTATCATGCAACGCATGGAAAACATAAACATTTTAAAGCATTTGATTTATCAGTGCATTCGACATCAGGTCAATACAGGGTATTTAGTCTTCTGGAGTAATTTCATCATTTAGCTCTTTGTCAACTATATTTAGTCTCAAAGTAAGCATTTATGCATCTATTTGAAATGTGAAAAAAAGAACAGGAAAAAACATCTTTGCAATTGCCATTTATCTGAGTTAACCAGGCGAAGTTTCATGCTTCTTCATTGAAAAACCAATTCCGTCTTTCTTCCTACCAATGCATTGTAATGAATAATAAAGACTCTTACTTGAGTGAAATTGAAGAACCCCGCGAAGCACATAATGGTGTTGTCGATTCAACAAGCATGAAAATGCCATAGATACAACGCTCTTCTCTGCCCTCGAAACCAAATAACAATAAATATGTTCCTCTGCGTTCTCCGCTTAAGCTTCTTTTCCTCTCTCTCTTGGTCTCCAAGGTTTCTAGTATCGCCGAAATTTGAAAAAATAATTTGAGGCAACTTCTTGGTACTATTTCAAATGTATTTAACAAACCTTCAATCTGATTAGGTTTTTGAAAAACGAAGTGAATATATATATATATATATATGTATTTGAGCAACATCAATTTATTATTAGTTCCAATAGTTTTGAAATTTGAATTTGAAAAATACGATTTATCTATCATCCTATTTGTTTCACATAAAATAGCAATGAGAAAATTAATACTAAATCGAACAATGTTGTCACCGTCGCTTTAAATGTTTCTTGACTTTTATTTGAGAGTAGCTAGCACGGGCATTCTTTGTATGCCAATATAGCACCATACTATATGCATGAATCTTTAAATAAAATATAATCATTGATTAAAAAAGGTAATTATTTTTTTTAAACCTATTTTGTAAATTTTTGTCAAAAAGATTTATAGATGTAAAAAAAACATTTTATAAGAAATCTTATAGGTTGTCATTTAAATTTAGAATAATTGTTTTAATTTGGTAATAAAATATTTTAGGTTTTATAAATTAATTTCATTGCTATTAAATAGATGGTTAATTGGATTTCAAATTTAAGATATAAGTAAATTAAAACATTTTAATTTTTTAATTTTTTTTAATTAAAAATATTATAAATTGACATTTTATTCTATAAGTCATAGTCTATAATATATAAGCTTCACATTTTTATTAAAGTTTATCATAATTTGATTAAAAGTATTAAAATCAATTATACTATTAATTTTATTTTAATTAATTATTATTTTTATCAAAATAATTCATCATAATCTTAATTGTCTATAATAATTAAATTCATATAACTATTCAATAATTATATATTTTTATATTATTTAAATGTATAATAATATTTTGAAAACTAATTTTTTATATACTATTGTTCGACTTATTATTATGCATTTCACATGAGAGACTCACAAGTTACCATTGTGTTGTAGGCTCTTGCCTAAAAACTATTCAACTTTTAAAAATAATATAAAAGATTTTAAATTCAAAATAATTTCTATGTAAATTAAGTAATGTTTTATATAAAATATAAAATCAAATATTTAAATAATTTTAAATCAAAATAAAATTTGTAAGTTCAAATGTTGTTTGGGGATGCAACATACAATGAACGATATTTTCTTTTAGAAAAATAGCTTTCTATCTAAAATTCCAATACCATAATATTCTTCATTATTACATAAAATTTTCTTGTAGAATAACAAATCCCTTATGCATTTCAATTCCATAATGAAAAAAAAGCTCAAAGAAAAAAACAAATATGTGTGTGTGCACGCACGCATGCGCGTGTGCATGTGTGTGTGTGTGTGTGTGTGTTATTTATTCCTTTTTCCTTTTTCTTTTTATAAAAAAAAGCAAAAGGGCTCATGAAACAAAATAAATATTCACCACATCTTTATATTCATGACATCTTTAGTGAACATGCGTAGTAAAAAGTGGCTTTCCATCATCCACACAGTTTCAATGAACATCTACCAATGTCTTGGTATCTTCTAACTTTGTAGACTAATAGGTTACACTACTACCACATAAAACCACCAATGGAAAACTAGCACTCTTCCTAGACTTTGGAAATTCACCTTCTACGATTTACATATCTATCAAACTCATATTTTTTCTCATAGCTTCTGAGCTCTACATTGGAGGCCCTCCATGACATCCAAAATTTTATTACAAATTTATAATAAAATATACAAATTGACTCAACTCTTATCTCAAAACTCACTACAATAAAGGTAGGAACTTTGGCACTTGCGCCCCTTGTTTTATTATTATTATTGTATTGAGTATGTATTAGTACTTCTCCTAACGTAAAAGGTGACATGGTAGAGGCAAAACAAAAAACATGATGCATACATAAAAAGACATATTATGCATTAAATAAAGTGTAGGCCAGCTAGAGATTGGAAGTAACGAAAGGAAAAGAGGAAGATGGAGGTAACCAGCAGTGGCAACGGAGTATAACTATGATGAGTATGGAAACAGCGACAATGACGATGGAAATGAGGATGAGGATGGAAAGTACTGTGAATGATTTGTCATAGTTTTAAAAAAATGTTGTATCATTTTGTCATAATTGTTTTTAATTGTTTTGGTAGAATTCATTTGGTTAAATTTAAAATGATTGTCACTCTTTTGATTTATTTATGTTTGACATATAACTAATTTTTTAAAAATAAATTACAGCTCGTGAAACAACTTTTGCTAATTTATTTTTATTAATATAGTATGTATTATTTATTTTCAAACTTTTTTATATTTTTTATGATTTTACTTTTTTTAACTCAACATTTTTTTTTTTTTTTAAATTACTTTATTTTTCAATTTTTATCATTTTAAGTATTTTTTTTTTAAATTATGTATAATATGTGTGTGTGTGTGTGTGTGTGTGTGTGTGTGTGTGTGTGTGTGTGTGCACATATACATATATTTTATTTTAATTTTTTTTATCAATAAAAGGCCAAGGCCATGATGATATATTTATTAATGAAAAAATAAATTACAATAGCATTCCTCCGTTCAAATGGGCACTAGTAGGAAAGAACAAAAAAAGAAAACTTCCAATCTCGCCCAATACTATAGTCCAATATTATTACAGATTAAAAGGGGCATACCCCAATCATAATATCTATAAGTACATCCCAGCATTAAGTTGTTTACTTTAAAACTAAATACAACATTTATGCCATCATCTTCTCTTGGTGACCTATTTGACATAAGATCAAGGAGACCAATGTGAGCAACCCTGTCTAATTGTCTTGCAATCAAATTGGTTAATAAAGAATAAAGAACGCCATGTAACAAGAAAGATTAGATCCTAAATAAATAGAGGTGTTAACATCATGCATGGATTCGAACAAATATAAACATTAAGAATCATAATGCCTATTAGATCAAAGGTGAATGGATAAACCTATACAAAAGGTAACAACAATAAAGAAATAGCTAACAAACTTAATTCAAATCACAAATGCAAAGATCAAACATACTTTACATATGGGCCTATCCAATCAGTAAAAGATCAAACCTTAATCTGCTAAACCAGAGAACGTTAACCAAGTTGAATACATAGACTTAAAGGAAAACCCACAGCATCAACATAGTCAAAGGTCATGAAATTGTAGTCCCAAACATAACTCGAGTGTATGCCGATAATTAATAACATACATAATTAACTATTACCTTCTACCAGTAACGATTATAGAAAATACACAGAAAATTGAAATTAAGACCAAGCATCAAGGCCGACAACATTCTCAATTAGCCAAGATAGACAGTTGTTCCTCATAATCAAAAACAAGTGATATCCAGATAGCTAATCAATTGAATTACTAAAATGAAACTACATAATCTATGAAGCTAATTCAAAGAAGCTAACCTCAGAGGCTAATACAAACAAATCTCATAGAATTACTAAATTAGCTAATTCACAAAAGCTAACCTCAAAGTCTAGTCCAAACAAATCACATAAAAAACTAGCAGAAATTAGAAACACAAAATACGTTGTCCATACATGCTCTGAGATAAATTTAAACCTGATACTGAGAGAAACATAAAAGGAAAACATAACCACCCAGTAATACTAATATAGTTTGTATTGATCATAACTATTTACAATTCCATTGTATACGATTATCAGCAATCGACAACTTCCAAGTTCCATATATAATACAAAATGCTTAAAGCCATCTAGAAACATGATACTATAATATAAACCTAGTAACAAAATTTGACAAGGCTACTATGGAATTACTCGAGATACCCAGCCTAATTGACTACCACCATCCAGAGCCCTATTTGGGGAAAACCATAATGACCTAAGAGATGTCATTAGGGTTTTCCATATGAAAATTGGGGTGAATTCGAAGGCAGATTTTGCTCTACTAGTCTTTTCCAAATTGGGGGTGCAAAAAATAAGGGCATCCAGATTATCAAATGTTACTCCAGGATGGATGTAGGCATGAAAAGCATTGAGATATTCAGTGATCCAAGCCTTGTTTTCCTCCATCATAATGCCTCTCCAATATAGAAGAAACCAGATACTTAACACCATCTCAAGCCATTCCTTGTAGAAGGCTAAGTTCTCTCGGATGATCAAAGATGAACATCAAAATGCAACCTCCAATTTCAAGTCCCCTGGTGGAAGAGCCATATACCTCTCTAGGAGCAGAATTCAAAACTTATCATCAATGCTCCTTACCACTTGTTCGAGCCCCTTCCTCCAGGTTGGGTGGAAAATGTCACAGTAAAGATGAATTATATCCATGTGCTCCACCTTAGCTTTGACCAGGTAGCCAATAAAGAACCCAATAATGTCATTGTTAGTCTTTGAAGTAAATTTGTAGTCAAATACTGCTTTGTCAATGGCCCTGCTCATTGCCAACCTAGTTGTATCATCTACCGGGTTCAGTATTCTATTCCAACATTCTAGTTTCACTTTTCCATGGAAGGCCATCATGTAGGACTCCTTAGAATGGAAGACGTGAATGTTGGATTCCATTGTAGATAAAACCAAAACAGAATGCTCCCTAAAAATGACAGAAGTGGAACCCAACACTTCGAAGCTAGTCAAATGCCAAAACAAAAATACCTTCAAATCAATAAATCTAGAAGATCTCTAAGTCCTGACCTAGGGTCATGATGACATAATTGGCTTACTTCACAGGGAAGACATGAGAAGGTAGGATCCATTTCGATTCATAATCACAACATAATCAATGAGACTAACACTAGCGGATTTAAACTCGTCGCCTACACGAATCATTAGAGGGAGGGGTAAAAGCTAGGATGGAAACATGGGAGCGACTGCACAAACCATATAAAACTAGATAAGCTTAAAATTAAATTACCATAAGGTGCATACAAACCTATGGATATATAAATAAACAAGAAAAATAAGCCACTATGTAACATTGACAATTTGGAAATTAATACCATCTGCTCCTATGTTGGCTAATCGATCCGCTATTTGATTTCCTTCCTGAAAAATATGATCTATCCGCTAATCATCCAGCCAATCAATCAGATTGAGGACCTTGCTAAGCTTTGAATTAAGAATCCAATTATTGGTGGAACACTTTGTAATTGCATTAAGGATGATCTGAGAGTCATCCTCTATAACTACCTTTTTCAAACCTAACTTATGGCAAAGTTGAAGACCATGTTCTAAAGCCTCTAGTTCAGCCAAATTATTGGTGGTGGAGTGAATAGATGCTACTTTTTTAGCTATCCATTTGCCAGAGTTGTTATTGATGATGCAACCTATCCCTATGCTACCTGGGTTGCCTCTGGCAACACCATCAAAATTGAGTTTAAACCATCCAAGAGGGGAAGGAGACCACTTACAACTTTCTCTCGCTTCCTTACTTTTCTTTAGATAAACTAGAGGCAGATTGATCAAGTTTGACCAATTCTTCTTCATAATACCATCCCAAAAGGAGAAAGAATCTTCTTCCTTCATTGAATTTCTGAGGTGAGAATTAATAACTTTCACAATGCTCACCTCAATTTTTAGGACTAGTTCTTCCGATTTCATTTGGGAGTCTCTAAAGATATGCATGTTCCTTTCTTTCCAAATCTCCCAAGACACAATAGGTAGGAAAATGTTCCAGAGTTTATTATGTACACCTTTAACTATATTCATGGGCCAACCTTTGAGTAAATCTCCAAAGGAGTTTGGTAAGGGAGTGGACCACTCTAATCTAGAACGAAGCTACTCCCAACATGATTGTGAAAAGGGGCATTTATATAATAAATGATCCAGATCTTCCCTAGCATGTTTACACAACATACATCTAGAAGGGCCTTGAAAACCAAATTTATGAAGCCTTTCCATCACCAAAATCCTATTATGGGAGGCCAACCATAGGAAGAAACCTGCTTTAGGTAGACAAGCAGCATCCCAACACAGCTTGAGAGGGATTTCTATTCTATCCCAACTTTAGGAATGTAAGAGCACATTATAACCATTCCTTACACTATATTTCGCACCATTGAAAACGACCCACACAAGTTCATCTTTCCTATCAAATTGCTTAATAATCCTATCCACCAAAATCTTTTCATAAGCCTCTTTAGAAGAAGCATCCACATCCATTCTGTCCAAAGATTTCTAGACCCATCTGGAAGATCCTTCTAAGGGGATTTTGGTCTTATAGTCACTCACTTTGGGTCCCCATATCGAAACAAGTTTCTCTTTGAGATCCTGTAGAAAGGGCTTAGAGACAATTGGAGGGTCTCGATCCCACAAATCCTCCCAAAATAATGCCTCATCTTCCAAACTAACATCCCAGGAGAGAAACTTGCAAATCAAATGTCGACACTTAATCATAAAGTTCCAACACTCTGATCCTCTGGGTAGGTTTTTCATTCTAAAAATGGAGAGAGGATCATTCGCGTTAAGATATTTGTTGTAGAATATCTTGGCCCATTTGCAGTTCTTTTCCTTCAACAAGTGCCAAACAAGTTTAGCACCTAAGGCTTCATTTTTCTAATGAAAGTTCTTAATACCCAAACCGCCCATGTCTTTAGGTTTACAAAAAAAAAATTCATTTAATAAGCGCTAGTTTTTTTTATCTTCCTCACGATCCTTCCAGAGAAAGTTCCTAAAATTAGCTTCAAATTTTAGCTGATTACTCTTTGAGAAAAGGAGGCATGAAAGAGGGAAGGTGGGAATGGTAGATAAAACAAATCTAATTTTAGTACTCTTACCTACCTTGGATAACCATTTATCTTTCCAACTCCCAATCTTAGCCTCTAATTTTTCCAAAGTATTGCCCCAAACCTTGCTAGACTTTGATCCCTTTTCAATGGGAATGCCCAAGTATTTTCCACTTCTTTTCTGGTATTCAGGAAATAGATCTCAGACTTGAGCACATTAACTTTTTGTCCAGATGCACCCATATACGATTTAATAACATATTTAAGCCCATATGCTTCTGTTGGTGAACTTTTTCCTAGGAGAATCGTGTCATCTACATATTGTTGATGCGTGATATTAGGCATGTTTCTAGTGACCGAAATGCCAGAGATTTGTTGAGAATTGTATGCATGTGACACAACTCTACCAAAGGCTTCTACCATAATAATATATGAAGAAGGGGATAGTGGGTCTCCTTGTCTAATACCCCTAGAAATTTCAAAAAAGCCTTCTAGCATCTCGTTGATCAGAACTAAAATTTTGGGGGTGGAGATGAATTTTAAAATGAGGTTAATCCATTGCGGTGAAAACCTTAAGGATTCAAGGACCTTGCAAAGGAACCTCCAATCAACCATGTCATAGGCTTTTTGAATATCTAATTTTATGAACATGCATGGCTCCTTGCTCTTACAAGCTGAATGAATCGTTTCTTAAATGGTGAGAATTCCATCTAGGATCAATCTTCCTGGGATGAATCCCGATTGTTCCTCCAAGATCAATCTTGGAAGGAACTCTTTAACCCTATTTGCCAAAATCTTGGAGAAAATCTTATAGACCGTATTACAAAGGGTGATAGAACGAAAATCTCCAGGTGTTTCAGGTTCAGACTTTTTGGGAATCAACGTAAGAAAAGAGTGATTGATTTTGCTAACAAGGCACCACCATTTCTAGAGGCTTCAATAGCTTTCCATAGGTCTTCTCCAATAACTTCCCAGCATTTTTGAAAAAAGAAGGCCTGAAAACCATTGGGACCTAGAGATTTATTGGGGTTCATGTTAAAGACTACCATTTTAACCTCTTCTAAAGAAATAGGTTTATTTAAAACCTTATTGTCCTCAGGGGTAATCAATTTTGGGATGAATTTGAGCATCTTGACTTGCTTCTCTAAATTCGACCCTTCATAATTATTTGAAATACTTTGAAGGTATGAAACAAAGGTATCTGCAACTTCGCGAGGGTTTTCTATTCGAACACCCATCTGGTTTTTGATACTGAGTATTCTGTTCTTTGCCTTATTATATAAAGTGGAGTTATGGAAAAATTTGGTCTAATCCCCTTCATCTAACCATCTCTCCCTCGACTTCTATCTTCAGAAAGTTTTATCTTTGGATAATATTTCCTCTTATTTAGCTAGGAGTTTTTTTTCTAGCATAAACCACTCATTGTTCATACCTAATTTGATAACTTCTTAATTTAAATTGCTAAGTTTCTCTTCTATGTCTCTTTTTTCTTTGAAAATATTGTTGAAATGTTCTCTATTCTATCTAAGAATTCATTCTGTAAGCATTTTCAGTTTTGAAACAAAAACAAACATCTTTGATCCTTCAACTTTATCCTCCTCCCACCATTCCTTTATGTTTTTTATTAAGTTAGGGTCTTGAAGCCACATTTTCTCACATTTAAAAGGGCTCCTAGCCGATTTACTAGGTTCAATAAATTTTAATCGAACCAAGAAATGATCTGACCTGGCAATGGGTAGAATGGAGGAAAGAATGTTGTGATTGTTAGTAATCAGATCTCCTTCAAAGAAAAATCTATCTAATTTTTTGGGATGTACGCGAAATCCTTTCTCCTATTATTCCACGTACAATTCCCATTATTGATAGGGATATCAATCAAGTTATGATTTTCACACCATGCTCTAAAATCCAGAGATGACTGCAAGAGATTTCTAATGCCTCCTAATTTTTCAGAGAGATCTAAAACAATATTAAATTTACCGCCAATTATAAAAGAACTATTTCCTAAATTGTGAATGAACATACTAATTTCTTCCCAAACTACTTTCTTACCTATAAGACTATTAGGGCCATATAAATTAATTAAAATGAATTGAAGATTAGATTTAAGACTCTAGACCCTAACAGTAATCCAATTATTGCTACATTTCATACAGTTAATGCAAACATTCCTAGGGTTCCACAAAATACCTAGGCCCCCCGAAAGCATCTATTGATTCCTAAAATATAGTAGCCCAAAAACCAAGCATCTTATCTAATTTACCTCCTTCAACCTTATCCAACTTTGTTTCCTATAACAAGATGATATCTAATTCAAACAATTTAAGGTTATTTTTAATAACCTTTTCTTGCTAGGAGCATTTAAACCCTTAGCGTTCCAAGTAGTTATCTTCATGGCTCTCTGGGAAGGCACTTGCCCTTCCCAATGTTAAATAACTGATCTATCTTTTACTATTCTCTACTAAGTCCATCAACTTCTCTAAGTTCCTTCAAAGACCTTCTACCTCTTTTGCCTTTGGCTTTACCATATCTGGGAGAGGACAGACCCTCCTGATTCATTTGAATGCCTAGGAGCTCTAAGTTCGTTTGAGCACTAACAATCTTATTGCTAATCTTTCTTTCTGATACATCCTTTTCAAGTTCCCTTAATAAGTAATTCATTATGTTTGCCTACTCTCCTAATTTTGCAACCATGTAATCTAGATTATCTTTGTTTTCCCCTTTGTCTTTTTGCCCTAGAGACACTGCATGATCACTAAACTGGTTCTGACCCCTGCTATTGCCCTTGGCATCAATGTTCTGAAGGTCTATTCTTAGATCCTCACATGTATAACTATTTCCATCTAGTTTAAGTATCTTCTGTACCAGTTCCTTCTTTTGAGTTTCTGAACTATTGTCAATATCCTCAAAACAAAAGACTTTGTATTAAATCTTCTATAATTGATCAATATACTCAGCTTCTGAAGCTTGCAGTGCCGAATCCAAGACACTATCCTTATTAAGAATGTTCTATAGTTCTTTTGTCATTGCGATTTCTGCACTCTCATTGTTTCCATTTTCATCATTTTGATTACCAACTAGGGTAAATGGTGAACTAACAATAGCTTCTAAAGTCTGCCAGAACTTGGAAGTTTTGTGGAAACTCTCTTTGTTAGGTGGAGATGTTATTCCTTCCCTTTTGGTTATTTCCTCTGGTGTAGATTGATTTCTTTCATTAACTTGACTTGATTCAAATAACAATGAGTTTTCTTGGTCCTCTATATTCTCTTTTTTGAGGTCCTGAGCAGCCTTTTGCTAAGAAGATGATGACTTTGTATCTGAATTATCCTTAGAAGATAAATCAACATTTTTTTCTACAGTGCTTTTGTAGAAAGGTGTTTGCACTCCCTACTGATTATCAGCATCAGTGCTTGATGCTTTTGCTCCCTTTTCACTAGAATCTGACTGATCTTGAGGATAGCTTAACTTGATCACACTATTGGCCCTACCATTGTCTTCTTTTGGAGATCTTCTTTGCCCTGTACCTTTCTTTGAACCTTCTTGCCTTTTTTTGGACCTTTGTTTTGCCATTGACTTGTTCTCATGAGTCCTAACACGAATCTTCTTTTGATCAACCACAATAATAGATTTGAGCCTAACCTTAGCTTCTATTGCATTCTTATCCTTCTCCATATCATTCCTATCAATCTGCACAAAATTCGATGTTCTCTCATAATTATGATCAAGTGGCATGGACTTTTCAGAATCTGAGCATCTTTGTCTAGATTTTTTCTTCTAAATCCTAATCCAAGGGAACTTGCTATTGAAATCAAAGATGAGTGGCAAAGTTTTGAACCAAATTTTCCTATTGTCATCAAGCTTGATGATTTTGAATATTTCCCCTTAAAATGTTTGGATTTTTAGATCATATTCTGCTCAGGTAGTTTTCACCTTCCTCTGCATTGGAAATGGCTAGTTGAACTTGGTTCTAATGAGGAGCTTCACATCATTGTAGAATTTAGTGCCAACACCTATGAGCTCTCCTAATGCTAACCCTAGAGACCTAGGACCTCTATTTGGTTCAACTCTGGCGGCAAGGAATGGATACTAAACCATGTAGAGCACATGAAGTCTAACCCTACTACATTGAAATTAGGCCTCCACTCCACAAAATTAACATAATAACCATTTAAAAAGCATTCAAACACATCAATAAACTATTTTTTGATGGATTTATCCATACAACAAAGATAAAGAATTCTATTCGAGAAATTATAAATACTTACCTGTTCTTCGCAGTGGCCTTCTAACCAATCTGAGAGGTGACACAAATCTTCCTTCAGTCCATTCCAAATTGTAAAGATTAACTGTTCTTGAAAGTCACACCATAAATCTACAATTTCTTCATTGGCTATGAAGTTGGGGTTAACTTCAACTTTAAAGGGTGTTTTGGAGCCTAATTGACCCCTAGGGTTAGCAAAAGTTACGGAGACCTCAGTTGTTGGTCAATGGTGTAGAGGGATATATGAACTTGGGTATGGAGGATCAAAGGTTATATTAGACTTACATCTAGTGGCTTTAGATAGATTGGCAGTTTCAACTGGATCAGATCCTACTGAATAAGCAAGCAATATGCTTGAGTCAGTATGAGCATACTTTGTTAGGTTATATACCCTGATCTGTTCATCCAAGCTTTCAATGGTAAAGATAGGCTGAGGTCAGGAACTACCTAAAATTCTTGAAATAATATGTCTAAGGTCGCACTAGAAGAATGCCTTCTATTGTTGGGTAAGTGATTTATGGTGGGTGTGCCTATTTTGTCCTTCTATATCTTCTAATCTACTCAGAATTGAGAATTTGTTTGTAGTTTTCATTGGAGCATTACAATTTTTCCAATGGAAGGCTGGTGGTTGAGGTCTGCGTCAATCCCTTAGAGTGAATAAAGATTTCCTGCCTACAAATGGTGCTTTCTCAGGGTTTTTGAATTTCTACTCGTGAGTCTGTTTGTGGGTCTACTCTACTTTTTTTGCTCTATGACCAAATTTTTCCATTTTTTATGCACATATACATATATTAAATATGATTTATATAAAATATATAATGTATGAGATATTATTATTATCTTATTTTGTTTAATTATATTTTTGAAAAAAATTAAGATTATCCAAGGGGTTTAGCTTAGTTGGTTGAAGTAATGAGTTCTCATTGTGGAGACCTTGGTTGAAATCCCAAGAGGGACATCTTTATGGAATTCTATGTTGCTACTCTTGGTCTTCTATTGGTTGTATTTGTCTCATTGTAAAAGGTAGATTCTAAGTTGTGACTCTTAGTCTTCCAAATGTTGTTTCTAGAGTGGTTGCTCGATAGGAGCTTGAATAAGCTTGTAATTCTAATGTTGTTGCTTGAATGAATACAAGATTTGTAAAAGATTTTTTATTTTTTCTGGAAAAAAGGGGTAAAAATTTATTCAATCAAAGCTAAATTATGGAAGGCCTCAGGCCTAGAATAAAAAGACATAAACTCAAGAACAATTAAATTCCATCCTTTTCCACTAACTGCTCAAAAGTTACAATATATTCAGTAGGAAGATTAGTCCTTCTTGAAATATCCCAACCATCTCCTTTTTCCAATGCCCATTTTGCCAAGACATCAACCACTCCATTCCATTCCATAGGAATATGACAAAAAGAGATCCAATCCAAAAAGCTACTCAGATGAAGAATCTCTCTAATAATAGAGGCTATTTGGTAGTTAGAATCATCCACACTCTCGTTATTTATCGTATCCACAACAATTTAAGAATCTGACTCACACACCATTTTCCTCCAACCTAGAGAGCATCCCCTCTCAATAGCTATCTTAATGGCCAAGGCCTCCATCATGTTATTGGAATGAACTCCTTTGTAAAAAAAGAACATGAAAATAACATTGCCATCTATACCTCTCCAAATCCACCCCACACTAGCCCGCCTAAGGTTCCCACAGGAAGAACCATCTGTGTCAATTTTAAGGATATCCATCAGTGGAGGTCTCCATCTCCCCACCCTATAGACCTTTCTCTTGAGCGGCTCAGATCTCTTACCACTTGTGCATCCCAATCCTTTGTCCATCAATCCCAAATTCCTAACTACACTGTAGTCACCAGGATCCACAAGTTCAGTCATATAACACTTGGCATAGATAGTTTCCTGAAGTTTGCTCAAAATCATCTACCACAATTTAGTAACTCCCAAACTAGAGTTACAAAAAATCCTACAATTACGTCCCAACCAATGATTCCAAAGAATAAAAGTAGGTCCAATAGCCCAAGCCACCTGGAGGAATGTGGTTTTCGCCGAGGGTCTACCAAGGCTATCCTAAAACTCAATAAGAGATTCAACATGAATGCATCCATGACACCATGCCTCCCACCACTTATGCCAAATTTCTCTAGAGAGAGGACATAAGAAGAATAAGTGAGAAACATTCTCTCTATTCAACATACAGAGGGAACATAGAGAAGGACCCTGAAACCCTCTTCTCTAGAGGTTATCCTAAGTAAGACACTTCTTTTGAGCAACCAACCACAAAAAAAAGTTACATTTCGGCCAAGAGAATTTATTCCAAACCTTCTTCCACTAGGGAACTTCATTTATTCCATGACATTGATTATCCAACCAAGCATAGCCTTGGGCCACACTAAACTTGCCTTTAGGACATAGACCCCAAGCAAGGATGTCTTTGTCCTTAGAAGAACTACACAGCCTAATAGAGAGGAGATTAGCCAACTTAGCCTGAATCTTCGAGGAACCCCCCAAAGGCCATTCATAAGGATCCTTCCAACAAGCCACATCCATTGAGACACATTGTTTAACAGTCTTGAAGTGAATTAACTTAGTCCATCTTGCAGCTATAAAAATCTGACATAGAGATTGGAAGGGGGGTAGTTGGAGAGAATGGGAGGATGGCGATCCCAAGAGTCCTACCAGAATAACACACTTGATCCTTCATTACATATCTAGAAAAGGCCTTCCTTGATAAGAGGAGCTCCCCTTTTAAGAGTATCCCAAATAAAGGAGCCCTTTCCATCTAGAGCCAGTCAAGGAATATCTTGATACTCCACTCCCGAAAAGTACTTTTGGGCCAGAATCTTAGACCAATCTAGATCTTGATTCTTACACCACCTCTAGTATAACTTAGTGGCTAGAGCCTTGACACCAAGAGTCATACATTTAAGGCCTAGAACCCCAGCAAACTTTGGCAGGCAAACAATGTCCCAGTTGACTAAGCTCCATTTAGAAGAGAGAAGATTGTCAGACCAAAGGAATTGTCATGAAAAATCATCAAATTCTTTCATAACCCCAATGGAAGGAGCTTGCACAAGACACCTATAATTGGGAAGAGCCTGAACCATAGTCTTGAGGAGTATAACTCTCCCAGTAAAAGAGAGCCACCTATGAGCCTAGTGGCTCAACCTGCTACGAAATTTGTCCAAAAGACCTTGCCAATATTCCTTTAGCCGAGTCCCCAGAGCTAAGGGTACTCCAAGATATATTAAAGGAAGAGAACCAATTTGAAACCTGAGAATCCTAGCAATCTTGAGCTAGATCGATTGTGGAGTATTAAAGAAATAAATAGATGACTTACCTTCATTAATTTGTTGCCCAAAAGCTTTTGAGTAAGTGTCCAAAATCATTCTAAATTTTCTTGCCTCGTTAATAGTAGCCAAGCCCGTCAGTCCAATATCATCCACAAATTGGAGGTGCGTGTACGCTGGAATATTATTATGCTACTTCCACCCTTGGAAAAACCCTTGCTTGGCTTGAAATTTTATAAATTTGCCTAAGCCATCTGCCATAATGATAAAGAGATATGGAGAGAGAGGATCCCCCTGTCGAAGTCCCCGAGAAGTAGAGAATAGCTTAGTGGGTTCTCCATTAATAAGAATCAAAAAAGATGGGGAAGTCACACAACCGAGAATCCAATCAACCCATTCCATATCAAATTTGAAAGCTAGAAGAACATGACCCGAGAATTCCCAGCTAACCCGGTCATATGCTTTTGCTAAATCTAGCTTAATAAACATAGCCTTTTCCTTAGACGTGGCCATAGAGTGGATAGCCTAGAAGCAATAACCACCCCACCAAGAATTTGTCTGCCACCAACAAGCCTCCTTGTTCCTTAGATATCAATGTAGCCAAATAAGGCTTGAGCCTTTCGGCAATCAATTTTGTAATAATTTTGTAAGGGACATTGCATAAAGCAATAGGTTTGAATTGATCCAAACTGTTAGCCCTATAAATCTTGGGAATGAGAGCCAGGAAGGTAGCATTCAAAGACTTGAGCATTTGTTTGTTCTGATATGATTCCTAGACTACTTCAAGAAGATCAAATTTAATAATCTACCAAAATTCTTAGAAATATTCAATGGGAAAACCATCTGAGCCTAGGGCTTTACCTTTCTTCATACCAAAAACCACCTTCTCTAGTTCTTCAAGCTCAATAGGCAATAATAGATTCCTATTCATATTGCTAGACACAAGTTGAGGAATGCAATCTAAAATAGTCCTTGTCTCCACCAATGAACAAGGTTCCTCCTTAGAGAAGAGTTGAGAAAAGTATCTAATGGCCTCTGGAGAAATTGCCTCTTTGGAAAAGAGTTGATCTCCAGAAGTAGAAACAAGAGAAGTGATAGAATTACCAGACCTATGAGCTTTAACCATGTTATGGAAGAAAGCAGTGTTTCTATCTCCCTTCTGCAACCAATCCACCCGAGACTATTTCTTCCAAAATATTTCCTCCCAAAGCTTGCATTCCTCTAACACCCTTAGAGCTAAGGACTCTTCAAAAACTAAATCTAGAGTCATTCCTTGGCCCCTGATCTAGCATGTGACACTATCCAGCCTAGCCTGGGCTGCTCACAAATGGTCTTGAAGGTTCCCAAAATACTTTTTATTCCACTTTTTAAGCCTAAATTTCACATGCTGAAGCCTCTTCCAAAGGTGAACATGGAGGTGCCATGAGAAGGCCTACCCTCACTCCTCTAGGTTATCATAAGATCTTGTAGAGAGGGATCCCTCAACCACATCACTTGAAACTTGAAAGAAGGATTCTTAGAAGTCTTAAAAGGAGTGATGGAGAGCTTAATAAGCTAGTGGTTAGAGCCTCTCCAATCAAGAATTTCTGATTTAGTAGACCATCTAATATCCATCCAAAAGCAAGAAACAAGGAACCTATCTAGCCTTTTTGAAATGGCCTCCATTCCACTCCTCCTGTTATTCTAGGTGAAATTACCAGAACTAGGTGTAACATCAATGAGATTCAAATAACCAATATCATCTCTAAGCATACTAGAAGAAGGGCCCAAACAAGCAATCCTGCCTCTCTTTTCCTCTAGACTAGTACCAACATTAAAGTCTCTAGCCACAATCCAAGGAAGGAAAGGATCCAAGGAGTGAACAAATTTTATATGTGACCACATAAGAGATTTACCCATCAAATTATTAGGAGCATAAATATTGGAGAATATGCATCGTTCTCCTATCTCAAAGTGAGAAGCCATCAAAGAGATAGAGGACCTACTCAAAATCCACCACAGAGGAGTCACCTTCCTAGGATCCCAGAGACAAGAAAGTCCACCCAAGCTACCTTGAGCACCCACTCCCTGCCAGCTACCATGGGGCCACAACTTTGGCCCACAACTATCCAAGTCATCAACTATAAGCTTAGTTTCCTAAATGAAAATAATATCTGGAGAATGAGAATCAATCAATCTATGAACAACCTTTTGTCTAGGGATGTTGTTCAACCCCCTCACATTCCAAGAGAGAATAATCATTTGGAAGATTGTGAGAAGTGAGAGTCAATGGGCTTTAAAAACCCTGCCTCAGCTAAAGTCTCTCCCATCATCTTAACCTTCTCCTGATCAGTCTTCCTTCCACTCTTAGCAGACTTCTATGTGGTTCCTTTTTTAGAGGGCTTTTGCTATAAGCCTAAAGAAGGTGTAGCTTTAAAGCCTTTTGTGGTGTCAAGCATCCCTTTCTAGCCAGGGAGAGTAGAAGCTATGATATTTGGGGCATCTCTAGGATGTGACCCGTCAGGAACATCACAACTTTTCTCTTGTTCCAATCCATCCAAAATAACTAGTTGACCCTATTCCTATTCAAGTACCTGGGCACGAATCCTAACCTCCTCCACCTAGGGCCCCTGAAAAGAACTGTCACCCAAGGGCAATTCAATTGGTATGCCTTCCTCTTGAACCAAACTATCCAAAACATTAAACCTGTTAAAAGTGCCATCATTTTGTCTGTCCATCCAAGTTCTCTTTAGCCCCTTTCCTTTATTACATGGCTTGACTGGGATAAAACCCTCCTTGTCTACAAAACCTTCTAGCATAAGGGCCTTACCCTTATCATCCTTAGGGGTCAACACAGTGGAATTCAATGATTGAGAAAATTTATCTCAGGGGCACTTTCGTTGTAAGTGCCCATACTCATGGCATATCTTGCATCTAAAAGGTAAAGTCTCATAGTCCAACTATTGAATCCATGAGGTAGGGCCCAAGGAAGTTTGCATAGAATTAGGTAGTGGATTATTAAGATCAACCTCTACACAAATTCATTCATATGAAATTACCTTTCGATCTTGGGTTTGTGTGGCCAACCCAACCAATTTCCCAAGCAAAAGCAAGATCGAATGAAAAATATCCTCTCAAAAATTCTAGAGGCAATCGTGGAAGATGAACCCACACTGGGACCCAAAACGGGATCTCCTCAGTAGAGTTGAACCCGATGTGTCAAGGTTTGATAAAAAGCCCAACTTGGTTAAAGAAATATGGACCACCTTCAAATACCTTGTTCTTGTCTATCATATTTGAAAAAATAATTATAAAATTATTGTTGTCCATGAGAAGAATCTCCATATATCCTTTAGGATTCCAAATCTAATGCGCCCATGATTCCAACATAGAAAGAGAAAGCTAGAGACCCATAAACTTACAGATGAGTGTATGCTTGCCCCAGTACTCTACATCCTTTGAAATTTTCTCTAGTTGAATAACCAATACTGGTCGATCATCAGATCACTCCAAACATCCATTCATCTTCTTAATATGGACAAAAACCCTTTGACAATGAAGTGTTCACTCCAGATGGGAGGTTATCAGTCTGGCCCTTAGCCCCAACCCACATCAGTATGGAGGAATCAACTATCTCCATATTAGTGGATATAGTCTGAGACACAGGGAACTCTGATTGCCCCATGTCCAGATCCAAAAAAACTCTATCCCCAAGCCAAAGCCACTTACCCACAAACACCAACACCCTACCCTGCAGCAAACACCATCACAAATTGGAAATCCCACTCTCCAAGTCTAGCCGCAGTTGGCCCTGACCCCACATGTCCACCCAAAAATCCCAACCCAGCCACACGCACTCCACCCTCCACTCCCTATCGCAACACTCACCATCATTAACAGCAAGTGTAGCGACCCCAAACATAGGAAAAAACCCCAACTAGACAGGCTTAGGGCATGTGGGCCCTAGCCTCACAGGTCGCCAAAAATCGCAGAGCCATGGCCAGGGTTTTCACACCTTGTAAAAGATTTCAATATATATATAAAATTAAGATTAAAATAAAATGTTTTCCAATCTATCATTAAATATAAAAATAAAATTAATTAATGTGAATAATATTTAAAATAAAAAATAATTCAAAATTAAGTTTGACTTTATTTAATGGTTGGGTGAAGGGTTTGGCATATGAATACATAAAAGGTTAGGATTAGAGTTAGGGATAAGATATGGAGAGGGTTATGGTTTAAGATTATTGTTTATATTTTTTATAAAATTAGATTTTACACCATGGTTAGGGTTTACCTTCTGGCTAAGATTAGAGCTTAGGGTTATGATAGGAATAATGTTTTTGTTGACAATAATTTTTATCCAAATAATAATATTTAGTTTTAGGGTTCCCATCATTTTTCTAGGGTTAACATTAGAATTAGCCATGGGATTACTATTAATATTTATTATTATGGTTCAAATTTAGGTTAGGATTAATATAAAAATATAAAAATATAATATAACTATAAACATAATATAAATATAATAGTATATTATAATACTAACTTACTTAATTTATATTTTAATGTTTATTTTATATTACCATGTATAAATAAATAAATGTATATATATATATATATATATATATATATATATATATATATATATATATATATATATATATATATATATATATATGTATCAATGTATACAATATATATAATATAAGAACGAGACATATTTTTAGCTCTCTCTCTCTCTCACACATGCATACACATACAAAAAAATAAATCTATGCCTCTCTTTGTCTTCATATTTATTCTCTTACTTTTTTAATCTCCCCCTTCCCTATTTATATTTGTCTTTCTCTACTTCTTTCTTTTTGTTTCTCTCTCTTCCCATCTCTCCCTTACCCTTTTCTCTATATCTTTATATTAGTCTATCCTATTTGTCATTATCATTAATTCATGCTCTACTTCTATAGGAAGATAAAAAGAGATAGGAATATAACTATCTCCTTTCTTGTATATCTCTATCTCCCTTTCTTCCTCTTTATATTTATTGTTTCTCCCTCTTTAGGGTTTAAGCTTTAGGGAAAGAGATAAATGGAGAAAATGAGAAAGGATTCGAGTTATATTTCTTACAATTATAAGAATTTTAGTTTTTATGGTATATGGTTAATTGTTTACGGACAAGAGGACAGGTGGGGGTGGAGGAGGGAGAAAATAAGAAAGGATTTAGAGTTTAGGACATATGGTTATAGGATTAATGGGCTAGTATATGGTTTAGATGTTATGTTTATAGATTTTAGGGTTCTAAGATTACATAAGGATTAGAGTTTAAGGGGGAGAGAAGAAAAATATGGAAGGAGATGGGGGAATTATGAAAAACTGAGAGAGGGAGAATTGAGAAAGAGAGAAAGGGAGAAAGGATTTAGGGTTTAATTTTTACGGCTATAGAATTTTGGGTTTTGGTATAGGAGCTTCAAGATTTAAGGTTTGGGGAAAGAGATAGTGGGAGGCTAGGAGAGAGATGGGAAAGAGGGAGAGAAATGGAGGAGAGGGAGAAAGTAGGAGAGAGGTGGGGAGGAGGAAGAAAAAGGAAGATAGGGAGAAAGTTAGAGGGGCAAAAAGAGAGAAGGCAAAAGGGATAGAGATAAAAGTAGAAAGTGAGTAAGTAGATAGGGGAGAGAAGAAAATAGTGGGGGGAGAGGGGGGAAAAGACAAAAAGAGAAAGGATTTATGGTTAATGGTTTATAGTTAGAGGATTTAAGTTTTAAATTTTTGGTTTTATGGAGAGAGAGAGAGAGAGAGAGAGAGAGAGAGAGAGAGAGAGAGAGAGAGAGAGAGAGAGAGAGAGAGAGAGAGAGAGAGAAATGGAAAAATGATTTAGATTTTAGAACTAATATTTGTAAGTTTTAGAGTTTATGGTTCTAGTATTTTGGGTTTTGAGTTTAGTATTTAAGGTTTATGGTTTGGGGGAGAGAGGAGGGGGAGGTGTGGGGGAATGAGATATAGGGAGAGAGTTGGTAGGGAGGGAGAGAATAGATCTAGGAAGACAAGGAAAAAGGAAGAGAGGGATAAAGAGAAAAATAGAGAGGGACAAATGGAAAAATGATTTAGATTTTAGAACTTGTGGTTGTAAGTTTTAGAACTTATGGTTATAGGATTTTGGGTTTTGAGCTTGGGATTTAAGGTTTATGGTTTGGGAGGGAGGGAGAGGGGGAGAGAGAGAGGTCTAAACCTTAAAACCTATAACCATAACCCTTAAAATATAAATCATTTCTCCCTTGCCCTGACATTCTTTTTTACCTCACTCATTTTCTCCCTCTTCCCCATATCAACCCCCCCTATACCACCCTATACCTCCAATCCTCATCTCCCTATCTCCCTCTCACTCTTTACAATTTTATCTTTTTGAAAGGGATGGGACTACTCTCACATGTCTAAGGCATAAATTCCTTGAAGTTGACAATCTCCAATCCATGACCAACTACAAACGTTTGTTAGGACCATTTAACAATATAGTCTTCTTTAGTGGTAAGGATATCTATGGGACCTTTCTTGGAGTTGATTCAGAGACCACACAACCATTTCTTACTCCATATCTTGATGCCCCACTCTCTATATCTCCTTATATATCTATATATCTATCATTATATATATTACCATTTCCTCTTCTCTTCTCTATCACCACCTCTCTAGCTCTCTATCTGCCTCTTTACATAGGATTCAAGGTAGACAAGGTCGACTCTCTCTCTCTCTCTCTCTCTCTCTCTCTCTCTCTCTCTCTCTCTCTCTCTCTCTGACACACACACATCCTCCACATCATCCTAATTTTCTCTCTATTTATACCTTTGTCCCTTTGCTTTCTAATATATCTATCTTTATAAGGCACTA
Source organism: Cupressus sempervirens (assembly GCA_028749045.1). Taxonomy (NCBI): domain Eukaryota; kingdom Viridiplantae; phylum Streptophyta; class Pinopsida; order Cupressales; family Cupressaceae; genus Cupressus; species Cupressus sempervirens. The sequence continues at coordinate 515,579,168 of CM053783.1, forward strand.
CTCATATAGAAAAGGCAATAAGGGACAATGATAAGGAGTCTATAAGATATCACCTATGGAAGTTGGAGTTACAAGTCCCCCAAGAGTCAATCCTCCATTTTTAAATTTGAGATAACATTAAATGAGAATTTAAAGTACATCTCACCAACCATAATATAATTTTGTGTATGTTGTACAATACAATGTGTAGTTCAACCTAGTACTTTATATTTATAGTGAAATATCATTAAGGTGTGGATACTTACCTAAAGAAAAATGATTTGATATCCAAACTTCAATATGAATTGAAACCAAATGAGCAAGGAGTATATCTTACCAACCACTATGTTTCAAAATATATTATTTTACAAGACACATCTCTCTCTCTTTCTATGTGTGTGTGTGTGTGTGTGTGTGTGAGAGAGAGAGAGAGACAATATCCTACAATTGGTGGAGAGAGAAGAAAATAGTAGGTAAATGGGGAGATAGTGAGAGAAGGAGGAAGAGACCACTATGTTTCAAAATATATTATTTTACAAAACACATCTCTCTCTCTCTCTCTCTCTCTCTCTCTCTCTCTCTCTCTCTCTCTCACACACACACACACACACACACACACACACACACACACACACACACACACACAACTTAGATCACATTTTTTCCCTTCTTACCTCCATTTCTCTCTCTATCTCAATGTGTGTGTGTGAAACAAGAGCCTACAATTGGTGGAGAGAGAGAATAAAATAGTAGGGAAATGGGGAGATAGTGAGAGAAGGAGGAAGAGGCAGAGTGAAAAGCATATAGGAAAGAGAGGGAAAGAGTGCGAGAAGGGTAAAAGATTTAGAACTTAGGGTTTACAGTTATAGTGTTTTGGTTTTAAGCATTGTGGATTAAGGTTTAGGAGGGAGAGAGAGAGAGAGAGAGAGCGAGAGAGAGAGAGAGAGAGGAGAGAGAGAGAGAGAGAGAGAGAGAGAGAGAGAGAGAGAGAGAGAGAGAGAGAGAGAGAGAGAGAGATCTATGATGTATCAATTTGAGATATCCTTTAGCAGATGTATATATTTACTTGTATTGTATCCATAGCTTTTTGATTCATTATTGTTATCTATGCAACATGCGTAGTGGAAGTTGTATTATTGTGTATACCATGATGTATCACTATATCTTATTTGTTATATCTTTGTTTACATTGATGAATTCTAAGGTTAAGATTAGGGTAAGGGATGGGATTATGATTAGGGTTTATTAATTATTATGGTTCAAATTTTGGCTAGGCTTAATCTAATTTAATAAATGATCTAGGGTCTCTTTCTGTAGGATGTATCCACAAATACAATAAATCTACCATTGCCAAATCGTAGACCCATGGATATAATTATACTCTTGAAAGCTCGAAGGGTTGAATACTTGAATGCTCATGCATGGTTGATGAAGATCCTTGATGAACCACTCCACTAATGAAGAAATAAGATAGACCTTGAGACAAAAATTCATGAATGATTAGGGCTCCTACGAACATAATGTCTCATGTGGTTGGTCAAAGGGGGTTATACAATTTAGGGCTTATGGAAAAGTATATAGTTTAGAGATTATGAATATTGAGTTTAGGTTTTAAGAATAGGTAGGGTTTAGAGTTTAAGAGAGAGAGAGGGGAGAGATAAGGAAAAGAGGGAGCTCTATAGTTAAGATACTAGCTTTCTAGAAGTTGAGCTATCTCTTTATATCACCCTCTCTCCCTCTACGTCTCCTTTTCTATATATTGAGGTATGTTTCCCTTTATCCACCCCCATCTTATTTATTTTATCTCCCTTTTTATCTACCCTTATCTCTATTTGTCTATCTCTCTCTCTATTTGTATATGTCTATCTTTACTTATTTATGTTTTCCTATCCCTCTACCCATTTCTCCGTTCAACTTCTCATTATATTTTTCCATTTATTTATCTATTTATATCTTCCTCACCCTCTCCCCTCTATCATTTTCCCTCACATCTCTCCCTCTCCCCCTCTCTCTCTGATTGATTTTCTCTCCTTCTCTCACTCTCTCCCCCTATGATTCTTTTAAACATTTTTATTGTATTATGTGTGCTCAAGGATCCTTAGATCGCTTAGGACATACATTATGTGATTGAATGGGTTAAAAGAGGCTAAATAAACCACTATGACCCCTTTTGACCCATTCAATCATATTATATGTGCTAAGGGGTCCTAAGATCACTTAAGAGACACATTATATGATCTAATACATCAAAATGGGTCATAAGGTACTATATGACCTCTTTTAACCCATTCAAATGATCATATATGTGTTAAGGGGCCTTTGGACACCTTAAGTCACACACTATGCTTTCAAATGGGTGAAAAGGGGTCATAGGGAGTTGGATGAAAAAGAGAGTGTCTAGAAGGGTAATGGGAGAGATTTGGGGGAGAGGTAGAACTCTCTATCTTGAATGATGACAACTATCCCCATATAAAATAAAACTCTCCTACACCATGTACTTAATATTTGTACAAACTCCTATGTGTATCATATTTGAACTACTATGCAATTAATTATCCTAATTAAGATTAATTAAATGGTAATTAGTTAGTATTTAATTACACCAACTCCCCCACTTGAGTGCAACTGAGTAGAATTCACACACACACACACACACACACACACACACACACACACACACACACACACACACACACACACACACACACACACACACACACACACACACACACACACACACACACACACACACATCCAAGAATGAGTTAGATTTAGGAAATGTGATGAGCTCATTAGAAAGGAGCATTGGTAAGACAACATCATAAGAATTTTCCGAGTAAAAGTTCTCTCAAAAGTATGTCTAGAATCTTTGTTGCTTCTCAAGTGAATAGAATATGTCTAGAATCTTTGTTGCTTCTCAAGTAAATAGTATGCATCCATATCTTCATCATAGATAGGTTTATCATGAAAGCTTTGCATAGGTTCAAAGGAGGTATCACTTGCTTGCTCTCTAAAGAAGTCTTTAGAACTAATAAATGAAATAATGAAAAAATGCTAGAAATGGGGATAATAGTCTCAATCCCCTTCTTCCCTCGTCATAAGAGATTCATCTCTATTTGTAGCACTCATTGTATATCTTTATTTCTAGATAAAATTGGTAATTTGACATCATGACATGGTGAATAATATGGAAATTCTAAAGGTAACATTAATATCTTACATACAAATAATCCATGTTCAAACAATGATCTTCTATAGTGAACATTGCTTTTTGTGTTACCTATTTCTCACGATGAGTTCCTATTCGTTTCTTTGTTATTAAACAAGAAAAGTTTGATAGGGAGAGAGACATGAGAGACCTAGATAGGGACAAAGAGTGGTGAGATATATGTAGGGGGGCTACAAGATTTAATTTTATACCAACCTTCATATTCATAATGAAATCATGCTGAGGTATGCATATCTCTTTTATTTGAAGATGAATGTTGTGATATATCTTCCTCAAATAAATCTCCCTCTCTCATTTTTCATTCTCTCCTTCCCCACCTCTTTCCCATGTTTCACTCTTGTTGTCTATCTATCCATATCCACTTCTCCTTTATTATCTTACTCATATACATCACCTTCTTTCTCCTTATCTACCTATCCTATAGCTCTATCCCCTTATAGGATTCTTGTCTCTCTATCAACCCCTCATCTAATTATATCCATTCATCTAAAATTACCTCTCCCTCAACCTACCTCTCTCCTCCTCTACTCTCTCATCACCTATATATATATCTCCCTCTCCCACTCTACATATGATTTAGGATTATGTTTGATGGTGCAAGGTTTAAGTACACAAGGTTGAGGCTCTCTCTCTCTCTCTCTCTCTCTCTACTCACATATTTAAGCCACAACTTCCTTCAAGTTGACAATCTCTAATTCATGACCAAATGTATCCCATGGAGGTGGCTCATGAAAAACATGAGGAAAGATGGGTATTTCATTCCCTCCCTACTACTTTCCCCCTATTTATATTGATAATGGACATCATTGAAATATACATAATAATCCCACTCATATAGGAAGAGAGAAGGGGTGTGAGAGACGGAGGGAATGCGAGAGAGAATATGAGAGGATAGTCAAGGGAACCCATTCCATAGCCAACTAGAGCCATATCTTGGCACCATTAAAAAAAAAAATCTTATTGAGTGGTGATGATAGTTGAGGTACCTTTCTTGGAGGTGGTTATATGACACCAAACCATTTCTCTAATGTCTCTCTCTCTCTCTCCCCCCCTAGGTAGGCTAAGTGTGAAACCTAGGTATTTCCTTATTTTTGGCATGTAGTGATGCTAGCCATATCACTAGTCTAATAATAGGATCAACTAGGTCCTAAGGTGAGGTTAGATAGGTTAGAAGAGCCCCACAATGCAATATTGCTCCTAATTGCTAAAAATTGCTCATTTGGCTCAATAGAGAATTTTTGGTTTTTGAGGGCCAAATAGGGAAAGAAAGTGTTTTAGGGTCTTTATTAGGTTTTTTGGATCCATCTCAAGCCTTTTGGAAAGTTTGGTAGCAAGTAGAGAAATTTTGGATAGATAATTTGCAAAATTGCAAAAATTGCTCATTTTTTTGCAAAGTTGTCATTGACAACTTTTGTAACTTTTATGCAAAAAGAGAGACTTCTTTGTGGGAGACCTTTAACCACTTAAAGTAGTTATAAACTTCCATGTCAAGCCTATATCAAACTCAACCTTTTCAAGAGGTTGGAGGAAGGAGAAATGAGAGTTTAAGAATTGTAATCAACATTTTTACTATGTTACAACAGTTTCTTGCTTTGGAGTGTTTTTAATGCTTTGTACAAATCAGACTTAGGTTTTTCTAAGTTTTAAGTGTTAGTATTAGTTGTCCTTCAATTATATTTTTAGTTTTTGTGTTGTTGCAGAGAGTTGTGTATGGTTGAATAAATTATTTTGCAAGTTAGCAGGTTGCTGTTCTGAATTGGGCAGCGAATAAAAAATGGAGTCTTAGGGCCTTTTCCCACCGTATAAAATGTACGGCCTCTTGGGATTTGGAACTAGAATCCTTGTAAATTATGTACAAAAAAGGAGAGCCCATGGGAAGCATTTTTAAAGTGATGCCCTAGGCAAGCCAACTGTAACATGGCTAGGGATCACAGTTGGAAAAACAAGCTATGGAGGGGATTGAGAGTTCAAATACCTCAATCCGACCACAAAAAAATTAAGGAGAAGGTCTAACCTTGCTCCAATCCAAAGGATAGGTCTTGGAAAGGTGTCTAAGGTGGTTTTCTATCACAACAGCGATAAAGCCTTTGAAACCCTCATTTTAGCCAAATTTTGTACTTTGGTTGTACGAACAGTTTGAGGGTTGGAAAATTATAGAATCTTGAGGTACTCTGAAAAGGGTATCCATAAATATAAACTTTTTGTAGGATTGTTAAGAATTTTTCCAAGAAATCTTGTTGCCGGCTATTTAGGAGGGCTAATTCCTAGTAGCCTTTTTGGAGCATTTTGGTGTTTGAAGCCTTGTGGGTTGAATGTGCCCATTAAATCAGAATTGTTTGGGATCTTGGATGTTAGAAGGAGTTGAAAGAAACCATAGATGACTAGTTAGCACCCTTGGAGGTCTAGGTGGACTTGAGGGTTGATGGTGGACTAGGGAAGTCTAGTGAACAATGATGTTACTTTGTTGGTGTGCCTCCAACTGAAGTAATAGGATCTCTTGAGCAAGATCCTAGGAAGCATAGGGTATGTAGAAGCCCTAGTGGGTCAGGTGAATGACCTAAGGAAGCCCTGAGAAAGCTTGGGGTTTGGAAGAAGGGTTGGGGTGTTACATCAGAGTGGTATTAGAGCAAGTTAAAGATTTGGGAAAAAGTAGTGGATGTCTGAAGCTAGTGAAGAATTAGTAGAAGAATCCATGATGGTGACTAACATGGAGTTAGCCAAAGAGGTTAATAAACAAAAGGAAAGAAACCAGCTTCTTGAAGAAGCACTGGAAGAGGTGAAGCAAAAACTGGATGCAGTTGAAGAGGAAGCCAGAAAAAGGGAAGAAGAAGAAGATGGGAAGGGTAAGAAGGTAGCAGAGGAAGACATCATACCTAAACCTGATCCTATCTTGCAAGAAGAACCTTTCTTGAAGGCAATCAAAGCCTTGGGAGGTAAAGCCTTGGAAGGAGTTCCACTTTTTAGTGGTAAGATGGATATTGATGCAATTATGGATTGGTTAGAGGGTATGGAGAACCACTTTGAGTGTGAGGGTATCTCAGAGGCACATAAGGTTAAGGTGGCTAACTCAAGGCTTAGAGGCTCAGCCTTAACATGGTGGAAGTATTTACAAGATGAAAGAGTTAGCATGGGCAAGAATCCAATTGCAAATTGGAGTGCTATGGCAAGCAAAATCAAGGGGAACTTCCTACCTGAAGACTTTGAGATCCAACTCCATAAAAAAAGGCAAGGACTGAAGCAAAAAGATCTTGATGTGACCTCCTATACTGAAGAATTTTAGAGGTTGTGTTTGAGATCCAAGAAGCAAGAAGAGGAGTCACTCAAGGTGGCAAGGTATCTCGGTGGCTTGAAGTGGAACATTCAAGACGAGCTTAGCTTATGGGCCCCTACCACTATCCAAAGATGTCATCAGCTAGCTATAAAGATAGAAGAAAAGAACAAGAGGAAAGAAGATTCTAACTTCAAAGATAGACGCAGAGGCAGAAATCAGAAAAATCAAAGAGGAGGCTACCAAGGCAAAGGTAGTGATCAAAAGAACCAAGGAGAAAGCAAACCCATGGAGCAAACTAGTGACCACTCTTCAAGAGGTGGTTATAATAGAGGGAGAGGCAATCAAGGAGGATCAAGCAGGGGTAGAGGAGGTAGGAGCAACTCTTACTTTGCAACAATGAAGTGTTACAATTGTGGTCAACTAGGCCATCCTACCTATAGGTGCCCGAACAAACCCTCTTCCTCAAGCCAAGATAAAAGGCTAGCATATGCACAAGAAGATAATACAAGTTGCAAGGATGCTGATATAGACCATATTGAGTCTAAAAAATTTGAGAACCTCATGTTTAGGAGGGTGCTGATCAAGCAACCAGCTCTTGATGAGCCTAGACATAGGAGGGAATTGTTTAGGATCAAGTGCAAGATCCTAGGAAAAGTATGCAAGGTGGTGGTTGATTCTGGATCAATTGATAATGTAATATCAGAGGAGGTTATTACAAAGCTCAAACTAAAGAAGATACCTCATGACAACCCTTACAAGGTCGCATGGCTTAACAAAGGGGAAAGCATCCTAGTGAATGAGCAAGCATGGGTGGACTTCTCAATTGCAAGATATAAAGATCAATTGTTGTGTGATATTTTGCCAATGGATGCTTGTCATATTTTGCTAGGGAGGCCATGGAAATTTGATAGGGAGGTGGTGTATAATGGCAGGGCTAATGCCATAACATTCAAAAAAGGAACCAAGACTTTCAAAATTCAGTCTTTGTTGGAAGGGGAAGAACCACAATCCCAATTACCTAGTGTGTTGCTATGTGGAGAGAAAGAGTTTGTAAAAGACCTTAAGCATAAGGAGAGCCAAGGATTTGTAGTGATACTGAAGTCCACTAATAAAGAAAAATCAGTCAAGGAACCCTTACTAGTTGAAGTCCAAACTTTGCTTGAAAAGTATAAGGATATAGTGAGTGATGGTACCCTAGCTACCCTATCTCCTAGGAGGATTATAAGTCATCAAATTGACTTTGTACCAGGTGCATCTTTGCCTAATAAGGTAGCCTATAAGCTCACTCCAGATCAGAACCTTGAAGTGGCAAGACAAGTCCAAGAGTTGATGGACCAAGGTCTGATCCAAAAGAGCATAAGTCCTTGTGTAGTCCCGGTGGTTTTGGCATCCAAGAAGGGAGGAAAATGGAGGTTTTGTACTGACTCAAGGGCAATTAACCACATTACAATTAGGTATAGGTTTCCTATTCCAAGAATTGAAGATCTTATGGATTGTCTAGGAGGTGCTATGTATTTCACTAAGTTGGACTTGAAAAGTGGGTATCACCAAATCAGAATAAAGGAGGGAGATGAATGGAATACAACATTTAAGACTACTGATAGTCTTTATGAATGGTTTGTGATGCCATTTGGTCTTTCCAATGCCCCTAGCACATTCATGAGGCTCATGAATGAAGTGCTCAAATACTTCACAAGCAAATTTGTGGTGGTGTACTTGGATGATATCCTCATCTATAGCAAGACCAAAGAGGAACATGTCAAGCATGTAGAAGCAGTTTTGAAGAGGCTTCATGAGGAGAAGCTAGCTATCAACTTTGAGAAGTGTGACTTCTTCAAGAAAGAGTTGGTGTATCTAGGCTTTGTGGTGTCTAAAGGAACCTTGAAGATGGACAAGGAGAAAGTTGCTACTATCCTAAGTTGGTCTACACCTACCACTACCACTAAGGTAAGAAGCTTCCATGGATTGTCCCAATTTTATAGGAAATTCATTAGAAATTTTAGTGGTATTTGTGCACCCTTACTTGATACCATAAAGGGGGGAGTTAAGTCTAAGTTTAGGTGGACCTTAGAAGCTAAAAAGTCCTTTGATATGTTGAAGAAGCAAGTAGCTACGCAAGCCATCCTACAATTGCCTAGCTTTGAAAAGTTGTTCACCTCAGAGTGTGATGCAAGTGGCCTAGCAGTGGGTGGGGTGTTGAGTCAAGAAGGTAGACCAGTTGCCTTCTATAGTGAGAAGCTAAATGAAGCAAAGAAGAAATACTCATCCTATGATCTATAATTGTATGCCTTAGTCCAGTGTCTTAGGAAGTGGAGACACTATTTGCTACCTAAAGAGTTTGTTGTTTTTACTGATAACCAAGCCCTTAGTTATATAAATACACAAGAGAAGCTAAGTAACATGCACTTGAAATGGATGGAGTATTTGCAAGCTTTTACCTTCACCATAAAGCATAAGAAGGGGCAAATGAATAAGGTTGTTGATGCCTTAAGTAGAAGAGTCTTGACTATTCAAGAGATTTAGCTCCAAAGCATTGGAATAGAGTGTTTTAAGGACCTCTATAAAGAAGACAGTGACTTTGTTGATGTATACAAGGTATGTACTGATTTTGAGAATCACTTCCATTGCAAATTTTTAGAATTCACATTGCAAAATGGATTACTTTTCAAGGGAAATCAGTTGTATGTTCCAAGAGGTTCCATGAGAGAGAACCTAATACAAGAGAAGCATAATGGCAGCTTGAGTGGGCATTTTTTTATTAGCAAGAAAATATAACTAGTGCAAAGGTTCTATTATTGGCCTAAATTGGTCAAAGATGTAACCAAGTATGTGGAGCAATGCATGGTGTATATGAAGGCAAAAGGAGGAATGAGCAATGTAGGTCTTTATCAACCTCTACCAATTCCCAACCGGCCATGGGATTGTGTAAGTATGGATTTTGTTGTAGGTTTGCCTAAAACTAAGCAAGGATATGAGAGCATCTATGTTGTTGTTGATAGATTCAGTAAAATGGGGCATTTCATTCCATGTAAGACAACTAATGATGCAAGTCATATAGCTCATTTTTTTTTTCAAAGAGGTTGTAAGGATTCATGGACTTCCATTAAGCATTATGTTGGATCGAGATGTGAAATTCATGATTCACTTTTGGAAGACTTTATGGAAGAAACTTGGCACTAACATGTCTTTTGGTTCAGCTTACCATCCTCAAACTGATGGTCAAACTGAGGTGGTTAATAGGACTTCAGGTAACCTTCTTAAGTGCCTAACTAAGGAGTATGGTCAGACTTGGGATGTTATCATCTCACAAGCAGAATATACCTACAATGATAACAAGAATAGGACTACCGGAAAGAGTCCTTTTGAAATTGTTTATGGCATGCATCCAAGAGGTGTGTGTGAACTAAGGTGTCTTGGAAACATGGATCAGATTAGTGGTCAAGCTGAAGACTTTGTACAAACCATGAAGGAGATTCAGGAGCAAGTCAAGAAGACTATTCAAGACAACACTCTAAAACTCAAAGCCAAGGTGGATGAAAAGAAGAAGGATGTTCAGTTTGCTGTTGGGGACTATGTGATGGTCCATTTGAACAAAGCAAGGCTTCAAAAAGATATTCCTACTAAGCTACATATGAAGAGGGTAGGGCCTTGAAAAATATTGGCTAAATATGGAGCAAATACCTATAAGGTAGATTTACCTTTCCAATTTGGGCATATCCCTTATTTTTAATGTGCAAGCCTTGGTGCCATACAAAGGTGACTCATCTCAGATCAGTCTAAATGTTCATGAAGATCTTGAATGTGCTACAACACCTACAAACAAGAAGTTGGAGGTAGAAAAGGTATTAGACTTAAGGGTAAAGAAGACTACAAGGCACAAGGTGTACATGGAACACCTCATCAAATGGAAGGAGAAACTAGTTTCAGAGGCTATATGGGTTGCTCAGACAGAGTTCAAGAAGGTTGGCATACCTTTAGATTTTTTGCAAACTGATCCACCTTGAGTTCTTTGTTGGAGGGGAGTATGGTGCAGGAGCACCTAGGTAGGCTAAGCATGAAACCTATGTATTTCCTTATTTTTGGCTTGTAGTGATGCTAGCCACATCACTGGTCTAATAATAGGATCAATTAGGTCCTAAGGTGATGTTAGATAGGTTAGAAGAGCCCTACAATGCAATATTGCTCCTAATTGCTCAAAATTGCTCATTTGGCTCAATAGAGAATTTTTGGTTTTTGAGGGCCAAATAGGGAAAGCAAGTATTTTAGGGTCCTTATTAGGTTTTTTGGATCCATCTTAAGCCTTTTGGAAAGTTTGGTAGCAAGTAGAGAAAGTTTGAATAGATAATTTGCAAAATTGCAAAAATTGCTCATTTTTTTTTGCAAAGTTGTCATTGACAACTTTTGTAACTTTTATGCAAAAAGAGAAACTTCTATTTGGGAGACCTTTAACCACTTAAATTAGTTAGAAACGTCCACGTCAAGCCTATATTAGGTCAAACTCAACCTTTTCAAGAGGTTGGAGGAAGGAGAAATGAGAGTTTAAGAATTGTAATCAACATTTTTACTACGTTACAACAGTTTCTTGCTTTGGAGTATTTTTCATGCTTTGTACAAATCAAACTTAGATTTTTCTAAGTTTGAAGTGTTAGTATTAGTTTTCCTTCAATTTTGTTTTTATTTTTTGTGTTGTTACAGAGAGTTGTGTATGGTTGAATAAATTATTTTGTAAGTTAGCAGGTTGCTGTTCTGAACTGGGCAGCGAATAAAAAATGGAGTCTTAGGGCCTTTTACCACCGTATAAAATGTATGACCTCTTGGGATTTGGGACTAGACTCCTTTAAAATTATGTATAGAAAAGGAGAGCCCATGTGAAACACAGAAAGCATTTTTAAAGTGATGCCCTAGGCAAGCCAAATGCAACTTGGCTAGGGATCACAGTCGGAAAGACAAGCTATGGAGGGGATTGAGAGTTCAAATGCCTCAATCCAGCCACAAAGTGATTAAGGATAAGGTCTAACCTTGCTCCAGCCCAAAGGAGAGGTCTTGGAAAGGTGTCTAAGGTGGTTTTCTATCACAACAATGATAAAGCCTTTGAAACCCTCATTTTAGCCAAATTTTGTACTTTGGTTGTATAGACAGTTTGAGGTTTGGAAAATTACATAATCTTGAGGTACTCCGAAAAGGGTATCCATAAATATAAAATTTTTGTAGGGTTGTTAAGAAGTTTTCCAAGAAATCTTGTTGCCGACTATTTAGGAGGGCTAATTCCTATTAGCCTTTTTGGAGCATTTTGGTGTTTGAAGCCTTGTGGGTTGAATGTGCCCATTAAATCGAAATTGTTTGGGATCTTGGATGTTAGAAGGAGTTGAAAGAAACCATAGATGACTAGTTAGCACCCTTGGAGGTCTAGGTGGATTGAGGGTTGATGGTGGACTGGGGAAGGCTAGTGAACAATGATGTTACTTTGTTGGTGTGCCTCCAACTGAAGGAATAGGATCTCTTGAACAAGATCCTAGGAAGCATAGAGTGTATAGAAGCCCTAGTGGGTCAGGTGAATGACCTAAGGAAGCCCTGAGAAAGCTTGGGGTTTGGAAGCAAGGTTGGGGTGTTACATCACCCCCTATCTCTTTATATATCTATATTTCTATCACTATATCCCTACTTCTCTTTATTTTTGTAAAGCCTAATCCAAAACATAAAAAGTTATCCACTTTGTTTCTCCCACTCTCACTTCTATGTATCCATATCCACATCTCCTTAACTCTCTTGCTCATATATATAATTCTATCCCTTTCCCTTCCCATATATCTTTATCTCCCTCTCTTGTTCTTCATATTTGTCCCTCAACCTACCCCTCTCATCCTCTACTCTCTCATCACCTATATATATCTCCCTCTCCCACTCTACATATGATTTAGGATTATGTTTTATGGTATAAGGTTTAAGTACACAAGGTTGAGGCTCTCTCTCTCTCTCTCTCTACTCACATATTTAAGCCACAACTTCCTTCAAGTTGACAATCTCCAATCAATGACCAAATGTATCCCGTGGAGGTGGCTCATGAGAAACACAAGGAAAGATGGGTATGTCATTCCCTCCCTACTACTCTCCCCCTATTTATATTGATAACGGACATCATTGAAATGTACATAATAATATCACTCATATAGGAAGAGAGGAGGGGTGTGAGAGAGGGAGGGAATGCGAGAGAGGGTAGGAGAGGATAGTCAAGGGAACCCATTTCATACCCAACTAGAGTCATCTCTTCGCACTATTAAAAAAATAAATCTTATTAAGTGATGAGGATAGTCGAGGTACCTTTCTTGGAGGTTTATACAACAACCACTGAACCATTTCTCTCTCTCTCTCTCTCTCTCTCTCTCTCTCGCGTGCCCCCCCCACCCTATCTCTATATATCTATATCTCTATCTCTCTATGCCTACTTCTCTTTATTTTTGTAAACCCTAATCCAAAAACATAAAATGTTATCCACATTCTTTCTCTCACTCTCACTTTTGTCTATCCATATCCACATCTCCTTAACTCTCTTACTCAGATCTCTACTTCTATCTCTTTCCCTTCCCATGTATCTTTATCTCCCTCTCTTTTTCTTCATATTTGTTGTATCTCCCTCTCTATTTATATATGTCTATGTCTACTTATTTATGTTTTCCTATTTGTCTATATCTCTCATGATGAGTTCCTATTGGTTTCTATCCATATCTGGTGTTGGAAAGCTTCTTTGTTTTCAAGAGTGAGAAGGAACTCCATGCAACAACATGTTTCTTATGCTTGCTGATGTTTTTAGCTGCCCACATGCATGGAAGGAGAAATCAACTTGTGAGGAGGGGTAGCTACTTCAACAAGCCAAGTAATGACTTTGTTTGATTTTTTGCATTGTAAATACTTGTACCAGCTAGAGTAGGTCTTTCTAGCTTTCCAAGAAGTGCGCATGCGCATTTGCTCCCTTTTCAGGAGTTGTCCTGAGCTTTTCAGAGCTCCCTAGAGTTTTTTTTTTTTTTTGGTTGTAGAATTTTGTGAAGTTGTAGGTGGGACAACATGTCATTTCTTCTTGGTGACTCCATACCCAATGGATTGCTTAAGGTCACTGATTTATGCTAAGTACGTAAGCATCCCATTGAGTTGCCAAGAATGCTGGTCATTTTTACCCCTCATTTAGCCCATCACTGATAGCTTATTAGAGAGATCTTCAATGAGATGGATTCCTTTATTTGGATTAACATGCTAAAGTTGGTGGCTAGCATTTCACGTTATTTGATTCCCTCTTTTACCAAGTTGGTTTGGGTTCTTCATTGATTGAGCTAGCTCAATTTACTTTTCGCCAAGTGACTCAATTTTGGCTCGATTTGTTCTTTAACCAAGTGAACTTGGTTTCCTCTGTTGCTAAGTTGGCTCATTTTCTTCTTTGACTGAGCTGTGGGTTAACATGGATTTTTTTCTGGGGTTAACTTTCATGTTACCCATTTTCATTGTTTTGGAGAGGCACTTTCATGCTCTTTCTAAACTAGCAAATTTTGTTTTTCCAAAAGGCTTATCTTCTTGCCTTTCCTAAATAGCGAAATTCACTATTTAAAAAATCTTCATTCCTTGCTCCTGCAAAATTGCAAAATTGTTGTTGTCTCTTCCACTATGCATTGGGAAATGTGACAACCAATAGGTTTGTGCCAAGTGGCATTGGGCAAACATTTCATCTTATCCCATTTTTTCTCCTAGCGAAATGGTAAAACTAGTTAGGCTCTTGCATGTGGCAGGGTTAACATTGCATGTTATCCCATTTCACAATTTCTTTTGTTGATTGAGAAACTACCTCTAAGAAATAGAGTCTTGATAGATCATCATGTGGTGGTCAAAAACAAGATAGAGAGATTAAACATTAAGTAGGTGTAGGAGTCATAGGTGGGTTAACACACACTTTGGCAGGGGTTAACATTCTGTGTTAGCTATTTTTGCTATTTCGAAAAGTGATTGTCATGGCCTTTTTGAAATAGAAAAATTTGTTATTTTGGAAGGCTTCCTTTCTTGCCTTTCTGAAATAGAAAATTTTTCTATTTTAGAGAGCTTCTTTCCTTACCTCTACAAAATAGCAACATCAAGTTATGACAAATGGGCTTGTGCCATGTGGTAGTGGGAAAACTTTCACGTCATCCCCATTTTCATCATTTTTCAAGGGTCATTTTTTGTGACCTGCAAAATCATGAAATCAATGTTGCCTCTCCCACTATGCATTGGGAGATGTGCAAACCAATAGGTTTGTGCCATGTGGCATTGGGCAAACATTTCGTGTTATCCCATTTCTTTTCCTAGCAAAATGGTGAAACTATTTAGGCTCTTGCATGTGGTAGGGTTAACGTTGCATGTTATCCCATCTCACGATTTCTTTTTTTGATTATGTAACTACCTATAAGAAATAGAGTCTTGACAAGTCATCATGTGGTGGTGAACAAGAAGATAGAGAGATTAAACATCAACTAGGTGTAGGAATCATAGGTGGGTTAACATGTGCTTTGGCAAGGGTTAACATTTTGTGTTAACCATCTTCACTATTTAGGAAAGTGATTGTTATGCCATTTCTGAAATTTGCTATTTCAGAAGGCATCCTTTCTTGCCTTTCTAGAATAGCAATATTGAGTTATGACAAATGGGCTTGTGCCATGTAGCAGTGGGAAAACTTGTGATTTATCCCCATTTTTTCCATTTTGCAAGGGTTATGTTTGGAGACCCACAAAATCATGAAATTGATGCTGCCTCTTCCACCGTGCATTAGGAAATGTGCTCAGGTTCTTCATTGACCGAGTTAGCTCGATTTACTCTTTGCCTGAGTGACTAAATTTTGGCTCAGTTTGTTCTTTAATCGAGTGAACTTAGTTTCCTCTATTGCCGAGTTGCCTCATTTTCTTCTTTGACCGAGTTTTAGGTTAACACACATTTTTTTTGGGGTTAACTTTTGTATTTGCTATTTTGGAGAGGCACTTTAATGCCCTTTCCAAAATAGCAAAATTCAAAATTTCAAAGAGCTTCTTTTTGAAAGATATTGATTTTTCTCTAAATAATATCTATTACGAGTTTAGAAAATTATGATTTCAAAATTTATTAAAATATAAATATTTATAACATGTTGAATATTATATAAGTAACTAAAAAAATTAATAGTTATAATGTAATGATATTTTTTAGTAAGTATATGTTAAAAATATTATTACTATTCATGTCCAAATGTATTATTATTCATTTAGAATTATTTTTTGATAATTTTATTTAGAGTCATTCAACTTGATCAATTATCCACATTATTTTCAACTACCAACAAATTAAATCTATAAATGTTTGAGACTATTATGTTTTTAACTTTAATAGTTTAAATTTATATTTTGTTAAAACTATTTAACTTTCACTATTTGATATAAAATATAAATTTTATGGTAAAAAGTTTATACAACTCTTAAATATTTATACCTATCAAAATTTTCTATTGTAAATTCAAAATTTTCTAAATTTTTTATCTTGGAAATTATTATAAAACACATACATCTTTAAAAAAAAGTATTGATCAAGTCATTTTAAATTTGTTTACTTATATACTATATATTTCTAAAACTAAAATTGTTTTTGATTAAGTAAACCAGGTTTTACAGGGATCCTGAAACCTAAAAGTTTTACAACATAAAGATAGAAATTAAAAAAGTTCAACTAACATAAAATTGCTACGAAAAGCCAAAACCAACATAAGGCCCAAGGCCAGGAGGCAAAAGCCACACTCAACAAAACTATGAGAAAAACCAAAAGAGAAACAGACTAATGGTTGTCCTTATCCAGATCCTGCAGAGTTTCTGTAGCTTCGTTATCCTTCTGATTGTCCGTTCCTTCCTGGTTCTTGTTCTTGGTTTCCACCTGGTTTCTAAAACTAAAATTGTTACAAATGAAAAATGAAAAAAAAAAAGAAATGAAAAGAAAAATAATATTTAATTAAATTTTAATTATAATACTTTACATTTCATATTTTCTCTATTTAAAAATATTATTCTAATTTTAAAAACACAATTTATGGAAAGAAACTTTTAATAGATTTTTTATGATTTAAACATGTTAAATGAAAATTAAGTTAAATATTGGAAGGGTATAATACAAGATGAGATGTTCAGTATGGAAGAAAATTGGTACATTCATATTCATTCTTTGTCTTCATTGTATGAATAAGATTTGTAATAGTTAATTGAAGTGGAGAGTCATCAATCTCTCATTTGTAATATTTTTATTGTGTGCATTATTTCAATTTCAAAAAAATAAAAATAAATCAAACTTTCCCAAAGTAGAATTAGAAATTTTAGTACTTTCAATTAAGCAAGAACCTAAAATAAAAATAAAAATAAAAATTATCTATAGCTTCTAAATCATTTTCAAACATAATATATTTGAATATTGTTAAGGATAGATTTCTTTAACTTACAAAAACAATAAAAAACATGGATTGAATAATTGTAAAATTAAAATAAATCATCGCAAAAAGAAATTCTTACTTATGTATCATTTCTTACATAGTGTCATGGTAATTCTGTCAAAGGAAGCATATCATCATGGTAACCCTTGTGACTCTAGGGAAAAAATTCATCTAACTTTAACATAACTTTATGCCTCTTTTCCTCGCGCCCACTTCACTTCAAGTTTTCAGGACATATCGCCTCCCTTAAAAATCTTCTTTCTTATCATCTTCTTTGATTGGTTCATTAGACTAACTCTTCTATTCTTTCATTTGGGTAATGAATATTTCCTCCTCCACCTCCATAGGTGCTAAAAAAAAGACATCTTACTCGTTCTTCTATTCTTTCATTTGGGCAATGAAAATTTCCTCCTCCACCTCCTTACGCACTGGAAAAAAAAAGAAGACATCTTACTTGTTCTATATAAATGGGCAAATTTTGTCCAGTAGACTTTGAAATAGTGTTAAGATACCCATAATTATAAAGACAAAATTTCAAATGTAAAATGAAAAACATGAAACCTCCACATAGAAATAAAATAATGCTCATCGCACAACACTACAATCCTCATCGGATGATCCTTATGATAAACATATAATAGTTTGCATCTCAACTATAAAATCTACTATGAAATGTTGTGAGGTTTCAATATACTTAAAATTTATTAAGAAGCTTCTTTTCACATTTTTAATAAATCTAAGAAACCATTTTATCAGATAAGCAATATGTACTATGATATAAAGAAAAATGTGTGCATTTCACTATTCCATGAAATGCATGTAACTACCACCTCAAATATCGTTGCATATCACCACGCCAATCATGTTGTTGAATCCACCTCCTACATATTCTACGTCCAAGGTTCTTAGATTATAAAATTGAAATACATAAAACAAACACGAAATAAATTTAATTACCAGGACTTATCATGCAAAGAACTGATATTGCAAAAACGTTGGCATGCATATTGTCGCCTTCTTGACTAGTATTTTAGAACCTACAATACATGCATTAAACATTTGATTTTGAATTGTTATTCTTCAAAACTAGATTTTAGCAGTCGTAGGGTGAGATTAATTTAAAATATGCAAGGCGGGGTTTTAAAATATGTTGGGTGGGATAATTTTAAAATATAGTGGGCGAAGTAGGAATTTAATTTTTTTTTGTATATAGTCAAAATGTCAGTTTGATTTTCATTGTCGTTGTCATTGTTGTTGCCGTCTAATCCTTTGTTAGTAGGTCCATCACATGGGAGATGAAATATGATTTTTTATTATGTACGGGGCATACTTATGACATAGCTTATCATGTCACTTTTTGCATCAGGATAGCTACAACTATCTGGGAGAGCTTGAATCACTACCTTGTGCTAATAGTAATTCATATGTAGAAGTGGAGATTGAGTTGTTTGGTAGATGTATACAAGACAATTTGATTGGTGTAAGGTTATGGTTGCAAAAATACAGCCTCAAGTTTTCTTTTAGGAAATTGAATTCTAACATTAAATTGAACTTTATATTAGATCTACTGAGAAAAAGTTAGAAGATTGTAAGCTTGGTAGAAAGAAAAATAGTTATAATGAAAGAATGTATGTCCAAGAAAATAGACTAACTAATTGACTTAGAGATCACAGAGAACTAAGAAATTATCATGAATCTTAAAGGTATCATACTCTGATCTTTTAGTAAGAAATAAAATAATGAACAATTTTTTTATAGTATAAAATGTTAGAGAATTTTAGATTTTTACCTGCATCAATATTGGAAAGGAAAAAAGCATATCTTAAAGTTGATAGAGGAAAAATAATTTAATTACATTTTAAAATAATTTAATTTGGACTACTGTGTTAGAATTTTATAAAGTTATAATATAGTTGTTAGTGTAAATAATTAATTATTATTACACTTTATTTAAGTTTACTTAGGATAATGTATTTTTATATTAGTTGTCATGTAGACACTTAGGAATATGCATAGTAATATGAGTTGTCTTATTGACAACATAGGAGTTAGCAACTTATTTGAGCACATGGTGTCTACAACATCTCTTTATGAGATACACCTATGTAAACTTATCCTCTCATCATCGTACAAACTCCTGTGCTCAATGGAGGCTAATCCACCTTTGGTGGACATGTGCTGAGTTGTAATCCTTATCTCTTTGTTGACTCCTAGTCATTCTATTTGCCTTTATATACAAGCACTTCTAGTGTGTATTCATCTCATATCCAATTATCTCATATCAAATCATCAGATATCCATTATCATTTTGATCGTTATTGAGATTCTCATTTGATCATCATTAGTCTCTCTTGTGCTATCTATTGAGCTTCTTGATCTTGGTGTTGAATTATTGCCTTAGAAAAATTCTTACATGGTATTAGAGCTATACCAAATTCTTACATGGTATCAAAGCCATGGGAGCTTCATTGTATAGCCATTGGAGAGATTTTTTTTTGTAGGTCAAGATTGAAGCTTGCTGGTGCAAATCAGATATTGGTACCACATTCAGAAGCTCAAAAAACCCCCAAATCGACTTTTGTTTCATCAAAATTGAATATCTAAGGTGAAATCTAGAGTTATTTGATTTTTGAAGGTGTGACAATGACGATTCAAGAAAAATAATTATAGAGGTGATTTTCAAACAATGATATCTCCCTCATACAAACTCCTTTTTTCGAGCAATTTTTTGTTTTGTTTTTGGGTAGAATATCGTGATTTACACATTGGTGTAGGTTGTTTGAGATCTTTGTTCTTGAATTTTTTCAAATCCTAATTTTTGCAACTTCAAAGGCTTAGTTCAAGCTCATCTGGACACATATTGAGGTAATATTTTTTTTGAGTGTATGATTTTTTTGTCTACTTTCCAGATCTGGTATAAGTTTGGAGTAATTTTGAGTAGACATAGTACTTTCAAATTTTGGTCTCATTTTGGCCTATTGGCACTTGTAATTAATTAGAACCTTGAGAGGTCTTGTATCTTATCTTGTTGAGTCTAATATAGCTTTATATTTCTTGTTGTAACCATCAAAATCAGCAGTCCACTTACGCCCTAAATTGGCAAGTGGCCATTGTAATTACGCTAAATATAAAGTGCCAAATCATGCATTGGGGGGGTTTCTTTGATTTTTTTTGCATTTTGGGGGTGCATACATTATTTGATCTCATGGAGTCATGTCAAAAGTGTCATTTTGGTTTAAGATTTAAATTGACAAAAAGGAACTATCGGAAATGGAGTGCTTTGATGATTGATCATCTAAGAGAACATAAGGAAGTGTTTCCTTATCTTTATTCAAAGATATTTCCACCTAATACTAATTGGGAACATATTTCTCTTCTTCTTTGCTTCATGTATAATAGTATGAGTAAGGAATCTTTTGCTCCTCTTAGTAAGGCAAGTAGTCCTCATGACGTTTGGATGTGTCTTTGGGAAGCATATGGAGATCCATGATTCCCTCCATTACCAGAGGATGTTCTACCTCCAGTCAATCCAGATGTGGTACCTACAACTCTAGTTGAGATCATACCTCCTGATGCTCTTGTTGCTTCTATTGATCTAGTTCCAACCACAGATGCTCCTAACTTAGTGTAGCAGGAAACACCATGTCTTCCTATTTCAGCTTCATGGGATGACTTGCTTCTAGACATTGCAATGTTGTTTGTGGAGTCTTACATTGAAGATGTGGGAGACATTATTGATGACATCCATATTCTCTTTGTCAAGGAGAATTCTTCTTCACTTGTTGAGAGGGAACGCTTTGACCCTTAATCAATTGATCTTTCTTTTGAGACTGACATGATTGTGGACACTTCTTTTTAGTAGTTGGACTCTTTTACTTCAAAGGAGACATATCAGTCTTTGGAGATTGTATTCCAATTTCCTTAGACATCATATCTTTTGAAGATTCTTCCTACTAGTTGGGGAGCATTCTCTACTACATCTATGACACCACTTCTTCCTACAAGGAGGAACATCATTCAATTTTCATGGTGTAGCTTCTTCAGTCATCAAGGAGCTTCTTTCATGGGTGTGCATTTATCATTGAGGGGAGGATACATTGATTCTCTTCCCATATCTTCCTATAAGGATGATTCCTTGTCTTTGGAGTTTGATTCACTTTCATACATGGACATGTTACCTTGTTTGCCACCTTCTTTTGGGCATCCATGAGATTGGCTTGTGGCATCTACATTCATCAAGGACTTGTCAACATATGAGTAGACTTTAGAGGTAGCATCCATAACATACTACATATGGAATCCTCATCCATCTTCCTATCCATAATGGGAAGTATACTTGCACCTATACTTGGTGTATCTTCTTCCTAAAGGGAGAAATGTCATTTGTAGGCATTGGATACTTTTTTGTCTTCACGACATCCTTGTAGGAGATTATTCAATATGGGTGGATACCATCATTTATTTTTTCTTATGAGGGATATGTGCTTGTACATGCATGATGTATGTCATACTAGGGGGTCTTGATTACTTCATCCTTGCATGCATCTTGTATTTCTTCATCTCTCTATTTGGAGGAGGTTTTTCCCATGAGGTTTTCCCTCTTTCTCCATTTTCAGAGAGATTGCACTGCATTGCATTACAATGCATAGCATTCTATGTAGAGCATTTCATGTGTACATGGGTACCTAACATGGCCTAGTAGTTGGGACCTACATTGCATCTTGCATATAGTTTTGTGAGCTTAAGTGCATTCCCCTAAGTTGCACTTAAGGGGGGGTGTTAGTGTAAATAATTAAGTATTATTACACTTTACTTAAGTTTACTTAGGATAATGCATTTTTATATTAGTTTTCATGTAGACACTTAGGAATATGCATAGTCATATGAGTTGTCTTGTTGACAACATAGGATTTAGCAACTTATTTGAGCACATGGTGTCTACAACATCTCTTTATGAGATACACCTATGTAAACTTATCCTCTCATCATCGCATAAACTCCTGTGCTCAATGGAGGATAATCCACCTTTGGTGGACATGCGCTAAGTTATAATCCTTATCTCTTTGTTGACTCCTAGTCATTCTAGTTGCCTTTATATACATGCACTTTAGTGTATATTCATCTTATATCCAATTGTCTCATATCAAATCATCAGATATCCATTATCATTTTGATCATTATTGAGATTCTCATTTGATCATCATTAGTCTCTCTTGTGCTATCAATTGAGCTTATTGATCTTAGTGTTGAATTATTGCCTTAGGCAAATTCTTACATGGTATCAGAGCTATACCAAATTCTTACAATAGCAAATAAGTAAGAAGAAAATTTTAAAAATTGAAATATATCATTTCTATATAGAATAGATACAATTTTAAAGGAGCAGAATAATGTTTTGGCAATTTTCAAATGTTATAATTAAATAAATTGAATTTTTTCAACAAAACAAAACAAAAATACTAATATACAATTAAAGCAAAAGTAATTTCTAATCTATTTTTTTAGTAACTAATTTTTTTTGAAAGAAATAATTATTGAAACTATTGTCAATCTAAAATTAAATGACTTCTAATAAAATTTGAAAAAATAATAATTTAAATATCACAAAAATTAACATCTAAATCAAGAAACCAATAAACTTTTGATTCTGATAAATTTATATATTAAAATTAAAACTAAACTATAATACTTTATCAATAATTAAAAAATATTACTATTATAATTAGAAAACAAATGATATATTATCTTATTTTTAATAATACTCTTAAAAAAAAAATGTAATATTAAAAATTAAATTAATTTTAATAATGCTAGATTCATGTCATATTTGTTAAATTGATTATAATTTAAAAAAAATATTAGACAATTTGAAATTCACTTCCCCCTCTCATAGAATGTCTTCAAATATTGGTTGACATTTTGTTGTTGTTGTGCTCTTGTGTAAACACAAAATTATATTAGTAAGCTCTATGTTTACTTTTTAAAGTATTAAATTAGGTTGTTTTTTCTAATATTGTTTAGTAAGTCTATACTTGATAACATAACATAAATTTTGAGAAAAAGACAAAATAGTGAAGGGGTCTTTATGACATGGACAAATTGAGAAGAGTGTTGGGTACACAAATGATTAATCACTTCGTATAATACTCTTTCAACTTCATCCAATGTGACAGTTGGGAATAAAGTAAAGAAAACCAAAAGAATTTCCTCATTCTGAGCCTCTCAATTTTGATTCCAAATCTCAGGTTAATCAAATGCACTTCATCTGAGTCATTGATAGTCCACATCTCTCCTATGTCATGCCATATCTTTCCTCTGTCGTGCAGCCTTTGTAGTTGCCAATTTTGGTTAGATTTTTCATAACAAAATGACTGTTATTTTTGGGATGGTGGAAGGAGAGGAGATAGCCAATTTTCTAAGGGTTTTTATATGTAGAAGAACGGGGAGTGTGAGATTTACTTCATTGGGGTTGCCAACGAAGCTGACCATTCCATCTATGGACAAGTTGTAGCCATATGAACCCAATTGTTAGGTTTATTACATTAATTAGGTAGTTTTTGTGTTTAAGTTAGATAAATAAAATCAATTCAATAAATAGTTGCTAGGAAGTTAATATATAGTTATTCCCATAAGTAGTTGTTGCAAGGGAAAATAAAACTATATAAAGATGCTCAGACATCAATGTAATGATTCAATATTATTCATAGTATTATTCATATCATTCCAGTATATTATTCAGTATTGTTTCAATATAATTTTTAGTATCAAGTTTGTGAATGATCTGAATCAATAGTTTCAACATTTTATATTTTTGCTCTTTCATTTTATATTTTTAGTTTCACATTCTTTGGGCCTATTATGGTGGTATCAGAGCAGGTTTGATCAATGGGAAGAAGAGTGCAAACGGATTTTGGATAAAGAGGACCCTAACTTCTATGGATTTATGCTCTTTCATTTTATATTTTTAGTTTCACATTCTTTGGGCCTGTTATAGTGGTATCAGAGCAGGTTTGATCAATGGGAAGAAGAGTGTAAATGAATTTTGGATAAAGAGGACCCTAACTTCTATGGATTTATTGAAGAGAGGTTTGAGATATATTATGAAGATATTAAAATGTTATATTGTCATGAATATGGTGTGATCATTCTTCTTCTTTGGCTTTCAATTACATTATTTATTCTGCAATAATGTTTTCTAAACAATGGATAAATTATCTACAATTCCTAAATTTGAAGGGCCTAAGTTTCACACATGGCAAATCAAGATACAATTACTTTTGATTGAAAAAGATTTATGGGACATTGTTAATGGAACTATTTAGAAACCCCAAGATGTAGATGAAATAACAAAGTGGACAGCCAAAGATCATAGAGCCTCTGCATTGATTGGACTTGGTCTATCAGATGCATATTTGCACCATATTGATCTTTCAAAGACTTCAAAAGAAATATGGGATGGTCTTAACACCTTGTTTGGTTCATAGGCTTCTAGTGCAAAAATTTCTATAAAAAAAAAGTTGTTTAGGTTGAAGATGAATGAAGGTGATAACATTGTTCAACATATAAGTACTTTTAGTTCACTTCTTAATCAACTTGCAATTGTGAACTTTAAAATTGATGATGGTGATGCCAAAGCAATCCTACTTAGTAGCATGCCTTCAAGCTTTGAACATATTGTTTTCACTTTGAACAAAATGAATCCTAGCCTAGAAACTATAATTTCTTCTTTAATTGATGAAGGAAATAGAGCTCATAAGATTCATAATTTTACTGAGGATTGTGTTTTATTTGCTAGAAAGAAATCTAGTGTTCCTGACAGAAGAGAAATAAAATGTTTTTATTGTCAAAAAAGTGGACATGTACAAATGAATTGTTTTCAGCGGGCCAAAGATCTTATTGATGGGAAGTTGAAGAAAAATACAACCTTTGTTGCAGTTGCAGGTGAGACAAACTTTTGTGATTTCACAATACATTCAAATACTAATGATTGTGATAATCCACTTGAAATTTATACAAGATTTGTGCATTAAAGAATTTCAAATAAGTAAATAGGAGGTTGGAGGAAATGGAGGTTGGAGGATTTTTATCATCTCAAGCTAGCTTCTCGCTTGGAGATAATTACTGCATGAGAAGCACCTATTTGTGTCCTTGTAAAGTTGGGGCTTGGCCAATTCCTCCCTAAAGATAAGAGGGGAATTGATAAATTTGTGCCCCTGAAGAAAAGAGGGGGCTTGGCTACATGATTGTCCTTCTATTGAGTAAGGTGGAGTAGGATTTCAACAATGGCGTTTGAGACACTCGGAGGAGATGTCAACTTTCGGAGAAAAGACGTCCAAACATATTAGTGGTGATTGTTTCTATGACACTTGAGGAGGCATTAGACACACTCGGAGGAGATGTGGACTTTCAGAGGAAAGGCGTCTCATGTGCAGCACCAAAGGGGGGAATGTTAGGTTTATTACATTAATTAGGTAGTTTTTGTGTTTAAGTTAGATAAATAAAATCAGTTCAATATATAGTTGCTAGGAAGTTAATATATAGTTATTCCCGTAAGTAGTTGTTGTAAGGGAAAATAAAACTATATAAAGATGCCCAGACATCAATGTAATGATTCAATATTATTAATATCATTCCAGTATATTATTCAATATTGTTTGAATATAATTTTTAGTATCAAGTTTGCGAATGATCTGAATCAGTAGTTTCAACATTTTATATTTTTGCTCTTTCATTTTATATTTTTAGTTTCACATTCTTTGGGCCTGTTATACCAATAAGCTTATCATGGGTATGTGGGCTCTCAGAGGTATTCATGAGACATTAAAGAGGTTGTCCAATATAGAAGAAGAAGTAGCTTATGATGGTGCTAGATGAAGTTATGCAAAGTTTAGGGTTTAGCTACCTCAA
Organism: Cupressus sempervirens; assembly: GCA_028749045.1. Lineage (NCBI taxonomy): Eukaryota > Viridiplantae > Streptophyta > Pinopsida > Cupressales > Cupressaceae > Cupressus > Cupressus sempervirens. The sequence continues at coordinate 515,605,010 of CM053783.1, forward strand.
AACACTAGAATTTTGAGGAAGGGTCTAGAAGACTGCCAAAATTCTTCTCTAGTGAATTTGGGGGGCAAAAACTTGCAACTCTTGTGATTATGTAAATTATTTTTCAAATTTCTATAAATTGTTTGATGATTCTACTTTTCAGAAGTTTTAACCATATTTAATAGTATAAAACATCAAATTTGTGGGTTTAGAACCAGAGATTTATACAGATAGTGGGAGGATATTTTGTGTGTTAAATGAGCTCTGCCAGGAGCAGCAATGAAGTTTCCTTTAATGTTGATGTTGTCCCTAGTGATGACAGCTGTTATATTGTGTGTAACTTTTGGAGAGGGGGATTTTTTTTGGGTATTGAAGGCTACCATGGATGATCCGCATGGAGATCTAGATGGTTGGAATCAATCGGATATTAAGGATTACTGCAATTGGAATGGTGGGTGTGATGGAGGCGATGGAGGATATAATATAGTGTCATTGGATCTGACCAACATGAATCTTTCCAAGGAATTTCCACTTGAGATTTCAGTTCTAAAGTCCCTGGTGAATTATAACCTTGCTTTGAATAGGTTTAGTGTGTGTTTTCTGGCAGTGAAAGTGGGGTCTTTGAGGATTCATTAGAACTGTCTCGAGAAACATCTAGAATGAAGCTAGAACAATCTATAGATTTAAATCACTAATTTTTTGTGAAAATAATTAATTTTACACTTGACAAAATTATTGTCAACCAATCAAAAAATAGAATTTTTTTATTGAAAAATAATTTAAAAGTAAAACATCTTTAAACTTTAGAAATTGACTAATTTTGATCATAAAAGTTAACTTAACTGTGGTCCCCGAATGAAAACATTAGTTCCTTGCCTATAACATAGGTAGGCTTTCTTTAATGAGTTTTTGATAATCAGGATTTGAATTTTTTTACATTTGTTTCAAAATTGGCAAAATGGAATTAGAATACCAGATTTCTAATTTTGTTTCTAGGTTATCAGACTCCCCACTAGCAGTTAGGAATTGAAAATAGAAACCTGATTATGTTTTTTGAGGAGTGTGAAAAAAATTAGATTGAACTATTTTTGGAGTCTACCTTTATCTTCAAGCTTACACATAAAAATGTATCTTTCCACTCATCTTCCAAGGGAAATAAATGATACAAATAAAATCCTTAAAATAGAAATGGAGATTTGCAAAACCTTGATTTGGCTAAATAGAGATTTGTAGAAAACTCAATTTCTACAATTCCATGAACCTGACGGACCAATCTAACTTATTCTTGTCTAGTTACTACTAATCCCTCTATTCTATCCCAATCTCAATCAATCTCATAAGCCTATTTGGATCATTCATCAAATATTTGGCTATTGTACCATGTAAGAAAAAAATTAAATTATAAAGTAAATATAATGTAAATAATGTAAATAATATATATTTTAATAAGACTTCTATTTTTTTAATTCATTGTAATAAAATTTTAGGAAGTTACTAAAATATAGATAAACTCATGGAGTCATAATAAAAAGTAAATCCAAGCTAATTTGATTTATAAATTGCCATCAAGTTCTCTATATATAATTGTTCAGTGATGAACTATTTTTTGTACTTTTTAATTTTCTAAAATAATTTAATATGCTTAGTTTTGAATTTAAGACATAAAATTTAATTTAAAGTATATAATTCAAATGCAAAAAATCAACTCTAATTTAAAATAATATATTATATATATTTTAATATAAAATTAAGAAGAGCAAGGGTTGTGACTCGCCTTTCAAAAAATTAACTCTAAGTCTGAAGAATTTATTGGCAAAGCATATAACAGAAAACACAGGCACATGCATGGCATTATGAATCAAAATAATACTCATGAATAAGAATGAATGAATGAAAGATTATTAATGACGTCCACGAGACCAATGGTCTAAGGGACCAAAAGAAAACCCATTAATTGGCCTACTAAGATTTCTCCAGTCTGTCCCTTTTGTTGTGGATCAACGTAAGTAAGATGACCCCCTTGTGAAGTGTTGACCCTTCAAAAAGCTCTTTTATGTTGCTCACTGTAACGTGTCCTTGTATTGGTTGCGTATATCCTCATATGTAGTGCATGCTTTCACATAATGTCATTCTATTTCAACCACCCCTTCATTACAAAACCTATAATTATGTCTTCCCACTCTTCTTTAGGAACCTTCCATTTGTCAATTTCACACCTTAAACGATGTGATCCAGACCTTAATCGGGTGATTAATTTTTTTTCCTTTCCTTGCATAAATAAAAATATATCTACTTTAAAGTGAAAATCTAGTTTACAATATAGTATATACCTACATTAAATAACCATCTAAAAAAGTAAGCTTGAACAAAAGAAGAAACCTCAAGATATTTTGACATGTCAACCAATTGTAAAATGCAAAAGACCAATGAATGCCAGAGATGCCTCTTTGATAATTGTAATATTGTTGGTATATATTTAGTTGTTAAAGATAGAGGGAGAATATCAACACACATTACTTGTTAGGAAGTATAAATAGGTAAAGCATATTTTTGCCTCCAAAATATTTCGGTCTAATTTAGTAAGAACTTCATAAACTTCTATGTTTTATTAAAAATATAAAGTAAAATAGATGTAATGCAACCATCTTGTGATGCAAGATAGCAGTATAACTTTGGTGAACAACAAGGTCTTAAATTTGGGAGTAGAGGAGAAAGGGGAGGTTACCCAGAAGGATCTCCAAGAGCTCAAAGACAGATGCAACATGGTGGAGGAGGGCTTCTCCCTGTTCTCAAAGTTTGCCCTTAAGGTGACTCATGTGCCTACTACTACTCTACAATTATTGGCTGATGCATTAGAGGAGGACAACTTGGGAAGGAGGACTGAAAGCTTCTCTATGGCTTCCTTGTTGAAGACTGGGCCAAGGTGCTCCTAGCTAGAAAAGGAAAGAAAAAAGATGCTACATAGTGGCCTTTTGTTTTCTATTGTGTTTGGTACTTTGCTGGTTTTCACTCTCCACGTCCTTTGCTGATTGTTTTTCTTTTTTGGTTAAACTTTGTTTTGGGCTATAGGTGGTACAATGTGATGACTGCCTATATGCTTTTAAAACTATTAAACTTTGCTAGTCCAAAGTGTTAGATCCCTAGTAATTTTAATTATAGTTATTTTGTTACTTTTTTTTTTGATGTAAATGTTTAAAGGTGTTGTGTGTGGTTGTCTTCTAGTTGTTGGTTGGCTTTCTTCTGGTTGTGCCACCACTGTTGTAATGGGCCAACCCCCTAGTTTTGGTTGATTTTATAGAAAAAATAAACCTTTGGGTGAAAAGAGCCCCACTCTACTCCATCAACACCCAATGATTTGTACTATTTTTCAAATCTATCCCATCTTACACTAGAGCTTTAGACCACTCATTAATGGTGTCCTTTATACTGATTACCCTCAAACTTAATATCTTAATGTAGTATGAATTTTCCATTCCAATCTTAAAAGAAGCTTTATAAATATAGGTCCTTGTATATCAAAACATAATTGCCTACGCTTAGAAACATTTTCTATTTTGCTCCATTGTTTGGTGTAGGTGTGACCAATGTAGCAGATCACACGGTCCTACTTCTTTCTTTAGCTACTTCAGAAATATGTGAATTAAATTGATAGTAACACAATAATAAACTTGAGTTAGGCAAATCCCTCTTTTTTACAAAATCTCGCTTTCACCCTCAAATGTATGGTCATTGCCCATCTAGCCTTTCTCCTTTGACCATTCCAACTCCAAAGCTAAAAAAATGAATGTCGAGTGAGGTTCCCTATATGTACATTAAATTCAAGTATCTATCTTTGGCACCATCTATGCAACACCAAAATTGACCCATCAAATCAATTATTAATTTCTAAGGTCTAATGGTTACACTAGTAAAAAGTAAACCTTCTTTCGATTTCATCATTTCATCGCCTACTTGGATTTGATTGCTCATTGTTTCCATAAATTCTCATATGCCCATTTGAATTTGATTTCTAATCGTTGCTATGTATTCTCATATGCCCACCAAGAGCCCTTCCACATGTGGTTTACCGCTCGCAAATCTTGCAGAATTGTTTTAAATTTTGTGTTGTTTCAACCTGTACTCTTCTACCAAGTTTCCCATTTTGTAAAGACATTGCATACTTATGTTCACCACCAAACTTTTCCCTATCAAAATTAGAGAGTTGCCCCTGTTTTTCCAAAGACATTTTCACATTCTCTGAATCCATGAGTTCGCATATAGAAAACATGTCATCAAACTACAAAACATACCCCATAGTAGTTGTCAAGTACTAGTTTGTGTGACTTTTTCTTCATGAAATCTGATAAGAAATGTAATTAAAACAATATATTTATATCAATTATATTGTCCTACATTTTGTCACCACAAATTATAGGTAACAATACAAAACTCTTTCAACTTAGTTTTGTATTTCTATAGGATTAGTTCATCATATAATTGGTTAGTATTGATCAATCAATCAACTCCAATTCTTACTGAAGGATTTCATCAACTCTTTTTTTTTTCTTTTTTTTCTTAAGCCTATGCTTGATTTTTGAAGCCTTCAATGATTTTGGTTTTTTGGTTTCGCTAAAACCCTTGCTTTCAGTTTTCCCTTTGATTCGGTATATCTTTAAGCTTAATCATGTTTGACAGTCAAAAGGAATGACAATTTAGGTGCCTAAAAAGTTTTACCTCCAAATGCAATTGCATATTTTAAAATATCATGTTATATTTTAATGTTGACATTCACTTTTTGAAAAATATAACATAAATTCACTTCATGTTATGTTTTTAAGTTACTTTATCACTCAAATTTATCACTTAAGTGACTATAGTGCACTTTATATTATATTTTCATGTTGAGTTGCTTTTTAAAATTTTCACTTAAGTGACTTTATTAACTATATAGTTTGATTTAATTTTTGAGTTACTTTATGTTTTAATTTAAAACATCTACGTAAATATTGCTTTTTGTATGAAATTTGCACATAGTAATTAAACTAAATAGTGTAAATATTATTTTGACTGAATTGAGTGATATTTCCTCAAAACTAAAATAAACATGTGCTTAGTTGATCATTTAAGTTATGTAAAGGTAACTTTCAGCACATTTACATATTTACATGTAATGGACCTCTAAGAGTGTGTTTTGCACCAAAAATGCATGGAATGGATTTCCTAGAGTCCATTTTTGCATAAAAACCTTCTTTACATGTAATCCACTTTCCATGTAATTCCATTTTGAGTCCACATTTTGGCTTTCCAAAGTCAAAATTGTCAAATGTGTTACATATTGCATATTTTTAAAATATGTAATGTCTTTCCAAGAGTGTATTTATGAAGGATTGACATTTACATGCAAGTTTCAAAATATGCAAAGAGCCTTGGAGAGTGCATTTTTGCACTAGTTGCATCATTTTGACAAATTTTAAAATATGCAAAGGCACTCCAAGAGTGTGTTTTGCATCTAGACTCCAAAAGAATGTATTTAAAATATACAAAGGCACTCCAAGAGTGTGTTTTGCATAAAAGACCATTTCTCATGCCATTTAAAACATGTAATGCCTCTCCAAGAATGTGTTTGGACTCCCAATACATGTTTTAGCATCTTGAGACCACATTTTTGTTCTCCAAGAGCAAAATGTCCATGCTCGTGCCCTTGAAGAACACATTTTTTCTTGAAAAAATCTGATTTTCCCTTTCCATGGTGTGAAATCTCTACAACTAGGATTTTTTTGCATCTTCATGCATTCCCATGTATTAGGTGTTTGATTCCTTTTCAAAAATGGTTCATTTCATGGTATTTTGAGGGCACACTTTAGCAAAAAATGCCCAAATTTGGAGTGTTAAAGCTCATGCTTTTGCTCAAGGAGAGGTCATTTTGGGGTTTTCATCCTTGTTATTATAGTTGGTGATCACATTTTTGCCTCTTAATTCCAAAACTGATTCATGTAATGGCATATTGAGACCATATTTTTGGTCAAAATCATCCCTAATGCTTGATTTCTTGCAAAAAAGTCTTGTATATTGGGGATTTGAGGGCACGTTTTTGACTTCTCCATCCATAAATGCTCATCTATTGCTCATTTTAGATTCATCATTGCAAGGTTTGAAAAGGTCAAAATTTGGTTTGGAAGTTTCAAAGTTGGAGGGAAGTCTTTCAGTGCAACTTCTTTCTCCTTCATATTTGGCTCATTGATCATTAAGTAGACAAATTCCACTTTTCTTGTCAATTCATGCTTATCTTGTTATTTTGTTGCATTTTTATGGCTTGTTATTGCACACTTGTTCAAAGACATGCCATGTATCATGCAAAATTCATTTAAATAAAATGAAAACCTTCATTTTCACACACTTGGATTTTTGCTAAAATCCAAATTTGAAATTTTCATATAGGAAGCCAACTTGATGGTTGTCATGTTTGATTAAAATACTGAATGTATGTTTCATGTTTTACATATTTTCATTTATGGTTTGCTTTTTGTTTTGATTTCCTTTTCTCAAAAAAGTTAAGCATTCTTCTCCAAGAATGCAAGAGCATATCACACCATTTCATACAAGTATTTGTATTCCACCAATACATGTCAAAACATATTTGCATCCATTCCTTTCATATGCAATTACATGTTGAGAGAAATTACATGTAATCTCACTCTCCATTTGTGTTTACATGTAATCTCACTCTCCATCTGCATTTACATGTAATCTCACTCTCCATCCATAATTACATGTAATTTCATCCTTCATATGCATTTACATGTAATCTCATCCTTCAAACCTAATTACATAATTGCATTATGTCATGATTACATACAAATCACTTTACATGCAATTACATCTAGAGAACCTGTTTTTGGTAGTAGGTCATTCTTTAAATACCAAAATCAACTTTTTCATTTGCACACATTCCCATGAAAATAGCTTGCATTCCAAAGAGCATTTACATGAAAACACATACACATTAACATGTTATCCAACTTCCTAAGTCCCACTTTAGCCCTTCACACATACTTTCCATGTCACATCCAACTCATTGCATACTTTTTATGGTTATCTAATTCATGCTCCAAATTCATATTTTCTCAAGATTCATCTTTACCAATATCCTCATGGAATCAATATCCATATCTTCACACTTTGGAATTTTCATGTTGCAGCACAAGACATGCCTTGTCTTTGAAGTCAAAAGGAAAAATGAAGTATCAATATGACAAGGAGTTGACACATGCAATTGTATCTCAAGTTCCTTCTACCTTATATAATCTTTTTGATACAAAGATTAGACTTGTGGACATTGTTAAATTCCTAAAAAGGGTCAAAAATCCTTCAAGCAAAGAAATTAGGTGCATAAAGAAAATTAACATCCACCTTGTATCTACTTTCCCTATAGATTCCCTAAAACCTGAGTTTGTCTTAGGATGCGCTCACCATTTTAATCCTAAATCCTAAATGATAAAAAATGCAGATAGAAAAGTTATCATTATTCTAGATCTAGAGGTGATTGAAAAGATTTTCAAAGTCCCTCAAAGCACAAAATGTGTAGACGTATCAAAGGACACAACTCTCTACTTGTGTAACTAGAAAAAGGTATTATGTCAAAAGTATACAAATGCATATTACTTGACTATCAGAAGGAACAACTTTTCTAGATGACCAAAGACTTTACATAGATCTAACTTTAAAAAAGAATGTAAAGAATTGATTAGCCTTCTTAGTAGGGTGTGTGACCTTAAGGAATCTAGTGAATTTGAACCATGGATGTTCAAATTCATTTTCCAAATCTATGATAAAGAAGAGCCCATTTCCTGGGGAGAAATTGTCAGTACTGCTTTATATGAACAATTTCTTAACATCAAAACTTCAATGCTATTCTATATGAATTCATACCTAGTTTACATAACTGTAGCTGTGGGATCTTTTTTACACTTATCCACCAAGGGAGATCACGCTTTGGTTCCTATTTGAAATCACTATGAACAAGTCACATTAGCATAGAGTAAGGTACATTATAGGAGAGTCCAAGATGCATCCTATGGACATTTCAAATGTCAATTTGATAAGGAGTTGATGATCAATAGAGTATCAAATGAAGCTTGGAACAAGGTGAATCAGTTTGGTTGCATCTTTCTACAATTTCCAACTTTCACTTATCTAAGGGTTGGTAACTTCAAAGGAGAGCCATATACACTACCAAGGTATCCTATTGACAAGATCATTTTTTTGGAATTAGCTAGACAACTTATGGAGGTACAATAATATCATAATACTCTATGCAATCCAAGTTTTGGTGTCACTACCTCTAAACCTTTGGTGACTGGACGATATATGATCAACTTAGTATACAAGGCAAAAGATATAGATACATAACTTCAATTGATTACTATGAAGAATTTCAAGCCTATCTATGATTTTGTTTATTGAGGTTTGAATTCAAGAATCAAGAGTGCATTCGCTCATGTTCATCACATGGAGGATGTATGGATTGATATGCACACAACATTGGATATTATGAAGATGGATTATTATAGGCTCACCTTGTAGTAGATCCTTGATCTTAACATTGTTGAGATTCTACCCAATTTTTAGGCAAGATACAATGAAAAAATTCTATATTTGGAATACCATTAGGTAGACATTGATAAGTGTTTTCCATTTCCCATCAATTGGAAACACAAGGAATGCATCTATCTTTGATATATTTCAGTCCATCTTGGAAAATACCAACAAAAGGCTAAAGATCAACTGCCTTAGCAGGGTATATCTTAAGCTTAGATTATATTGCAATAGCTATAAATCGGTTGGAAGGACATTGGCAGGGTATATCTTAAGCTTAGATTATATTGCAATAGCTGTAGACCGGTTGGAAGGACATCTAAGGTGAAGATTACAAGCCAAGATGGTGCATCTTCTTCAACACCAGAGAAATATCTCTAGATTAAGATCAAAGATGGAAAAGGGTTGAAGTCATCTTATGAACTCCCTCAAGAACCAATTTAGGAAGAAGAAGTAGAAGAAGAATCTGCATCTAAAGAAGAATTTGATGAAGCGGAAGAAGGAGAAATCATGATAATTTCCCCTCTAAGGCCAACAAAAGCTAAAATTTGCCTACTCAGGTTGAACCCCTCTTGCATAATGTAGAAAACAATGTGGATTCATTATCCACTAGCTTTACATATACCTCAAAGGTAAACATATCATCTTTTCCTATCTCTTCCATAGCTCCTCCCATTCTCATGGAAGAATAGTGTGAAAACTTGGGAGATATTTTTGAGGATTTCTCAACCCTCATAGAAGGATAAGTTTTCCAACTTAACACTTTAGTTGTTAGTTGTGATATGTTCATGATAGAATCATCTCAACAACCTATGGATTCTGTTGTGTAGACTAAGGCATGCATGGTTACAATTGAAATACAATAAGGATCAATGTCTATTATAGCCACTATTCTTGTTTTAGCTAATGATGGTTTTAGTTTGCTTGCATGATTTGGAAAGATTACTATGAAGAGGAGAAAACTAGTGTTGCCTCTAGATAATCTATGTGTCAAGAAGACCAAATCCAAATATTTGAAATATAAGATTGTTTCAAGAATTGTGGTTGGGTCTAAGAAAACCATATATGTTGAAGTTGCAGAGCCCTTAGTGGATAAACCAATTGAGGAACTTAATTGTTCAAATTATAAGATCACCAAGCTTGATATTGGTAAACAAACATGACTGGGATGTTTCCAAGATGCTCAAGATGCACTTGCTAATGTTTCTAGAAGCACTCATGAGCTTTGGAAAAGAAAAACCAACTTAAGGAAGAAGTCACTTGCCTAAATGAGGTTATCTGATAGTAGTCATTATAGCCTATAACTACCACTTCTCATACAACTAAGGAGAAAAAATTGATTGAAGTAACCAAAAATTGGTTTGGAGAATTTGTCTCAGAAGGAGTGCAGAGCATCAATGCTGTAGTTAGGGTTCTTGAATGCATTATAGAAATTAAAGAAACTATAGACGACTTGATTCTTTCTATGAATCAAGAAGCCAACACTCTAAAAGAACTTTTGGTAGATTGGGAGGAAATTATCAATACTAATTTTGATGGCATGGTGGCATGTGAAGTCATTATTTCTTCAAAGTTTTTTTACAAATGCCAGGATCTCATGGGACACAAGGAAGAGATACTAGGAAAACTATTGACCAAGTTGGGGGCAACCTTGGAAGACTATTAGACAATTGAAATAGATCTTATATGGAACTTGGAACAAATATTACAAGCAATAGTAGAAGGTTGTCACATATCTTATATGGAACTTAGAACAAATAGGATACAATCTTCTCACTGAACATGATAATTCATTCTCAACAAAAGAAATGACTTCAGTTGAACTTGATTTTGAAGAATTTGGCTCAAATATGATGAAGATATTTACAACATATAAATCAGTAGCAAAATATCTACAAGATTTGATTGTAGCAAACTACAAGATTGTAAGATAATCATACACTGATACAATCAGGATTGAGGCCATATCAAAATCAATGGAGATCTTAGATCTTCCTACAGTACATGATTACATTGCCAAATATAAGGCACTTCAAAATAATCCTTAGGATTATTCCCTCTACTTCTATTATTCTTTCTTTATTTTCATGCATGTAGTTAGAGAGTATGTATTGCATGAAATTGAGTAATTACATGTAATATGATTTGCATGTCCTTATGACATGTAACCCAATAATTTCTCTCATTAGTTAGACCAGATCAAAGTTGGTTGAGTTGCTCCCACTTTTTCCTCATTTTTCTCAAGTCTTTTGCCTATGTAAAGGAGTGCCCTCTCATTGCAAAAACCATCTTTTATTGTATGCAAGAAATCTCTAGAAAAATTGTGCAAGTATAACTTTGATTGTGTAGTACTATTTTGAAAGAGAAGTTAATATAAAGAAATAATTGTAGCTAAACTTTGATTGAGTGCAATTGTGATTAGTGCAAGTTGGAAGCTTTGACTATGATTTTCATTTGTTATCTTTGATTCATGTGTTTTTGTGTTCTTGATAATTGAGTATAAAGAGTTAGGAAGAAATCAAAGCCAAAGCTTTGAGTGGGAGTGGTTGTGGTGATACATAGACTAGGATCTTTGACTATAGCTTTTATCTGCCTCTTAGTTCACAAAAATAGTTAGAATTATTTAGTTTTGGAAGTCTTTGTGCTCCAATAGTAAAGGTTATTCTTATAGCATAGATTAATATCAAACTTAGAGCCAAACTAGCATTCTTTTAGCCAACCTTTGTGTTATGCTTTATTGGTATCACCATTTACAACTTTAGATAGAAGTGTAGTTAGAGGTTTCATCTTCCCATTACTCGCTTTGTGGGTTAGTGGATTCTTTTCTAAAAGATAAGAGAAGAAAATTTGTTAAACTCTTTATAATCTCTCGACTTCTTGCTTACCTTGTGTTGATCCAAGGGATGGTGAGAAGGGGGAGCCTTCCCTTTAAGGTAGGAGAAACTCTATCTCACATGTTGTGGTTGGTCTACCTATTTGTGACTAAATTTTACCCAAATTTTTAATAGCAAAATATCCACCCAAGAAATTAGAAATTAACATATTTACCTAATTACTTTAGTAATGGCAAGCGGTGGAAAGGGAGGGAAGAATGAATTTCAAAATTCAAATTCTGAATAGGGTGGGATTTCTTCAAAATGTCAAAATTGGGCCCTTAGCTTGGGGCATAGATCACAGAAGGAGGACGGTCAGGGATCATTTGGCATAGGAGACTAGATAGAGAAAGATGATGGGGACCCAAATGCTTCATCCAAGGTGTTGTTCAAGATTCCATTGGTTCCCAAGGTGGGTCTACAAGGTTCTACTAAATGGTTATCACTTTTCGGGGTCAAGCCTATAGGTAAGTCCTCTTTCCCACTTGTTAAGATTCTCCCTGAGGCGAAGAAAGGATTCTATACCATTGCCATTCTAGACAAGCTCGTGGATCATAGCATTGTGTCAATGGCTTCAACTTTTGTTGGAAAATTATTAGGGCCAAGGCCAAATATAGATATTGTGAGATCTTTTATTAAGAAAAAATGGGCCCTCAAAGGTCAAGTCTCTGTCATGACCATGGCTAAGGGCTTTTTGTCTTTTGATTTTTCTTGTCTGGAAGACCTCTCAAACATTTTGAGTGAGGGGCTATGGGCTGTAGGTCATTCCACTTTGGTCCTCCAAAAGTGGTCTTGTAAGTTGAATCTGAATGACTTTTTCTTTGTGCAAGCCCCTATCTGGGTAAGGCTTCCAAAGCTCCCCTTAAAATTCTAGAATGAAGATGTTTTTGTAGGGGTAGCCAGCTCCTTCAGGGAACTCCTCTCAATAGATCTTACTACAGCCTCAAAAATATGCCTTACCTATGCTCGTATCTATAATGGGGTAAGGGAAGGCATAGACACACCAAAAATAGTGACATTCCACTCAAAATTGGGAATGCATGTTCAAAACTGATTTATGAGACGGTGCCATTTGCATGCTTTCCTTGTTTACAATCTGGGCACAAGGCAAACCAATGTCCTAAAGCTAAGGCAAAAAGGAAAAAGAGTAAGCCTATTGGTACTTTAGTAAAGGGTAAGAAAATGGTCTGGAAACAAAAAAGGACCATTATCTCAGAGGACCAGGATGGGTCAGAGAACCGGGATGGGTTTGTGGGAAAGAATAAAGTCCTCGACCAGGAAGGAGATTAGAGCAATGATGGAAGTAAAGGATCAAAGAAGTCAAAAAATAAGGACCACAATATTGAGCCCCAAGCCATAGAAGTGGCAAGTAAGAATTCACTGATTGAGAAAGAGAAGGAAGGTAGTATGTTGGACGACCCTCATATGGAGATCAAGCTGAAGATAGATTCTTTGGCCCCAACCAGAGGTCCAGGATGATTCTCAAAGGTTTCAGATCTCAACCTAAACAAAGGAAACAAAGGAGAAGAGGTAAGCCATGTAGGGTAGGAGACAAAAATTGAGGTTTAGGACCAAAGGCTTTCTTTGGACCTCCCTTTGGCTCCTCTGGTGAATCTACCAATATCCAATGAGCTAGGGATGAAGTTTTTAGATCTAATCAATAACTCTTCCCCATAACATATCTCAAAATGGAAGGAATGAATAAACAGTTTCTCTCAAGATAATAAAGATAAGGGAAGTATGGTTAAAAAGAAGAAAAACCAAAATCGAGATCATCTCCCATTATCTCTAGCGATGACCAGGAGTAGAGTCAAAGCAGATGTTGGGGCAAAACCTAAGTCTCTAGGTAGAAAAAAGTCCGAGTTAGGCATTGCAAGAGGAGACCTGAAAGAACCTGACAAATGGGAGTCAAAGAACCATCAAGGAATGCTCTATAAAAAAGAAATAAAGATCATATCTTGGAGTGTAAGGGGCCTAAATGGTGCCCACAAATAGGAGATAGTCTAGAATATGATTAGAGACCAATGACCTAATTTTTTACTGATTCAAGAAACAAAGATGAGAAAAGACATGGTAGGCAAGTTATCCTTCAGTAGTAATATGAGTAGTGAGGCCACAAATTCATAGGGAGCTACATGGGGGGTTTTGACACTCTTCAATAAAAAGGCTTTCCAAATCTCTACTATTCTTAATGAAGGTAATGCTCTCCTTTGTAAGGTCTCCCATGTATATAGTGGTGACTCTTGGTTTATCTTAAATGTGTATGCTCCCACTACTAAAAGGGAGAGAAGGGTTTTTTGGGCCAAGATCCTTGATGCAATTCATAATAGTAATATAAATAAAGGTGTTATTATGGGGGACTTCAACACCCCACTTTTAGATGAAGAAAAATCTAGGGGGCTAGCCCTGGATCAGGAAAGTAAATTAAACCTCTCTAATTTTATTAACAATCTGGCCTTTATGGATGTTGATCTTTCAGGGGGACGATTCACTTGGTTAAATAGGAGAATTGGTGGGGATTGCATCCAGGTTTGTTTGGACAGAGCCCTCATTTCCCTAGACTGGATGCAAACCCACATGTGCAGACTTTCTCTTCTTCCTAGAGTTGGGTTAGACCACTTACCCATCTCACTTTCATTCAGTCCTCTAAAGGTCAAATGAAATTTCCCTTCCCATTTTGAGAAGATGTGGACTTCCCACTCAAATTTGGAAGCTAAGATTTCTTCTTGGTGGAATATAGAGGTGGAAGGTACAACAATGTTTAGGATAGCTGAAAATTTGAAAAATGTGAAAAGAAACATTAAGGTTTGGAATAAGATGAATTTTGGGCATATCTTCCAAGAGAAGGATGAGAAGACAGACTATCTTCCAAAAGTCTAGGAAAGGATACAACTGGAAGGATATAACAATCAGAATAGGATCAAAGAAAGGTCTATCCTATATGATCTCCACAATATCATTAGCAAAGAAGAGTACTTTTAGAAGCAAAGATCTAGAGTCAATTGGCTCAAAGAGGCGGATCAAAATACCAGCTTCTTCCATCTCTCCACCTTAAAACACCAAGCACATAATAGGATTTTGAGTATAAAGAGGAGGTAGACCACTTTGACAAAGGATAATGATATCGTGGATGAAGTAGTGCATTTATTTTCTTCACTTCTTTCTAAGGACTCTTCACTTTCACTAAAAGATCAAGAGGATATTTTGACTTCAATCCCCAATTTTTTATAGGAACATCATAATTCAATGCTAAAGGCTATTCCCTCTTCACATGAAATTTATCAAGCTCTTCTATCGCTCCTTGCTAACAAAGCTCCAGGGCCAGATGGCTTCCTAACATTCTTTTTCCAAAAATATTGGGAGGTGGTCAAAGGGGATGTGGTGAAGGCAACGCAAGAATTTTTTGGGGCCAAGAACCTTTTGAAGGAACTTAATGCTACATTTTTGGTGTTAATCCTGAAAACCTCAAGGGCTAACTTGATGGATAAGTTCAAACCCATAAGCCTATGTAATTCTTTCTATAAAATCATTTCGAAAGTTTTAACCACCAGGATTCTTAGTGTTCTCCATTTGATTATTTCTCCATAGCAAACTGGCTTTGTCCTAGGGAGATAGATGCTAAACTCAATAATGATGATTCATGAGGTGATTCATTCTTTGGAAGCTAGGAAGAGGGAGGGCTTCCTGCTCAAGTTCGACCTATCAAAAGCCTATGACAAGTTGGACTGGGACTTCTTGAAGGTTGTTCTCCAGGCTTTTGGATATGATGTCCAGGTTTGCAAACTTATTCTTTAGCTTGTCTCCACCCCCTATATGGCCAGTCAATGGAGCTCCCTTGAATTTATTTTTCCCCTCAAGAGGGCTTAGACAATGTGATCCCTTACCCCTATTCTATTCATTATTATGGCTAAGTGCATTGGGAGGTTAATCCCGAGGAAAAGACAGGATCAGAGCCTGCATGGTCTTAAGCCATCATTCAAACAGATTACTTTCACCCATTAGCAATTTGTGGATGACACAATTCTAGATGGGGAAGCCACCGTTCAAGAGGCTAAGGTGTTAAAATGTTTGCTGGATACCTACACTAGGGGTTTAGGATAGGCTATAAATAGGGAAAAAGCTTGGTCTTCTTTGTAAACACCCCAATTGAGCAACAAAGAAAGATAGCTTACATCCTAGGATGTGGTGTGGGGTCTCTTCTAGTTAGTTATCTTGGAATGTCGCTGGGGTCAAAACCGTCAGAATCTTTCTGGAATGGTATTATTGATACATTCAACAAGAAGTTGGCAGGATGGAAAGGAGCTACCCTCAGTCAAGTAGGTAAATTTACCTTAGTGAAATCAACCCTTCAAAACCTTCCAACTTATGCTCTTAGCCTTTTTGGGATCCTGGTTAAACATGCTGATAGAATGGAGAAAATCTAGAGGGAATTTTTGTGGAATGAGGTTGAAGAAAACATGAGATATCATTTAGTGGCATGAGACAATGTTTTCCTTCCTAAAAGCTATGGTGGTCTAGGTATTAGAAAAATCAGACACCTCAACAATGTTCTGTTAGTGAAGTAGATATGGTGCATTTTTCAAAGTTCTAGAGAATGGTGGGATATCATGGTGGAAAAGTATTTGAGAAGGTAGTCTCTCAGCTTCATATTTAGTGAAACTGATCTTCCACATGGATCCTTTATCTGGAATATGATCCTTAAGGCATAATCTATGGCTAAATCAAAGGCAAAGTGGAAAGTAGGAAATGGGGAAAGTACATTATTCTGGTAGGATAATTGGTTAAGCTAGGGGCCCCTCATAGATCACCCTAACTATGAGAGATGGGTTGATTTATGTATAAGAATATTTGGCCTGAAAGTTAGTAACTACAGAGCTGATTAGGGATGGAAAGACCTATCCCTAGTTTCCCAGAATCTTAAACCACTGGTGACTATCCTAAATGCCATGATCCTTAATAATAAGAGGGATGAAATTATATGGGGAGACAATTCCAATGGGTTATATTTAGTTGCTTCAAGCTATTTCTTGATGTGGAATAAGATGGAGAAACCCATATGGGCAAAGGCTTGGATGACTGGCCTCACTCCAAAAATCAACATATTCTTTTGCCTGCTTCTTCAAGAAAAAATTCTTACTTTGGATAATTTGACCAAGAGGGGTTAGATTATCCGAAATAGGTGCAGCCTTTGTAAGCATGATTTGGAGACAATTAACCACCTTTTTATTCATTATCCCTACTCCTCAGAGGTATGGGATCTCATGACCAGGGGATATGGAGTCATTTGGTGTAAATCGACCAACATCTAGGATTTCTTCAAACAATGGACTTGTATGCATGAAGGAATGAAGACACAGACGATATGTGCCTAGTCTCTTCCACATTTCTATTGTGAAATATGGAAAGAGAGAAGTAATCATATTTTTCAGAGATAGGGAAGCCCCTACTTTTGTTATTGCAGATAAAATTGTTAACACTATGAAGGAGAAATTCGCCATCAAAAAGGGGGGAGACATTGAAGAAGGAGGAAACAACATAGAAAAGAAAAAGGATAGGGAGAGGAAAAGATAGGAAGCTAAGTGGCTTTTTCCCCCAGAAGAATGACATAAAGCCAATTTTGACAGGGCAACCAAAGGGAATCCTGGCCTAGCCGACTGTCGAGGAATTATTAGAAATGATCATGGAATGGGAGTTACAACTTTTTCTTATCCCTTAGGGACTCAGACAAATCAATTTGCAGAGGCCAGTGCATCTTGTCATATTGTTAAACTGGCTTTGGCTACTAGAATTGAGAACCTTTGGTTGGAGGGAGACTCTAAATATAATTAATTATTTAAAAGGTTACTCTAAGACCTCTTGGACCATCGCAAATGTGGTGGAGGAGATTTGGTCAAACTTGGGCAAATTCAAAAGCATCCATGTCAGCCATGTGTACAGAGAGCCCAACTTAGCTGCGAACTAGTTTGTGAATGAGGCGGTAGCCAAAAACATAGCAACAACATGGTATAATGGTGACATCTTTCTGATGGCCGTGAAAGATATCATAACACTGGAATGTATCCAGGAAAGTACAAAGGCAATCTAATATTAATTATGGAAAGATATGTAAGCTTGCAAGTAAGACACGATGTTAATGAAAATCATGGGAAGGTAATAACTCTCCATCATTTCATGTACTTGTGGCATGTTTTATGAGTCACTTTGCCTATCCCCATTACAAATATTTAGAGGTAAAAAAGATTTATGGATATAAAAATCACAGGAAGTTGACATCTATGAGAATTGGTTTAGGATTTTTGAACAAGAGATCAAGATGGTTGGGGATAGGAGCAGGAAGGAGCCGACTGAGGAGGCAAAAAAATGGAGGAAAATAACAAAGGTCTGAAACAAACTGGAGAAGGGTGGAATAGCAAGGTACATTGAAAAACTCCACAGTTTTGATAAGGAGCTCACCAAGCTCATGGTGAATACTTGGAAGGACAGGCGTGTAAAAATTGATGGGGTCTCTCACCAGGTTAATGTGGAAATGATAGCTTAGGTCACAGAGATACCCATGGAGGGGATAAATTTTTACAGGGATAAGAAAATGTTAGCTAATGTAGTCAAAGATTTTGTGAAGAATGAGGAAGAAAGGAAGCAATTAGTGAAGGCTGAGACATACTACAAAATAGAGTCGATAAAAAAGTTGTGGAGGTATGTTTTAAGAGTAGTTATTGAATTTATATCTTTCGATACTAGATTCGACAGGGTCAGAACACACCACTTTGTTCTATTAAACCATTTTAGACATGGCATAAAAATTTCCTTTCCTTTTTATTTGTTTACTTCAATGAGTAAGGGCATTGAGGGTTTTATGAAGAAAACCAGCACAAACCCAACCCTTCATGAGGGTTTTCTCCCATTGGTCTATGAATACCTCAAGACTCAAACAAGGGGCAAATATTTAGGCCACTCAGAGGCTATCGGGAGCTCGAACTACTCCAAATCTAAGGAAGTTCAAAGTCTAAGCTCAGAGGATGAGGATAACACCTCCTCAAAAGGCAAGAAGCTGAAGGGAAGGGAGAAAATTTCTCCCTTAGCTAGCATTGTTCCTAGCAGAAAGAGCCCTTGAGGATTAACCCCCAAACCTATGGAACAAGAGGAGGAAGAGTATAATAAAGAAGAAGAGGAAATGGAGTCAGAGGAAGAGAAGAAGGGGAAGGACAGTAAGAAGAAGGGGGAGGACATTACTATTCTACTAGGGAACCCCAAGAAGAGAAAGGCTAAGGAGGAGTTGCTATCAGAAGGGAGAAAAGATCAGACCCTTGAGGTTTCAAGCCCCCTCCCTTCTATCTCTCCATCACAGGGGAAGATTAAGGATACTATGGTGGAAGACAATAGGGAGATAATTATGAAAGATAGAAGGAGGTCGTGGAGAAATTTCAACACTAAAAAAATGAAGATGGGGATTGTTAGGGAGAAAATGAACATGCAAGTCATGGAAGACAAAGAAGGAAAAGTCCATTTTGATGAACTCATAAACCCAACTTTGGTAGCAATTTTAGATAATGCAAGAGAAACAGGGCTCAGACTGCTCAATAATGCCAAAAATAGCATGATACATAACTTTCATTCAATCAAGTGGCTGTTCCATGAGATTGAAGTGCTCAAGGAGAAAAGGAGCTAGGAGGAAGGCCAAAGGATGAGCAGCGACCAAGGTTATCTTTTCGACTAGGAGGATTGACTCTCCAAGGTTGAGAAAAGGGTGCAAAGCATGGAGATATCAAACCAAAACCTAGCTAATTAGGTGATTGCCACTCTGAACACTCTAAATGAGAACATCAATAATCTTGGCGAATCGCTGAAAAATGCAACAATCAATGGAGAAAAGGAAGAAAAGGATAGCACGGACTTTAGGCAGACTAAGGGAGAAATGAAAGAGACTAGGGGCTCAATGGAATGATCTAACGACCTAAGCCAGGAATGTGTGGGCGTGGAGATCCAGAGTGCCAACGAGGAAGCATAAAATTTGTTGGATCTAGATAGTGAGAAATAATAGCTAGAGGTCTTATTTTTTGCTTTGACCTTTTCTCAGTTTAGAGTATCTGGCTTTTGTTTCCTGGCCACAGGCCTGTCTTTTGTTATGGCTTTTTATAGGCAAATACATAGGGTATGGACTTTACTTATAATTATTATTTCAGATATTATGTAAAAACTCTCGGGTTTTAGGATCCCTATAAAACTTTGTTTTCTTAATCAAAAACATATTTACCATTTTATTATATATTTCATATTTTATAAAGGTTAGATGACTTTTTTTTAAGTTTATAATATATAATTTTTTTTTGAATATTTTGATTTGTTAAAATATTTAAGTATTTATATAAGAAACTTGGAGAATAGTGAGACATTACTTGACCACTTCTTAAAGTATCATGACTTATTGAATAGTCTTGTAAATATAGTATTATATGTTCATTTACCATGTAAAGTAAAACTAACAATTGTGTATTAATGTACATGCAACAATTAGCAGATAGCAATGATTGGTCTATATGAATGGAAAAAAGGGCGTACAAAAGGTAAAGGAGGCCTAGTGAATGCCTTGCATGAATAGAAAAGAGTAAGGAAAAGAACATGGGGACATGGGTGGTGTAATCATCCAAAATGGGCATCTAGACTATGAGCCCCCTTTCTAGCATTTTTTCTTATTTATTCATTGCTTTTCTTTGATTAAATTCTCAAAAATCTATTTTTTTGATTATAACCTATAGTTTGAGCACTTTATCCTAAGTCTCTTATTTAATTAAAAGAACATGCTCCCCTTTAATTAAATAAAAACCCCCACTTCCCACTTATCCTAAGTGTGCACACATAAAACATTATTCCTATTTTAAAAATAAACTAAAAGACATTTTTGACTACACATGAACTCACAATTTTATATGTGAGAGGAATCTTTTATTTTTAAAATAACTTTAATTATCCTCCACACATTTCTTTCCCTCTCAAAATTTAACTATTAATTGTGATTGGTGGAGATGCTTGTGCACATGAATCACTCTAGATGGATTCTCCTCCCTTGATTAAGCCTCTCTTGGATTTTAATCTCAATCATCCATTTTTCTTTAAAAGATAGGGCTCTCTCCTCATTAAAAAATCTTAGGCTCTCATACTAATGTTATGCTACAGGTTTTCTTGGTGATTTTGGAGAACTTGGATCATTCTTGCATTATTAGCTTAGCTCTCATTCTACTTGCATTATGGCTTTTATCTCAATCTTTCTTTATGCCCATAGTTTAGCTCACATAGCTTAAGTGGGAAGGTTTGTAACTCTTTATTTTGTTATCTTGCATCTTGCACCTCTTTTAGTTTAGCTTTCATAATGTATTGCGTACTCATTTGAGGATTCTTGGATATTGGCACTCATTGCCTCTACTCTTTGAATCTCTCATTCTATGGTGCACCTTGCAAGGGTTGCATAGCTTGGTTCATTTGAGAGCTACCATTTCACTACTTGCACCTTTGTATGTCATAGATAAAGAGCTTTAAGCCACCTCTTGAGACTCCCTCTTCCATGGGTTCTCTAAAAAATAAGAGTTTATAGAAGTGTGACACTTTGTACATACATTTTTAGCGCTCACCATTTTGGAAAAATGGGTCCCTAGGGCACAAATGGAAATATATTGCTGAATTTATTTTATTTTTGAAAATCTCTTTGGTTTTTAGTAAGGGTCTCTTGTTTTCATTTCTATTTTTGGAGCTAAAATAATAGCAAACAAATCAAATCTTGTTGACTAGGTCAAAAACAAAAAGTAAAAAAGAGAGCATTTGTGATTAGTTTGCACTTTTTTGCATATGCTTGATTGGAAGATGAATTGGATTTTTGAGGAAAGTAACCACTTTGTGTTATAGGTCTTACTTTGTTTTGATGCCCTAACCTTATTCTTTTGTAGGGGTTTCATAGTTGCTCACCAAAACAAAACAAAGGACTGCATGTCAAATCTTCAAATGCAAAAAGGCTACTAATGATTGTTTGTAGGGCTGCCTCAAAGCATTAAAAAAAACAAGTGTGATTTTATTTCTCTTATTTTTGTATGTGGAAATAGTACTAATTGTTCTTTTTTTTAGGCACATAAAATGTGCAATCAGGGTCTTTTGGTAGTATGAAAGTATGCTCTTCACCCTTAGGGTGTATCAAAAATCTTGGCCCACCTTTAGATTTTTAAAGTAAGTGGAATAATTGAGCTTCTTGGTGTGTTTTGGGGAAGCAATTGGAATAAGAGAGTATTTTCTTCACCCTTATATTGAATTAGAAATATTGATCTCCAAAAGTGGATCCATTTTGTGTACTCTAAGATCTTTTAGCAAGCCTCCTCTTGAGAGATCAAGAGGAACAAACCAAAAGGGGACAAGTGGACCTGACTCTTCCAACCCACTATAAACTTAAGGCTATCAAGGACATAGAACCTTGGTAGACATAATACCTATCTTCATCTAATGGAAGTACTTTTGGGATTGTGACCATGAGGAAATCCCTAGGTGAGAATGCCTAAGGTAATCTTGTGGCCACGATGTCCATTACTTATCATATGATAAGGTGTCTCATATTGGGAGCAAGAGGAGTGCTATGAATGGAAGCCCTTACTAGACACCTTAGGATTAGAGGCCACCCTATTTTTTCACTTAATATCTTGGTGCAAGGATCGATCCTAGTGGACTACCTAGATCACCCCAAGATTTGACTCACCATAGGTGTTCCTTTAGATGTGGATAACCCATCTATGAAAAAACCAATATCTATTGTGGGAAACCACTTTCTGTGAGGCAAGGGAGCATCAAGTTGTGGGCCAAGGTATTGAGTAATGAGTCATGTCCTTTAGGTAGTTATTACTTACATGTGCTTCGAATGTGCTATACTAGTGGAAATATTTTGAACATACACATGACAATAGTTCTAGGGATTTCCTTTGATACCTCATGTATGCCTGTATCATGCAAGGTTTCTTAGTCCCTTTCTTTTTTGTTTGAAGACTACTCCATGTGCCACTATCTTGCTTGTAAAAAAGTTGCTTTTGAACATGAAACTTGCTATGTTATCCACTATTCTAAAACATTTTTCTCCAAGACGAAACATCAAGTGCAAAAATTTGCTTATGTTTCTTGCTAAGTGGAGTTTCATCATTTGAATTTATTTTTCTATGTCTCTAGTGATTGAACATGCTTAAAGTGGCTCTTTGGTCTTAGCACTCTTGGTCTTTTCCATCATCATGGTCTATGCTAGCATACTAAGAATTTCTTTTGCTTAAATAGTTATCTTGATCTCTTGAATACACTCTTTGATGGGAAAGTTGTTCACTTTTCATCTCTCTTATTTATCTACATTTCTATTTGGGCTTCTTGCTTAGCTCTAGACTTGAGTTGCTAGTGTTGTAAGATGGTTGGACACTTTACCTGATAAGTAACTTATTCATTGTTGCCTCTCTTTGACAAGTGAACACTCTACTTCTCTAGTTTTGACATTAAGTTCTTGTGTCACCTTATTAGCTTCTTCTAATATCCTTCATGCTTGATTTTCTATCTACCACTATGGGCTTCAAACCTTGTACTACCAAATGTCAACCAAGTCTAGATGATCATGAGTTATTCTATGTCTCTAAAGAGTTTCAAGACCTTTATGCTCAATACAAAGGACTAGAAGAGACAAAAAATCCTACTTACCTTCATCTCACTAAGCTCATAGTGGGAATGCACTCTACATTTTAAAAAAAGTGATAGAGGAAAACATTACATAATTACATCAATCTTCCTTAAGGCCTTTACATGCATGTGAGTCCACTTCTTTAAGGTCATCCTCTTCTTCTAGGTCTACATATTCCACTCCAAGACATCAAGTGTCTTCATCTTCTAGATCCAAATACCTCTTTAGAGAGAAAGTAAATGATATCTCATTTGAGCCTATGCCAAAATTTCTGATAAGCCCATCTTTGACCAATATGATGAAGAGATGGATGCATGCTATTGACTTGAGAAACAACAAGAAGATACTAGACATAATTTTGAGAGGACTTTTACTCCCATGGAATATTCTTATGATGATATTTTGTAAACATTTCTTGGCACTAAGCTCATCACATTGCCTAAGTCTAGCTCATATGGACACACATTCTTAAATATCTATCATGCTTATCATCAACATAATGAGCATAGTACTTTAGATTGCATTGAGTTGAAACATAAAATCCAAGATCTTATTGATGATGGGATTGTTTATATCTATAATGACTCATGTGATGAGGATAATTCTCTTGAGTAAGAAACTATAGATGAAACTATCTTTAGTGGTGGTCTCTATGACACCCCTACTTCTTCCAACACTCATGAAACTATTAAAACTTTAAATTGTTCCAACACGATTCCACAAAACAAAGAGCCTAATTATTTTTGAATTTTCATTGCATATCCTCAAGGGTTACCTCTAAAAGAAAATCAAGCTAATATTCACTTGGCTGCAAACATTTTCCATACCACTAAGGCCAAGACCCTCAACTATCATGTGATGTTACACTTACTATGCCTACTCTAACTAGTCCTTTTCTATCTCTTCAAGATGCTACCATGAAAATCCATATTCTCTCTTGTCCTTAGAAGTGATTCCATGTGAAGAGGTATCTCAAAATGCTAAAGCTTTAAAGAAATATCAAGATCAAGAACCCTTTCATCTCCTTCAAGAGGTCGCTCTTCCATATTCTATATCTTACCCACCTCCTATGTATGATGAAGATACCACTTCCACTATCGCCATTGAGCTTATTGAAAATTGTGAGAAACTCACTATCCATCTTGTTATACATC
This sequence comes from Cupressus sempervirens, assembly GCA_028749045.1. NCBI lineage: Eukaryota > Viridiplantae > Streptophyta > Pinopsida > Cupressales > Cupressaceae > Cupressus > Cupressus sempervirens. Next base: position 515,629,270 of record CM053783.1, read on the forward strand.
TCCATATTCACTTAAAAACTATGTTCAAGCTTTACTTGCTCTTATTAAAGATGTTGCTCCTCACAAAGGTACTCGTGAGTATATTGATGACCTTGGTCATGTTACTCACTCTAAAGATGTTGATATCCCTACTGATTGATAGGCCAACATTGGGACAACTAATAATAAAGAATTGATGATTTATAATAAAGTTTGGCTGGTCTATACGTGTCAATCTGAGAGCATGAGCTTGTGAAAGGTGTCCTAGTAGTATGCTATCAAGGGGTGCAGCTTGTGATATGAGCAATTATGAATGCATCTACAACACACAAAATTGAATCTATAAAAAGCCAAGTAAATCCCAGCGACAGGAACTATCACTTCCTGGCGATAGGAACATCGGAAACATAAATAACTCAATAAAACTAATCTGTAATAAAAATGATTACAAATCTTAATAAATTATCAAATCATAATCTATTTCATATGAAATATTATTATATAATCAAATACTGATATTAAACACATAAACTAATTTACTACAATTATATCTATACTATGTACTGCTAAGCTAATTAACATATAAATGAAAACTAATTTAAATATGCTCCAAACAAAAATAAAAATGAGATCACCAGATAACTTTAGAGTGGGCCCTTCCTCCTCAGCCGCTTGTTGATGAAGCCAAGTAATAGTCTTAAGTCTTTATAATCATGAAAATATAAATTTTATATTTCCACATGAGAATGATCTATTACAATGCTGTGCAATCTATAAAACCTGTACACTGTTGTGTGTTTTTAGAACTGTACGTGTGTGTCCATCCTCACTATTGTTGCTGCTTATATAGATGCAGCTTTACAAATTTAATAACTAATTTTTTATGCACTCTATAAAAAGAGTGGCTATTACATAACAAAGTTATAACAAAAATATATGGCTTCCAAAGAATAGCCAATTTGTTGTCATCATTCAAACAAAATACTATTTCCTTCATTCACATTTGCTGAACCATAGTTTTGTAACAGTTTGCAAAAGTCTGATTATTGGGCTTTCCACGTGAGGCATGGATATCCCTCTTAACAATAGCATCTCATCTCCTTAGCAGCAATAATAATGTAGTTATTTGCTGCATGGGTTTTTTTAATAGCCACGTAATTCTTGGGAATAAATCTTAGCTGTAATATATGATATCTCAACCACATTCATTGTCTACATATACAACCATCTATCTTAAAAATAGAATGATCCATAATCCCTTCAATTTAGTCTTCAATAATCTCTCCACGTATGAATTCAGCTAAGCTGGAGGAGTTCTATTATGAGCTGGTGACAACAGCAAAAAAAAACTTTGAAATTTAAAATCAAAACTTGTAATAGAATAATCACGTTTTGAAATAGGCCTCTAAATTTTCCATCATCCACTTTTTGAAGATTTTTTTGCGCAAGATTGTAATTGGGCACGTTCTGGACAATACCCATATCTTGGATTTTTGAGATTCATCAGTATCTGTTCGCAAAAGGAGATGCAAAACTGGCTATCCTTATTTTTGGTCAGTAATTATTCCTGTTAGGCTCTTTCTCAACATAATGCTCTTGAAAGGAATAATGCTTTAAATTTTTGAAGAAATAATGAATGCCAATAAGATATAGCAAGAAATACATTTCAAAGTGGATGGAACTTTGTATTTGTGAAATAGCTATAGGAAGATCTATAGGTGACAGGAAGATCTGTGCTACAAATCAACATGCTGCAATATTAAAGATTAGTAAAACATAATCAACAATGGATTTTCCATGTTTTAATCCAAAACAATATTAAATACTACTTAATTATATTAAACTATATGCAACGTTATAATGGTAAAATGGAATGAAATGGGATAAAAATGGAATGGAGAAGTATGTAGGAAAGTGTGCAAGATAGATTAAAATAGAGCATTAAATAGGTTATGATTAGCTCTCATCATTCCCCCCAACTTAGCTTATTGCAAGTCCTCGTGCAATCATTATGATCATCAGGTCTTTAGTTTGTATTAAAAGCACTTAGATTTATGAATTTAGACTTTGTCTCCACCCTAAACCATGATAACTCATAGATGAACACAAATCCCTTTCTTTGCTTTACATGACAAGCTTTGTTATTTTTCTTCTTCAGTAGGGATATCACTTTCGACTTTTCAGAAGGTGTTTCTTTTGTCTCTTTTCTTTTTCTTTTCCTCTTTTTTATAGCATCATGGTTCAAAGGGTTACATATAGGAGAAATTTATCTCAATTTACATAAGAGGAGTTTAAATGGATAAAATAGGAGAGATGAGAGAGTAAACAAAGGCTTCTGTATGATGGATAAAAGGGATAATATGATGGGTTTAGTAAGGGTGATGGATGGAAGATAATAGGGTGACATTCCTCCCCCCAACTTAAAGGTTTACTGTCCACAGGAAACAAGGAGAGGCTACAAAGGGGTGTTGCACAATGATCAATATAATAAGTAATACAAATAAAGTTAAGATATAAAATAAGGAAAAACAAAATTGATTGTTTTACTAACATGCATGTGCGAAGAGACCAAAGCTGGAACAGAGAGTAATGCAGCAACTTGCACTACCAAAAGTGATGAATCATCAATAAGGAATGGAGAGGGGCATCCAAAATTGCAACACCACAGAAGACCGCCATCTGATGAAAAACAAAGAGAAGACCATGAGAAGCAACCAAAAAACTAGGAGAATGATTGCAATTTGGAGGGGCCACCATCAGCAACTGAACTAGTATAGATCATATAAAAAATAACATACTCCACTCAAAACACCTCAATTGAACAAGCAACTTGTAATAGGGGTGATCAAAGATTTGAGGATCACACTGAAGAGGAGTAGAGTTGCAAGAGTGAGCAATAGAAGGTGCCAAAAAGGAAAGAAGCACTAAAACCAATGAGTGTTCCTGAAAAGAAGGATTAGTAGAAAAACTAGGAACACCAATTAATGCATTTTTTCAATTTTTGCTTCTTCTTTTTTTTTTTTTTTTTTTTTTGGAATAAATTTTGATAATGACAAGTTACCGCTGGTAAGCTAGTTTTCAATCACTCACCGCTTAATGGCGCTGTAAGAACAATTTTCACCACTAAGAATTTATTTTGCAGTTAACATTCGCCAGAAGCTAGTTTTCAGATATTAATTGGCCAACAACGCCTGAAGGTTTTCATTGTTGGATCTTTTATTTATTTATTTATTTTTTTCTTCTTTTATTTTTATTTATATATATATATATATATATATATATATTTTTTCAATTTTTCAATAATTGCATAAAATGACCAAAGAAATGAAATCCTGACATGGATGATGAAAAATGATACCATCCAAAGCTCGATTTTTGTCCATGACCTCACAAAAGGCATTGTTGAAACTTGATTGCATAATGAACTTGAAATGATCACTAGGAATAACCTCATCAAAATTGGAACCACAAACCACTGCACTTGAAACATTTTTTATCTATGTATCTCTTCACCACTGAATTTGAAAATCTGCTTGGAGAACTTGGGAACATACTAGCACACTTGGATGAAAGAACTACTCACAAGGATGATGATTCTCATATTTCTCTATGCTGACTGAATAAGAAGACATCTCTTGAAGATATGAAACCCTATTCTTGTGAATCTTGTGAAATATCCATTGTAGGAAAATGTAAAGTTGCAAGTAGCACACCTTCATTACCAAATACATGAGTATGGAGTGAAAATCAATAGTAGTCACCAATGTGTCCATAGAACTCCAGAGAGACACAACTCGAGGAAGGAGTGTAGTAGCTGGCACCATATTCAAAGTATTTTCAGAAGTGTTCTTGAATATTCATGAATCTCATAGACCATGCTGCACATTTTCCTCCAAGTGATAAATCACCAAAGACAAGAAATCTCATCTCAAGGTGTTGAACACCCTCTACCAAAATCTGCATGTGATCTTGAATAGTGAAGCACCAGTGAAATGGATATACACCATATAGCTAGCAAGCCCACACAATGTGAACAAAGCCAACATAGTGTGTTATGCAATGCTTGTGTAAAGAAGCATCATTAACTGGTATTGGTTCTAAGATCATCACACCACAGCAAGGGATCGGTAACCATATTCTCAAAACCAAGCATATCAAGCATAGTAAATGAATATCATCCATTCAATAGCTCTATTACTAAGTAGGTTATTTTTTACAAATGATGGATAGAGTTATTACTATCAATAGATACTTGATAGAATGGATAAATACAAATAAACTCTTGTGTTCATATAATAGCAATGCTAATTAACACAAGAACATGTACCTTGAATTGTGGAGATGTCACATGTTGAGGTTTGCTAAAACAATCAATGAAGTTGTATTTGAAATCATCCAAGAACCACAAAATTGGAGGGATTCCCCCCAACTTAACTTCATGCTACAAGGTCATAAAATCATTAGGATAACCAAATAAATTAGGTAACCCGAAGAGAGTAACACATCTTTTACAATTTTGTGGGCCTTATTGAATGATAGATAAATCAAATATTTCAATAATTCAATGGATGCATTCTCAAATTAATTATTTTTTTATAAAAGCATAGGGAATTTGAATCATCCAGGGATTCAAGAAATGGATTTAGTACGTGTTATTAATGAATGATCATTGTAAGATACAAGAACCAAAAATGAAGGATATGTCGATATTAATACCTTGATCCTTCTTTAAACAAATCATCCATAGTTTATTTTCCCATCTTAAGACAATTGAATGAATCAACAATGAGGAATAACAATCATCCACTTTTACGATTTTGGTCATTAATGCATAGAATGCCATATGATTGTGCTTAATCAATTATTGGTCCCAAATCAAAAATTATGTGAGGGATGCACATTTTAACCATAGACCTCCAAATATCAATATGTATAAGTACAAGAGTGATAAAATATAAATATTGGAGGATTTGGCAGCATATTTGTGAAATATGGAACATATATGGCTTAATACTACTTAGTGAATGATTAACATAAACATGCATACTCATGATTCCATTAATTAAAATTGATGCAATTTGATGCATGGGCTCATTTGTCGGTATGTTGAATTCACTAAGTAGAAAAGAAGAACATAGTTGATTATGTTTCAATAAATAATATTGTTCTTCTAGCTTAAGTAAACCAAAATCACATGCCTTATATACATCAATATATTCCAATGTTGATTTAGCGATTTCAAGCACATCATTCGATTGTGGAGGGATCCTTGAAAGCTCATTATTATATGTATCATTAGCCACCTTATTATGAAGTGGTATATGAGACAATATAGTTGTCTTTGGTGGATATGTTGGAGTGGGTAGAATATGATGTGAATGACATAATGAATGTGGTAAGAAATGTGAAGGAGATAAAGTTGATGGTAATAAGTATGACGAGTGGAATAAAGATGGTAAGGATGGATATGGTGGTTGTTGTGAGTATGCATGATTACATTTGTTCTGCATGCAAGGTGGAGAAGTACATTTTGAAGAAATATGTTGGCTTTGTAATGAATTAGAGTAATAAGATATGTCACCAACATAATGCATACCTTGATCTTCTTGGGTTGGTACTTGACATGGAGTACTAGGTATAAGGAAGAATTGTTCACTTTCATCCTTATCATGGTAAGGATCACAAAAAGTTTGCACCTCATTCACCATTTTCTTTTGATTATTAAGGCATATGCACTGGTCTTCTTTCCTGTAGCAAAGAGAACAATAGGTGGTTAAATTTTCATCATCAAAATCACATTGCTCTAAGAATTCATCAATGATTTTTTCATGTTCAAACATAGGGATAGAATTCTCACATACCTCTGATAAGGGAAGATCAAGATAAGAAAAGATGCATTCATTAGGTAGAGAGGGTATTAACATATCACCTTTGATTGGCACATTTTCCCCACCAAGTTCTTCTTTTGTTTTTAAATTTGAAGGCGAGGGTCTGGGGGTGGCAGCCACCAATGGGGTCAAGGGGCAACACCCTTTGCAGGGTCCTGGGGCAGCGCCCAAGGTGCGCTCCCTATCACAGTACAGGTGGGGTCGAGGGGCAGCGCCCCCGATGCCAAGCACATTTTGCCTCTTGTGTTTCCTTCAAATTTTTCATTTTTGAAGCAATTTTCAACCAAAATTGATGGACTTGAACAACCTTTAAAATGCATCATTTTAAACATTTTTCTTCAAAATAGCTTATAATAACTCACAACAACTAATGATGATGTAAAATGGAATCTAATTTCTAAGACAACTAGTGAATCAAATGTCTAATGTCTACTTGCAAACTCTAAAACAAACTTCTAAAGCAATGCATCTATATGATTTACGCAACACAAATTAAGATTAATTACTTAAGCAAGGCTAGCAATTGCAAAAGTGTTCATCCTAACGCATTATTCCTAACTCAAATCAGCAAACTAACATGCCTTTGACACCTTTCCCCTGCAATGACACCAAAATGATAGGCCAACATTGGGACAAATAATAATAAAGAATTGATGATTTATAATAAAGTTTGGCTAGTCTATACGTGTCAATCCGAGAGTGTAAGCTTGTGAAAGGTGTCCTAGCAGTATGCTATCAAGGGGTGTAGCTTGTGATATGAGCAATTATGAATGCATCTACAACACACGAAATTGAATCTACGAAAAGCCAAGTAAATCCCAGCGACAGGAATTGTCACTTCCTGGCGACAGGAACATCATAAACATAAATAACTCAATAAAACTAATCTGCAATAAAAATGATTACAAATCTTAATAAATTATCAAATCATAATCTATTTCATATGAAATATTATTATATAATCAAATACTAATATTAAACACATAAACTAATTTACTACAATTATACCTATACTATGTACTGCTAAGCTAATTAACATATAAATGAAAACTAATTTAAATATACTCCAAACAGAAATAAAAATGAGATCACCAGATAACTTTGGAGTGGGCCCTTCCTCCTCAGCCGCCTGGTGATGAAGCCAAGTAGTAGTCTTAAGTCTTTGTAATCATAAAAATATAAATTTTATATTTCCAAATGAGAATGATCTATTACAATGCTGTGCAATCTATAAAACCTGTACACTATTGTGTGTTCTCAGAACTGTACGTGTGTCCATCCTCACTATTGTTGCTGCTTATATAGATGCAGATTTAGAAATTTAATAACTAATTTGTTATGCACTCTATAAAAAGAGTGGCTATTACATAACAAAGTTATAACAAAAATATATGGCTTGCAAAGAATAGCCAATTTGTTGTCATCATTCAAACAAAATACTATTTCCTTCATTCACATTTGCTGAACCATAGTTTTGTAATAGTTTGCAAAAGTCTGATTATTGGGCTTTCCACGTGAGGCATGGATATCCCTCTTAACAATAGCATCTCATCTCCTTAGCAGCAATAATAATGTAGTTATTTGCTGCATGGGTTTTTTTTAACAACCATGTAATTCTTGGGAATAAATCTTAGCTGTAATATATGATATCTCAACCACATTCATTGTCTGCATATACAACCATCTATCTTAAAAACAGAATGATCCATAATCCCTTCAATTTAGTCTTCAATAATCTCTCCACGTATGAATTCAACTAAGCTGGAGGAGTTCTATTATGGGCTGGTGACAGCAGCAAAAAAAAACTTTGAAATTTGAAATCAAAACCCATAATAGAATAATCACATTTTGAAATAGGCCTCTAACTTTTCCATCATCCACTTTTTGAATATTTTGCCGCATAGGATTGTAATTGGGCACATTTTGGACAATACCCATATCTTGGATTTTTGAAATTCATCAGTATCTGTTCGCAAAAGGAGATGCAAAACTGGCTGCCCTTATTTTTAGTCTATAATTATTCCTGTTAGGCTCTTTCTCAACATAATACTCTTGAAAGGAATAATTCTTTAAATTTTTGAAGAAATAATGAATGCCAATAAGATATAGCAAGAAATACATTTCAAAGTGGATGGAACTTTGTATTTCTGAAATAGCTACAGGAAGATCTATAGGCGACAGGAAGATCTGTGCTACAAATCAACATGCTGTAGTATTAAAGATTAGTAAAACATAATCAACAATGGATTTTCCATGTTTTAATCCCAAAACAATATTAAATACTACTTAATTATATTAAACTATATGCAACGTTATAATGGTAAAATGGAATGAAATGGGATAAAAATGGAATGGAGAAGTATGTAGGAAAGTGTGCAAGATAGATTCAAATAGAGCATTAAATAGGTTATGATTAGCTCTCATCACTCATTATCCCTTTGCATCTCCTAAATCTATCCTTGGTCCTTATCCATCAAAGCTAAAACCTTAAAACCTTCCATCTATATTGGGACCTTATGTTCCTTCATCTCCTTCACTTTCCACATCTAGCTCTTCTACTATACTTCAAGATTAACAAAGACACTCATTCTTGATGAATCTTCACTAATCTATCCATATGAACCAATCATATCAACCTTTTTTATCCACAAATACCATGTCTTTTGGGAGCAATTTTGATGATCAACTTAAGAGAAAACACAAGAATTCATTCATAAATGATGATCACTATGTCCTATCTAATCAACATGTGAATGTACAAAGAGAAAAAAATGTTCAAGAGACCACACAGATCCACTACCCAAAGAGAAAAATCAAAGCAAATATGGGTTCCTAAACCCATTATTGAAGAAATGTGTTCTAAAGTATCCAAAGGAAAATCTAAAGCTATATTGATTCACAAGTCTCTCTTGAAGGACTTGAATATTGAACATAAATCTAAGTTGACATTCTAGCTTCCAAAGCCTTTCACTCCATTTTCTTCCAAACATATTCCTCAAAAGCTTATGAAGGCTTCCACTCCATATTCTTCTAAAATTCTCCTATGACCTCATACATCTAAACCTCAATCTTTTTCTTCCATAGTTCCTCCATCATTCCAAAACCCTCCAAGGTGTGTGTTAATGTTAATCTTCCCTAGTTTTTCACCTACACTTATGCAATCTTTTGTAAGCTACACTTTCCTACTACCCATACTCCTATATCCTTTCAAGGCATGAACTCTTATCCTCCATATACTTATCCTACTACCATCTCTCTTCCATCACTCTATCAACATCTTTGAGTGTACCTTTCTATGGTCTTTCCTTATCATTACTTATCCTTCCTATAGGAGCACTATCCAAATTGAAAAAGCTCGACCTATTTATAAAAATCCAAAAGGAAAAAAAGCAAAAAAGAAAAAAGAAAAAAGAAATGTGCCTTGGTGAGAACCTGGTAAACTAGCGCCTTGGTAGAAAAAGTAAAGAGAAATAAATTCATCCTATGGTGAGCACCACTTATTTTGGTTCCTTGGATATGTACCATGATGAAAACCTGGTAAACATGGATGATGCATAATCATCCATCATCCATCTATTCCCTCTTCCTCTTTGATCTTGAAAATGTTGAGCTATCCTTGTGTATTGGTTATCTTATCAACGAGCTTCCATATTGTGCTTTCTCATTCACTTATATCCTTCATATCAAACTCCATTCTTATTTCTCTATTCCATTTCTATCCTATCCAGTCAACCTCTTGGTTTTGATTACATTAAAGAAAAACATGGTTCTTAGGCCTTTTGACTTGTTTACTCTTTTAGACTACAAGCTTTCATGCAATCTTTCTTATTGGCTTCCACTGCTTATCCCATATGGTATCTCTCTTATTGGATTTAACTACTTATCCTACATGCTATCTCCTTTCATGACTTTCTTAACTTATCTCAAATGTGCTTCATATGGATATTTTACACTTTCCCTAGCTTGGGTACTCTTGAGGAGTTAGTCATCGAGGATCACTTTCACTTGCTTCATACTCCTTTTTTATCCATCTCTACTTATCCATTAGCTTGCTGCTCCATCATGTCCTACACCTTGCTAGACACTAGAACAAAACAATGTGATCTTGCTTGAGAACTAGTAATTGCTAAATAACTCTAAAAAATTCAAAAAAATTATATATGATGCTAAGAAAATCCTAACCAAAATAAATAGATAATGTCCTGAAAAATGATCATCTTAGTAAAAACCTTGCAATAGGTACTTTGATGTATTACCAAAAAAAATAAAAAAATCTCAAAAAACCATAAAAATTCATTAAAAAGTCCTGCAAAAATTGCCAAGTGGTGAAAACCTAGAAACGTGCATTACTTGAGACCCTTGCACCTATGTCTATCAATTTCACTTTGTGTTCACTTGCTTTACTTTGTCTCACCTAGCTTGGAACCCATTCTCGCATCTTGGTCCAGGAGGCATGAACTACATAGCTCATCATTGTCTCCTTGTTGCGTTAGTGTTTCTAGATCTTGCTCAATAGTGTTTCTCAACACCTCCCCTTGACATCAAGTGTTTCTCAACACTTATCAGATACTTCAACTATGGTCTAGTATGCTACGATATTTCTCACTAGTAGATTTGAGTTCTAAAGAGATAGTCACGTGACTTTCACACACACACACACACACACACACACACACACACACACACACACACACACACACAGAGACACACACACAAACACACACACACACACACACACACACACACACACACACACACACACACACACACACACACAAACACACACATAAACTAAGTATGGGTTGAGAATTGTTGACTTTATTTCTCTTTGTGTGTTGTCTATGACAATTTATTTGCTGAGTGTTCCCTCCCTAATAGTCACTTGAGGATGCCATGGACTAGAGGACTGGAGGCATGGGCCATGTTTTCTTTTTCTTTTTGCTTGTGGGTATACCTTATTAATCTTAGGTGTCTTGAGCATCTTGTTTGTCCCACTTGACACTTAGGATCTAAAATGTACCATCCTTGTCTATTTTTTTGCAAGTGCATGCTTATGGCCATCTCAACATTATGTGTCTCAATGCACACATAATCTTGCTACACTAAACTTAGGGAATCTAATTGCACTATTCATCTCGACCTATATATCTTTGATGCATATGTTGGATTCTCACATTCTATCTAATATAAACCATATTTGTATCCTCATAGTTCACACTGGTGATGATTGTATTATCTTCTAATGTCCCTAATGAGGCTCGATGATAAAAACTAGGGCCTATCTATATAACCCTTGCAATTGCACCTTTTTCATACTAGCTTGTATTTTAGTGTTCATTTTAGCTTATCTTTTCATTTTTGAATGTTGAGAGAGTCTTATTTATCTTTCATGGATGTGTCAGCTAACTGCATTCATCTCCTTTTGCTTCTTCTTGATCATATCTTGTCATCTCCTCTTGGGTTTCATTCACCTTTTCGCTATCTTGACATCAAAAGGGGTTAATCTTATCATCCAATCTAATCTATGATTTTTGAACCCCTTTTATAACATGTTGACCTTATTTTGACATCCTAGATTTTTTTTGGGATCAAAATAAAAATTTGGGTTCATCTTGCTGGTTAAAATTGTTCTTTAGAATCTTTCCTGCTTCTATGTTGTTAGTTGACTTTCTGAGGCTTAGTCTTCAAATGTTTCTAGGGAATCATAATTTCTTAATTTCTTTATCATTTATTCTCTCTTCTAGTCTTCTTATTCATTTTATTTCAACATTCTTCTTGCTTTGACCTAATTTTGATGTTTTATCTCCTTGGTCAAATTGAGTCAAACTAGGGCATCTCTTCATTGCTTGGTGGTCACTCTTTGGTCTTAATCACTTATCTATGATTATGAAATTTTACTTATCTTTATTTGATCAAATTTATCTCATTTCTACACCTCCTCTATCTCATTTTGATTTTGATCCCAAGGGGGTAGGAATATTCTATCATTGTTGCAAATTGCTTTTTTATGGCTATCTTTTTCTTAGAAGAATATGCTTGACCTTTCAATTTTCTCTTGATTTATCTACTTGCTTTGTCTACTTGGTTTGACATATTAGTGCTCATCTCGAGTATTGATGTTTTCTATCTCTCATAATGTTCAATATTACCACTAATAGGCTATACATTTAGGATTTGCTATCTGTTTCTTACTACATTCTTTAGAGTTAGATCTTTCTATTTTTTGCTTTCTTGCCTTCTTCATTCTTTGATGTAATGTGTTCCTAGATTGACCACACATTAGTAAAAGAAGGGGAAATGTAATTATGCAAAAATGGGCATCTAGACTATGAGCCCCCTTTCTAGCATTTTTGCTTAATTTATTCATTGCTTATCTTTGATCAAATTCTCAAAAATCTATTTATTTGATTATAACCTATAGTTTTACCACTTTATCCTAAGTCTCTTGTTTAATTAAAAGAACATGCTCCTTTTTGATTAAATAAAAATCCCCACTTCCCACTTATCCTAAATGTGTACACATAAAGCATTATTCCTATTTTAAAAATAAAAGAAAAGACATTTTTGTCTAAACATGAATGCACAATTTTCTACGTGAGAGGAATCTATTATTTTTAAAACAACTTTAATTCTCCTCCACACATTTCTTTCCCTCTCAAAATTCAACTATTGATTGTGATTGGTGGGGATGCTTGTGCACATGGATCAGTCAAGATGCATTATCCTCCCTTGATTAAGCCTCTCTTGGATTTTAATCTCAATCATCCATTTTTCTTTAAAAGAGAGGGCTCTCTCTTCATTCAAAAATCTTAGACTCTCATACTAATGTTATGCTACAGGTTTTCTTGGTGATTTGGGAGCACTTGGATCATTCTTGCATTTTTAGCTTAGCACTTATTCTACTTGCATTATGGCATTTTAGCTTAGACTTTCTTTATGCTCATAGTTTAGCTCACATAGCTTAAGTAGGAAGGATTTTAACTCTTCATTTTTTTAATCTTGTATCTTTCATCTCATTTAGTTTAGCTTTCAAAAATCTTGCATTGCATACCTATTTGAGGATTCTTGGATATTGGCACTCATTGCCTCTACTCTTTGAATCTCTCGTTCTATGGTGCACCTTACAAGGGTTGCATAGCTTGGTTAATTTGAGAGACACCATTTCACTACTTGCACCTATGCACATCATAGATAGAGAGCTATAAGCCACCTCTTGAGACTCCCTTTTCCATAGGTTCTCTCAAGAGTAAGAGTTTAAAGAAGTGTGACACTTTTTGTACACATAGGTGGCTGATGTTGGGTGGATATTTTGTAATTGATAGTTTATGCAAAATAGATAATAACCATAGCATATGAGACAAATTCTCTCCTACCTTAAAGGGAAGGCTCCCCCTTCTCACCATTCTTTTGATCAACTCAAGGTAAGAAAGAACTTAAGAGATATTGTAAAGGGGTGTTACCAATATTTTTCCCTCTTATTTCAATAAAGAATCCACTTACCTGTGAAGTGAGTAATGGAAAGATTTAATGTCTAAACTAAACTTATATCTAACAATTGGAAACAATGATACCAATACCAAACATTAACTCAAAGGCTGATTAAGAGTGCACTAGCTTAGATCTATGTCTAGTATGTCTAATCTATAAGAAAAATTGCTACCATTGGGGCACAAAGACTTTCAAAAGTAGCAAATTTGTAATTGTCTAAATTATAAGAAAAATATCTACCACTAGGGCACATAGACTTCCAAAATTAGAGAACTTCTAAGCTAATTCTACTAAATTGTATGAATATGAGATAGAAACATAAACTACAGTCAAAGCTTGTAGTCTGTGTTACCACAATTGATCCCATTTAAAGCTTTGGCTCCAATTGTTTCTTGTATTCACTATGCTCTAGTAAGCATACAATAACATGAATTAAAGATAATAGAAACAAATCATAGTTATAGCTCTTCCACTTTGTTCCATTACAATTTTTTTCCAGTCAAAGCTTTGAATCCAATTACTTCTTTTTATTCACTTTTCTTTCAAATTTGCACTACACAATCAAAGTTATGGTTGCACAAGTTTGGCAAAGCTTTCTTGCATTAATAAAATATGGTTTTTACAATGATGGGGCACTCCTTTATATAGGAAAATGGAGTGAGGAAAAGAAGGAAAAAAGGTGGGAGAAACTCAAGCACCTTGACTCGGTCAAACTACGAAATAAGATTTATTGGATTACATCATTGAAGGTTGTCTAATCGATTACATGTAATATTTTTTCTACAACTATAAAATTGAAAATTCTCTTGAATAAAAAGTTGAAATTATTGAATCAATAATGTAGATTATCAACAAAGGCTCAATACTTGATGATGTAAATGTGGATGGTCACTGAATTGAGATTTCCTATATTTTGTGTCACTGCATTCTCTAATGAATTGCTACTTGTGATTTGAAAACTTGATATAATCAAGATTTTCCTCATTCCATAGTTGTGAATTGTTCTTGTCAAATTCACACATTCTAGAGGCTTTGACACTTTGAAAAACCCTTTCAATGATGTCCATATCTAAACTCAAAATGACTTTCCCATCTCTCTCTCTCTCTCTCTCTCTCTCTCTCTCTCTCTCTCTCTCTCTCTCTCTCTCTCTCTCTCGTGCTTTGACTCATTCCCATGCAAACTCAGGCTCTAGGGTAGTCATGGTAAAGTGAAGACCAAATGAATATTGCTTCTTCTAACTCAAAGTATGGATTAAATACTTAGTTCACACTTACAAGGTTAAAAATGCATGGATTAGCTTGTATTTTGGAAAAAAAATGGTAAAAATTAGGGTTTAGACTGTGGATTACATATGAGAAATACAATGATTTTTATTTGGATGGCTTAGAATGCAAGTTGGAAGCATATGTTGTGTGTTGGATGAGAGTTTTATGTTAAAAATGTGTTTTTTGACCAAAATCGAGTTTAGGAGATGCAATTACATGTGGTAAAGACTCATCATTTTACTTAATAAAAATATGTAATTGGGTTTTGGGATTGAGAATAAATGTTTAGGAATATGGAGTTTGAATGTATTTGGACGATGGATGAAAATGGAAGGTGAAAGCATATAAATGTGCTTGCATTCTTGAGGGAAGATCTCCAACTTTTCTCCAAAAAAATAACAAAATATATACAAAAACTTAAAAATAAAAATAAAAATATACCTCTTTCTTTGAATCAAATTTGATAAACTTCAAGACTCCAATTAACATGCAATTTAATTTTTTCAATGAGAGACCCTTTGCATTTTCAAAGAATGAAATTTTTAAATTTTGATAAATAACTTGAAGCAAAAAACTAGGGTTGCATTTGAACAAATGGATGATAAAAAGACAAATAATACAAAAAAATAGCAAAGTGATGAAGAAATGCAAAAAAAATTGGATTCTTGCACTTACCTGGAGAGGAAAGAGAATAATTTGCAATTTTTCTCTCCAAAATTAGGTCCTACAAGTGTGTTTGCGTGTAATGATAAAATGTCTTTAAAAGATTCAAATCTTAGCTTCAAATCATGGTCTAGATATGAAAATGCATGTCCAAGATGTTGCCAATATTGTTGCAAATGAACTCCTAAGTGCATAACATACTTCTTGGAGTGATTTGCAAGTTTGAAATGTTCTTTTTCAAAGAAAATCTTGGTGTAGGAGTTGCATTACATGTGCATATTTTTGATGTAAAAAAATTGTTGCATATACTTTTCCTTTGAAGCTAATTAAAAAAATGTGGTTTGGATGCCCTATTGCATGGAAATTTTTTCCTTCGAAGAGTGAAATTGGGTTCTACAAGCTCAAACGCATGTCTTAAACATGCAATGAAGATGCATATAACTCATTCCCGAGTCAAAATCAGGTTTAGAAAGATGTATTACATGAAACATTTCTTTTAATGTAAATGCATTCCTAAGACTTTCTCTTTCCAATTTCCAAGGAAAAGAGGGTTTAGAAAGAGCTATTATATGCTATATTTTTTATTGAAAGACCAAAATTAATGTCTAGACTCAAATGGGTGTCTTATATATGCAATTCAAATGCAAGTAAATCACCTAAAAACCAAAATCAAGTTCTTTAGAGGAGATTGAATGTATCATTTTAAAAATCTTGAAGCCCAAAATTATGTTCTCTTTGGGTGATTACATATTTAAAATGTGCAATAATAACACATATAACTCATTTATAGATCAAAATTAGGTTCCCTAGAGCCCATTGCATATTTGAAATATGCATTGTGAATGGATAAGTCCCATCATTTTTCCTCACCACCTCAAATTGGGTTCTCCAACTCCTTTTACATGTTTAAAATGTGTAATAGAAATTCATGTAAGTCAAAATTAGGTTTAGGAAATCCCATTGCATGTGGTGTTTCACATTGCATTTGACCAAAATTTCATTTCTTTGGAAAATCAGGGTTAGAGGAAGTGGTTGCATGGTTTAAATGTGCAATGCACTTGCATGAATTTGGATGCCCAAGCCAAAATTGAGCTTAGAAAGGGTCATTGCATATTTTCATGACTTTTATTTACGTATAAACAAAGTTCTTTGGAAAATTAGGGTTACAAGATGTCATTACATGTAATGCATTATGTGTAAATAGGAAAATTTGGGTATATTTTTGAGGCATGATTGGATTTCCTTAGATGATTTCAAAATCTCCCCAAGGTTGTGCCTACTTCGAGATGTCATAAGGAAATGGCCTCAAGCCTTGTGTTTGGAATCCAAATTTGGTTCCCTTCAATAGAAAATCTATCTAGATGGTCCTCATACTATTATGAATAGAATGGATTCACTTGGCCATTTGGTGTCTCAATGAAATCAGAGAGATAAACTCTCTATTCATACATGTTTAGATCCTTGCTCACATGCATCAAAGTGTCAGACTATCAGTAATGATTCTTGAATTCCATCAAGCTTTTCAATTTCCTTTTACCTCCACAATTGACATAATCCTCATAGAATAGCAAGTCCTAAGGGGATTGGTCACTTTCTTGATTGCATCATGGGTGATTTCAGGGTAGATTTCCTTCCCCAAGTAGAACATGGTAATCCACAAGTAAATGAAAAATTAGGACAATCAGGTCCTATTGAGAGTTATCTAGGGGTTCAGAGGGATCAAAGTATTTAGTCGAGGGAAGATAAGCTTTTGAACCTTTTAGGGGATCATGATTCTCAGCCTGTTATATTATCTCCAAACAAAAATCAAGATTTTCTGATCATTGAGAAGGTACTAGATGAGGCAAATCCAAATGGTATTTTTTAAAATGAAGATTTGGATGATATTAAGGCAGTGCCTTCTCTTCAAAAGTCTCTAGTAATTGAAGGATTATATTTAGACTATGAGCTTGACTGGTATTCCATCAATGGGAAGTTGGTTGGCTCCTTAGTTAAGAAAAATCTTCAACATAGTTTCCTCCAAGAATTACAAATTAACCAAGGGGTACAAAAGGGCCACCAGGATTGTGCTCCATTTCATTCTCCTCATAAGGGTTTTCAAGATTATATTGGTAAGGAGAATATTGAAAATACATCTAAAGTTAATTACCTTTTTGAAGCTGATTTAGATGGTCTTGTTGACAACATTATTTTGAGAGTGGCAGATAGACTATTTGATGAGATTGCAAGAACAAAAGAACCTAATTATGAAAAAATTATGGGAATTCAGACAGAGCTCATGAATGGGAAACCAAATTATGATAAAAATTTGGGAGCTCAGATAGAGGATGTGAATGAGAATGTTTCCCCCTTGCATAATGCTTGTGCTATTGTCCAAATAGATGTAGACACTTAAAAAATTCTGGTCTATTCTTCTTCAAAAAAACTAAGAGATAGGCCTCCTAAGGGGGAAAAACATAGGAAGAAATAGCTTCAGGGATCTAGTCTACCCTCTCTTTCCCCAAATTATACAAGAAGATGAATGATGTGGCTACTGCTTTAAGAGCCAAATAGATGAAGCAAGGAAGGAGAGTAGTTGGCTCTTCGAGGCTCCAATGAGAATTATTTCTTGGAACGTTAGAGGAATTAATGCCTCTAACAAATTTTGGCTTATTAGGGACTAGATTTTGATAAACAGGGAAGATATTTTTTTAATGTAGGAAACAAAATTGTCTAGGGATAGAGGTGACAAGCTCTTTGGATCTTGGAAGAGTTGGGATTTTCTCCACATTCCCTCTTCAGGAGCTTCAGGGGGTTTGGCAATTTTATGGCACCCTCATAAGTGTAAGGTGGAGTTGGTTTCATCAAATAATAATTGGCTACTTGTTCAAGTATCTATCTTTGCAATCTCCTTTTATTTGGAAAACATTTATGGCCCAGTTTCAATTGTTAGTAAACAAAGATTGTGGACTACCCTATCCCAAGTTCTCTCAAACCTTGGGGAATTTAAGGTTATTTTAGGTGGTGATTTCAATGCTACAGTAGGAGTTAAGGATAAGGTTGGAGGGGCTAATCCATGTTATTAGGTTACCCAGGATTTTAGGAAGTTTTTTGATGGTAATGCTCTTTTTGATTGCGTCTCAACTAATGGTAAGATAACTTGGACAAATAGGAGAAAGGTATCTTAGTATGTAGGGGTTAGATTGGATAGGTTCTTTCTTAATCCATTATGGTTACATGGATGTTTCACTTCTAATATTCTTAGTTTACCTAGATCAAATCACTTTGCAATAAGTTTAGAGGTTTAGTTGGAAACTAACTCTTTTAAGCCTACGTCATATTTCAAGATAGAAAAAATATGGTTTAGAGATAAAGATTTTTTGTAGCTACTTCATTAGTGATGGTTGGAGTGCCCCCCTTCCAAAGGGTATATGATGTTTTAGTTGTACAAAAAATTGGCTTTCATGAAAGTGAAGATCAAGGAATGGAATCATTTCAGTTTTAAGAACATCTTTAAAGAAAAGGAGAGCCTTCAAAGGCAATTGGAGGATTGAAATGCTCATGTTCTTAACAACGGTCTCTCACAATAGGTCTATGATATCTAGAAGAATCTACAAAGAAAATTGGATGAAATTATCCTTAAGGAAGAGACTTACTAGAGACAATGGTCTAGAGAGTTATGGCGTAGGGAAGGGGATAGGAATACCAGCTTCTTTCATGCTTCAGTTAGAGTCAAGAGATAAAAGAATGCTATTTTTTCAAATGAAAGATGTTAATGGAAACATCCTTACTTCGAATAAGGATATTCAAATGGAGGCAATCCATTTTTTCTAGGACCTTCTCAGCCAATCGGGTGACTCCCTTATCCTTCCAAATTCTCTAGATTTTATCCCTTCACTTGTGATAGAAGAAGATAATAAGCTTTTGCTTCAACCTTTTACTATGGATGACATTTAGATAGTAGTATTTTCTATGGAGGCTGATAAATCTCTTGGTCTAGATGGTCTTACTCCTTTATTTTTTCAAAAATGTTGGGATTTCATGGGAGAAAATATTCTAGCAGCAGCTGAGGAGTCTAGAAGAAACTCATGTATGTTTAGACCGTTCAATAATACATTGATCACATTAATACCTAAATGTTTGAATCTCTCCTCCTTTATTGATTATAGGCCAATCTCATCATGTAATACAATAGATAGAATCATTACTAAATCTATTTCACTTAGGTTGGGGAAAATTATTCCAAAAATTATCTTTGATCAACAAGGAGGCTTTCTTCCAAGAAAAGACATATTTGAGGGAGCTTTTATCGCTCATGAGGTTCTTTACTCCTTTAAATCTTAGGATCTTCAGGCTATGATTCTTAAACTAGACATGATGAAGGCATATGATAAAGTGTACTAGCCTTTCTTAAAGAAAATTATGCAAAAAATGGGGTTTTCATTTAAATGGATCAAGTGGATTATGGCATGTGTCAAAGGGGAAAGATTCTTAGTATTGGTGAATGGTTCCCCATGCAGTTTCTTCCCTTTGGGGATTCATTATCTCCCTTCCTCTTCATTATTATGGCAGAAGGCTTGAGCAGACTCATCACTACTAAGAATGCTCAGGGTGCTTGTGAAGATATTACTCTTCATCACTCTCAACTCTTGGTTACTCACACATTATTTGCAGATGATTCTTTGTTGTATGGTAAGGGTTTAGTTTAGGAGGCATACGTCATCAAGGAAACCTTGGAGGTTTGCTACTCTTTCTCAGGCCAAAAATTCAACGAGTCAAAATCAATGATATTCTTTTTTAATCTCCCAAGATCAATTCAATCAGTTATTCAAACGTTACTTGGCTTTGAGCTTGCTCTAACTCCTAGTAAATATCTTAGCATTCCCCTTTTTCAAGGTTCATGTAAAGCTTTATTTTGGGTCAACATAGTTCAATTTATAAGAGCCATGATTGCTTCTTGAAAGGCAAGATGGCTCTCCCTTGCGGGAAAAATCCTTCTAGTCAAGTTTGTCCTTTCCTCCATTCCCAACTACATCGTGTTAGTTCTCTTGGCTCCCAGGATAGTCATGGAAAAGATCAGAAAATACATTAAAGATTTTATTTGGAAGGAAAATAAGGATAACTCAGCTAAGATCCCTTTAGTAACTTGGGATAATAT
This sequence comes from Cupressus sempervirens, assembly GCA_028749045.1. Lineage (NCBI taxonomy): Eukaryota > Viridiplantae > Streptophyta > Pinopsida > Cupressales > Cupressaceae > Cupressus > Cupressus sempervirens. The sequence continues at coordinate 515,649,691 of CM053783.1, forward strand.
TTGTTTACCCAAAGATTGTGGGGGTGTTGGTCTTCATAGCCTTTTTGAGAGAAACATTATTTTAGGAGCCAAACTATCTTGGAAAATATATGAGAATCCAAGATCTTTATGGGTTAAGATCATTAGGACAAAGTATTTGGATTTTGATGATCCATCCAAGAATTTTACAATCAAAGACCCTCCCTCAGGATTGACCATGTGGAATTTTGTTATCAAATGCAAACAAGTTATCCTTCCCCATTTATCCTGGGTGGTAAATTTAGGGGATAAGGCTCTTTTTTGGAATGAATCATGGAATGGCTTGAACCCTATTTCTTCCATGCCAAAATTTAATCTGATAGTTTAAACTCTTCTCCAACATCAATGGGGGTTAGCAGTAAAGGATTATTTCATTCTACCTAGAACAAAAGATGATGGGTTCTTAGTAGTTTGGAAAGATCTCTCTCAACTTCAACTTACACAATCACATAAGCACTTCTTGGTTAATATATTTGAACAAAGTCTCTTGTACATTAACCAAAATGAGGACAAGTTAGTTTGGACATTAGCCCCAGATGGTAGGTATTCAGTCAAGTTTGGTTATCTTTCCTTGACTAGCAATAATCTTCATCCTAGTAGACACATCTTTAGATTTTGTTGGCACCCTGTAGTCTTGCCAAAATTAGGCTCTTTTTATGGTTAGAAATCCTTAAAATAAATCTTTCTAGTGATTACCTTTCCAGATTAGGCATTGTAGATAGATTCTAGTGTGTTATGTGTGGAATGCACATTGAAGATTCCAATCATCTGCGAGTTTCATGTTTTGTTGCTCAGGATGTTTGGTATTAGACACTTGGTAAGTTGGGTTGGAATGAACCCTTTTTGGCTGACCTTTAGGGCCTTCTTAAACAATGGCCTCTTCTTTTTAAAGATTCTTTTTTTTTCTCAAATTTAGTGGGTGATTCTAGCAACTATCACTTGGACTATCTGGTGGGAAAGAAATAAGAGAATTTTCAGACAAGAGTTATTCAGTAGCTCAAGTTTTTGAGATTGTGGAAAAATTAGTGTTTGAGATGATCAATGCATATACATCTAGGTTTAAGTCACTATATTCACTTTTATCCTCTCATGATTCTAGGATTTTGAATTGGTGGCCACTCATTTCTATCCCCTTCAAAGGAGTGTTAATAGGCAAAAAAAATAAGATGGAGAGAAGGAAGGACATTAAGTGGGATCCACCTGATAAAGATTTTGTTAAACTCAACTTTGATGGAGCTTCAAGAGGAAACCCTGTGATTTCAACAATTGGGTATGTCTTATGAGATTCTAATTCTCGAGTTATTTGGGCAACATGTTCTAGGATTCCAATTAGTTCTAATAACATTGCTAAGGCAAGGGCTTTGCATTTGGGAATGGGTCTTGCAATTTCTAATGGCATTCAGAGAATCCACATACAAGGGGATTATTAAATTATAACTTCAGCCATTACATTAGGACACTCTGCTAGTTGGGAGATCCACTACATTGTCCAAGAGGTGAGGGCGTTACTTTCTAAATGTAGAATTCTAAATTTCACATTGCTTTAGGGAGGCTAACAGGTTAGCTGATTAGCTAGCCAATAAAGGGGCTACCTTGGATAAAGGGTCAATTGAATGGACTCCAACATCACTAGCCAATTCATTGATAGTTGATAAAGATTCAATGTGGGTGTTGAGAAAAGTCTTTTCATTTTAGTATCTGACAGATGACTAGGGGGTTATAGGCTTCTCACATAGTATTTTGGTTTTGAATCTGCTTCGGATTTATTTTTTGGGCAGATTATGATTGTTTCTCATTGAATATATATTGTTCATTTGACTACGAAGGGAGGTTTTCTTCACTTCTTCTTTCCTCCTGGAGCCTTTTGATGTAGTTTAGAATAAAATATAATGGATTCGTCCATTTTTTACCAAAAAAAAACAAAAACCATTAAAATATAAGGTCAATATTTTAAATATGTAGTTGAGGTTGGAGAACCTACTTTTTGGGTACTTAATCCTTTATATCTTTTGACTAACAACTTCTTTTAAGCCCCTAGATATCTCAAATTGAAGGTATGATCGAAAGCAAGATATTGAAGGAAATAAAAAGGCTCAAACAATCACAAACACTTACAAATTCTAAAGGGACTTTGAAGGTCTATAAAATAAAGTATAGGCTAATAACTTGAAAAAAAGAAAAAGACTTGGTGAGAGCCTTCAGTAAAAAGATTCATTATGTGAATTGGGAGTGATTGATTGATCAATTTTTGCCAATCAAATAATAAATTACTTTAGATAAATGCAAAAGTTAATTGAAAAAGTTTCATAGTGTTGCCTCCATTTTGTGGTGACAAAATCAAGGACAATAGTTGGCTCTATCTAGGGAAAGTCATTCATTTGTTCTTGGAAATAAAGAGTGACATAAAATTTAGTTCTCTAAGTGTCTTCATCCACTTCATTGGGCTATAAAGTTGGCAACCAACAAAAATAAAAAGAATTTGTTAGAGTTAATTAGTTAAATCATTTTGATTTAATTATTAAGTCACTTATTATCTCTAGTTTACTTAAGCTAAACTTTGGGCATTAATAATTAATTCTTTTCTTAATTATTATCATGAAACCTAGGTTTTACCAATTAGGGTTTTGATCTTCTTTTATAAGGATTAATCTCTTTGTAATTTGTTCATTCACTTTTGATTATAGCAATCTCTCTTTTTGCTCATCAAGAATATCTCATTTATGGATATGGGAATTCTAGCCTCCATAGCTGTTGCTTCTCTCTTTCTGTGACAAGTGTTTGCATGTAGGTGATTCTTGGGAGTTGTGGGGTTGATATTTCATCAACTTAAAAATGGTATCAGAGCATAGGCTAGTAGGAAAAGAAATGCATTTTTTTGTCTGCAGGTATTGAAGATTGAGTTTTCCAAGATAGAATTTTCAGAGTCTATCTTTCTCATGTCATTCAATTATTTCTAGTAGAAGGCACTGATTCTGCTTAGGCCCACAAGTAGAAGCTCACATCAAAATTTCATGGCATCAAATGTTGGACTTGATTCAAAGATAGGTCAAGATCATGCTCTCTTTGCATGGATCTTGCCTTTCTTTTATCTCCAGTGACACTACAATTTGTGGATTAGTCATGCCTCTTGTTGTGAGTTCTTTGTTTGCTTCCATACTTGATTAGATTTATAGACAACTGACACCTATATATTCAATCAAAAATTTATTCATGCATGATTGAGTATTGTTGTTAGGGTCACTCGTACATACTCATGTGTAAGTTGCATCCTTGAATGGTAGATGTTTTACCTCTATTTTCCATTTATTCTTTGTTTGAGGAATCTATTCAAATTATTATCTATTATATCTTTGATTTGATTGACACATGTTTTGCCTTTATTTGCCATCTATTCATTTTTCAAGTAGTGTTGTTGGGGGCACTCATGTAGATTGATCTTGATCTTTAGATTGGTTTTTAAGGAGGTTCTTCATTCAACGCTATATGGTGGTTATGATTTGACAAATATCCACAATATTTTTCATGTCACCAAAGAATTTCTCTTTGTAGATTTTAAAGGGGGTTTTATTTATTTTTCCTCTTATCTCCTTTCTTTCATTAGTTTTCTATTCTCCTTAGTTTGAATTAAGGGGGGCTATTTATGTTATTAATTATAACTCAACATTTTAAACAGTGAGCTCCAGTTGGAATAGTGATACCGCAGCCTCCAGTCTTCTTTGCATGTTTAAATTCAAAGCCAATTGGGTTAATTTTATCATAATTATTCCTTCAAATAGCTAAGTGCTAGTTTCAAATTTCTAATTTCATGCATTGATTTTTTTATATAAATCATGCAATATTGTAATCAATTAATAAAATGGAGAGCATAATGTATTCATTACATTTTAAATTCTTGGTAGCTCTGATTTCTTCAATATTTTTCTTTGCGTGTTTATTTCAATTCCTAGCTAGATCTATAGCTTTAGAAATTTTTAACATGGTTCAGAGCTCCAAATCTTCATGCCCCTGCTCTATTCTTAAGAGATTTGGCACCAATTTTTAGATATGTGGCTTTCAAAGGATTCTATATTAGATTTGGGGGATACCTATTTTTCTTAGCACTTTGAGCACAAACATACATTACCATTGAGTTCAGAGTGCTTGAAAACCCCCATTTCCATATACAATGCATCTAGTTTTGACATTGTTAACTTTTGAAGCAAAACATTTATTTACCCAGACCATTTTGACTTGGGCATGATTTTTGAGGTGATGATTTTTTGATTTTATTTATCAAAAAATGAATCATTTTTAAATGAGCATTTGATTTGGCAAAGAAAGTGCATGAACATTTTTGGAAGGGGAGGCATTGTTACCAAAGACCCCTATTTGGATCTTGTGATCTACACTGGCTCTTCTATTTGGAGGTGTGATTTATGATGTGCCATCTTTTGGGAGTGTTGTTTTTTGTTCAGATGGATTTCAAGCTTGGAGTCTACACTAATTGTGCATGTTAGTTTGGAGTCTACACTAATTTCACATTATTCTATGGAGAAGATACACATCGTTTAATTTGCAACCTTGATAGATTTGATCTGCATCAAACCCTATCTCCATCCTCTGATCACTGTGCCAAGCTTCCCACCATGTGCCATTTCTTTTGGCCCAGAGATTTAGCCTTCTCCTCGCGTGATTCACTTGGGATTATTAGTAAGCATTTTACCACTTTTTTAGTGGTTTTTGGCCCTTTGGAGTTTCTTTTTGGTAGGTTATTTTTAACCAGCAACTCCTCTACCTTTTGTGACCCACATGCCACCACATGGACATTCATTGGTGGTTCTCTTTTTATGGGATCCTACAAGCTCATGTTTCATGGTGGGAGATGCATATTTATTTGGCCCCTTTTTTTTCTCTAGTCCCCATACAGGCTCTTCCAAGTGCATGATCAAAGCGCTCAACACCATGCATTCTCCACTATGTGGAGTCTTAATTTTTGCATTTACATATGGTTGCAAAGTCAAACCTTCTTTGTCCTACACCAATCAAGGCTGTCAAATTGTTTGAAGCACTCATTAGTTTTTGGAGGCACCTTTTTCCTTATTCTCCCATGTTTTTTTCTTGGCCGCGCCTTGGTTGGCTGATGGCATTTTTGGACAAAGGGGAGTTGCATTTTGTAGTGGTTTTATTTACTTGGACATTCTTTCACAACACAGAGGCAAGGATCATCCATACATTTCTTGCATGGGTTGCATTGATTTGGTGTTGATTTAACACATTTTGTATAAATGTGGGAGTACAATTTGTGGGTTCATGCATCCAAAACCCTCATGCCATGATTTTTGGTGGTTGACAATGCCAGTTTGTGTGATTTTTGGGGAGATGCATTTTGGTGGAGACTCATTTTGGGACATGTGTGCCAATGTCATGCCCTTTTATGTGGTGGTCCATCTTTTTATGTGATTGGAGGCCAACCAATGTTTTCGTCGACCTTTCAAAGCAAGGGAGCTGCATTGTTTTTTGGGGATGATGGTTTCTATTAGGAGTTTGCTTAGTTTTTGGTGTGCCATGTGAACACCTGGGGACCTCCCAAGTGAATGCTGGTTCTTTTTGTGTTAATGGACACACTTAATGGAGAGAGAAATTACATGCACATTTTTTCAAGTGATGTGTTTAAGTCTCTGCCCTTGATGCCGCATTTTTTAACTCTAGTTTTGACCCCTTTTTTAGAGGGTTTAAAACTTCTATGTCAGTTTGAAGATTCTTTATGGCCATTGAATTTTTGTTTCCAGCACCAACCCATTGCCCTTTCTAGTGTGATGATTCTTTTTTGATAGGTGCATTTTTTTCTGGCAAGGGGGTCATTTTTAGGCATTTTTCCTCAATGACCTTTTGATCGTCAAATTTATGCCTGTCACTTGTTGATGTCAGCATTGAATTAATACGTTTGGACCTACCTTTAGGTTTTTTCACTTATCTTAGGTATACAAACTCTATTTTCCACAAAGAAGATATCACTGGAAAATTGGTTCCGAGACCATCATAGTGGTATAGGTATTTTTAAGTTTTGATGCTTTTTTGATGGAGTTTTCTACTATCAAAGTTAGGGATACAATTTTGCACTCTAGAAGACATACCTTGAGCATTCAAATATAATTTGGTATTTCTTTATATTTTTGGAAAGGTCTTTGAGATCTCTTTCTAGTGATGATGGTTATTTTTCTAGATTCTAATCCATGCACATTCTATTTAGTCTTTTGCATTCTTGCATTCTAGTGGATATCTTGGTTGTTTAAATTTTGGGATTGATTTCATTGATTCAAATGATTTGTCATGGGTTGTACTATATGTTGTATCAACCTTATGTCTCTTCTAGTCTATTTAGACATCTTTTGTAGCACTTATGCAATTGCATTGAGAAGTGCCACTCTATTATATTTCAAGATCTTGCACATCTTTGGATTTTGTTGTACTCACACTACATTATAAAGTGCCTTGGATGGTTTTATGTTGGCCATATGTTCCATCTTCCTTTTTCAAGCGAGTTTTCCTTCCATGACATTAGCCTCATGATGTTTCGATGACACGTGTCATTATAGGTGTTTTTACTTCTTTTGCACTCTCGATGTTCTTGGTTCTTTTTTCTATAGGAGATATTGTATTTAGTTTTAGTGTTCATGTCTTACCTCTAAAAAATATAGAGGGATTATGTTGGTTCTATTTAGTTCTTGGTTCTATGGAGTGAGCTATGTATGTAGTATTTGATCCTATGTAGTAGGTGATTGTAGTGGTTGGATACCTATACATTTTGAGGAGAAGGATCATTTACCATATAGACATTCTTTATTCCTTTTTTTGAAGGCCATGAAGATACCTTCCATCTTCAATTGATGAGCTCTTTAGACTTAGTCTTCTCTACCTGGTCATGTTCTATGTTGTGGAAGTTCTTCATATCAACAGTTTGGTAGTGTTTGTAGCTTCATGCTTCATTGGTGTTCTTCACAATCATCTTTTATTCCTATCTTCTAGGACATTCCCTAGTTTGGAGGCTTCTTCAGTCCTTCACTAGTTCTTTCAGCACTCTTTCCATCTCTTTTTGGAGTAGGGTTTTTTCCATGTGGTTTTCTCTATTTCTCCTCTTTTCAAAGATTTGGTTGTGCTTGGGTACCTCATTAGACTTTGTTTTTCGGGAACCAAATTTACTTTCAGTAGTATTTTCTAGGTTTTTAGCCACTCCCTAAGTTTATCTTAATGGTGGGGGGGTGGGAGGGCGGGGGGCACGTCATGTTAGAGTAATAAGATATTGCATTATTAATTAAATCATTTAGATTTAATTATTAAGTCACTTATTATCTCTAGTTTACTTAAGCTAAACTTTACTAGTTAGGGTTTTGATCTCCTTTTATAAGGATTGATCTCTTTGTAATTTATTCATTCACTTTTGATTATATCAATCTCTCTTTTTTCTCATCAAGAATATCTCATTTATGGATCTAGGAATTCTAGCCTCCATAGCTTTTGCTTCTTTCTTTCTGTGATAGGTGTTTGCATGCAGGGAATTCTTGGGAGCTCCAGGGTTGATCTTTCATCAAATTTAGTAGAATATATTGTGAATAATAAAAAGAAATTCTATTTAAAATTATAAAAACTTGTGCAAGCACACTTATTAAAAAAAATGAAAACCTACTTAATTAAGACTAGCTGATAATGCAACTTTGTATAGGTGGAACACAAATAATCAGAGCAATAATGTTAATGCCCAATGTGACACCTCTTAGAAGAGATGAAAAAATTCACCTTTTTGAGATGAATAATGTGTATTATTACTCTAAAATAGGTTAGTGAATTGAAACTACACATCCAGAATGGAACATGCATCTTTAGCTTCTTCTTCAATAGTATTTTCATGCTCAATTACATGTTGAATGCTGAGATTTCTATTGGCTTCCGACCAAGTCAGATGTTGAGTTCAACATCCCCTTGATGAAACAAATCCTAGACTCTTCTTAACAACTAAAACTTACTTGAGCAACTCACCAATCACTAGCACCTTAGGATGCTCGAGAAAACCTTGTTCATATGATTTTAGTGATGAGATGAGTGCACTACTTAGCTCAACATGTTTCTCACAAACTATGGACTTGGGAGAGTCTTTATTATTTATAAGAAATTCCTTTTCAATATTTGGCGTAGAATAGTTATGCAATGTGTACCCAAGTTCATGACCTTGAGACACAAATGCATCACTTTCTGCTTGATTAGAAACTTGCATGTCCCCTTTTATAACATAATTATTTTGAACCTTGGAAGAAAAATCTTCCTCCCTCATTTTTTCATTTTAGGCCTTCAGAGACTACATACACTAGATATAAGAGTGTCTAGTTATGTCTTCTTCCCTTTCCTAAAAGAGAATAGATAGATCACTAGCTTTAGATACAAGATGCTTTATTGTTGTCTTTGCTTATGGTTCCTCAATTGCAAGCTTCTTTTATTGTGAAACTAACTTTTGTTGATTCTTGAAATAATAGAACTATAAGAAATAGTAAGAAGAGGCCTCCTTTGTACATCTTCATGAGGAACAAAGAATATACCTTGAGCTTTTTTCCTTTTTAGGGCAAGTAACTGATTTGCTAATCTCTACACTACATGATCTATCCTTGTGTTGAAAGAATATGAATTGGAAGAATGATGACTTTCTTAAAACCCACTTGTTCCACTCCTATGTTTCCAGTAAGAATAACATCATCTTCAATACCAATTACTAATGTCTGTGTAATTTCAAGAGCAGTTGGGGATTCTCTTATTAATAGAAAACTAACTTCAGGAATTTGAGCATTGATAAAGAAATACTTCAAATTCACAATTGTAGGTTGAAAAAAATTTGGAATTCTTCATCTCAATTTGTTGAAATGAGCAACAAATTCATGCATAGGCACATGAGATGACTTCTTTAGCTGAGAAAGTTGGGCAAACAATGAATGGGATCTTCGAGAGGATTAAACCTTTCCACAAACTTGGCTATAAGAGTAGTCTAGTTTGTGATAGTATGTGGTGGTAAAAGGTAAAACCAATTAGCTACCACACCTTAAAGAGTTTCCATGAATAGCCTTACACACACACCCTAATATCCAACAACATGAACACTGCATGCAATGTAGAGAGAAGTAATATGTTCATTAGGATGTTGTTCATCACCAAAGAAATTGAGAAAATTCTTTCTTAGGCCATTCAGAAGAGCATGCATAGGTGGAGCTAGATTCAATGGTCCAAAAGAATTTCCCCAAGGACCTTGGTTTGTTTACATGTCCTTGGTAAACACTTGAAATAGTTTCAAGAAATAAAATAATAATACATATTTACAATGAAAAAGGACACATGTATACTTAAAATGAAATCATGAGGCTATCAAGTTCATGTTGTGTCCCCAGTAGAGTCACCAAAAACTATTGGGTGGATATTTTGAAATTGATTTTTTTTGCAAAATTCAATCACAAAATAGGGTAACCAACAACAACGTGTGAGACAAAGTCTCTCCTACCTTAAAGGGAAGGCTCCCCTTCTCATCGTTCCTTGGATCAACTCAAGGTAAGCAAGAAGTTAAGAGATATTGTAAATGGGTGTTACTAATATTATTTTCACTTATTTCTAGAAAGAATCTACTCACCCATGCAACGAGTAATGGACAAGATTTAATCTAAATTACATTTTTACCTAACAATTGGAAACAATGAGACCAATACCAAACACATGTAGATACCTAAATCTGATCACACAATAAGTAATCACATTTAGTCATTTTCTAAAAGCGTTATTGATTAAATATATAATATTTAAAGTTTGATTAATAATCAAAAGATTTTTATTTATTTAGTTTTTGATCCATAAACAACCTAAGCCTTGTATAATAAAAAGTAATAATAAAATGCAAAATTCTTCATTCAAACAGGCACTGGTAGGAAATAATGAAGTAAGAAAACCTCTAGTCTTGCCTGAGACCAAGGTCCTATATTATACAGATTTAAAAGGGGCATACCCCAATATAAATTTCCTTGATAAATTTAATTCATAGTTATATACATTTTCATCATTATTATTTCTTGATTAATCAGGCATGCTCTGCAAGAATGAAGAGATTGAGAGAAAATTCACAGTTTCAAGCTTCAAATAATCTATAAAGGGTTAGATCTAAAAATCTGCATGCCACACTCAACACCACCCTTGGATATTATTCAGAATAAAATAAGGAAAAAAACTAGAAAAACAACTTGGCTACCAAAATAGATATCAACTGTACTAAAAATCCTTAGTGACCTTTAGAAGTTAATTTTAGGATTCACATCTCTTTGTTAAAATGCTTGTTTCTAAATGTAAATTAGTTATGATTGAGCAATAATTATGCCTTGTTTTTATAATATTTTTGAGGTTACAATGTATAAATAATTAGGAATTATATTTACTATAATACTCAAATGTTACTTTAGTTATTGTGTGTTAACTTTTGCTCTTTATTATTCATTCCTTGTTCATTTTTCAATGTTTCCTCGCAATTATAGTTTGATCAAAATCATTTTCTATAATAAACCATTTGGACTCCCTTAGTATAAATATCCAGACTGATAATCTTATTAGTCATGATTGATGCTTCCAAAGGCCAAATGTCATACTTCAGACAAAATGTCAGATTCCAAAGTCTGTGTAATACTAAAATTAATATCTAATCCTTCTAAAGATTAAAACTATCCTCTATTTATAATACCCAAAAAACTCATGATTAAAAATCTACAAAAGAAAAACACCATGAGATGTCCATAACTGATACCATTTATACTGAAGAGTAAATAGGGTGGAATTACTAAACATAAAGTTAATGGTTTATATTGTTTTCATACCATTTAATATTTATAATCAAAATTTCCTTATTTGGAGATCCTCCCACCACTATGAAGCTTATATCCTAAAAAACTAAATTAACCTAACTATAGATACAAAGGAAGATAACCTTAAGAGGGGCCCTGGATAGACATAGAGTAAATTTGACCCAAGATAGAAAGAGCAGAGACTAAACATAGAAAACCATATCTAGATACAAAGCTCTACACTCAAGATATGCTATAATACTATCTATATGCTATAATCAAAGGACTAAATTCCATCCTTTTTAATGCATACCATAATAATCTCTAAGGCTTCTTTACTATTGGTCACCAGGCACCCAGGCAGAAAGATAAAAGTAGTATTCTCTTTGCTAGATTTATACAAATTTGGGAGCATGAATTCTACATTCTCCAAATTTTCCAAATTCACCTTCGACTCCATATAAGTAGAATATAGGTTAAGATAGTTTTGGATCCATACTAGATTTAGCTCAACCACTAATCCCCTCCATTAAAGAATGAAGAAAATATTCATCTCCATCTTTTTCCATGATTTGTAAAACTAGACATTGTCCCTAATAGTCATGATGGGATGCCTGAAAACCTTGGCTAAACCTAAGCTTCCTGGTGGATGACTCATGTATACCTCTGAGAGAGGGATCTTCTAATTAGAAATGCTTAAAATTTCATGTTCTAAACCTTCTATCTAGGTAGAGTCAAATATGTTGTGACACAAGTTGATAATAAAGCCATGCTCAATGTTAGCCCTAGCTAGACATGCAAAAAAGTATCCGATAACAAAATTGTTCATGTGCCATGTAAAATCATAATTGAAAGTCTACTCTCCTAAAACCTTACTGATTACTACAATTGAAAGATCATCCATAGGATTCAAAATCCTATTCCACCTTTCTGGTTTGACTTTCCCCCTGAAAGCCATAGTCCTAGCATCTAAAACATGGAAAATGACAACTGCAGAGTCCATACTAAAACCTACATGGAAAATCTTAGCAAAATAACACGTGACTAATTGATAGAGAGACACCCCATTTATAAGGAAAAGGTGTTGAATTCTCTAGAAGGATGATCAAAAAATGATGTCAAATTTCTTCCTTTATAATTGATTAATCATTTTCCCCATCAATACAAAGTAGTGTCTATAAGTTTATTAGACTATTTTAAAAATAAGTTTTAATTCAATTATAATCTTTAATATTTGAAGACTTTTATTATTTATTAAAGATTAATACTTCTTCACCATCTACTCCTCTATTTGCTAGGTTATCCGCTTTTTGATTCCCTTCTCAAAAAATATTTTGAATTCTAGATTCTTCAAATCGATCAAATAACTTTAGAACTTCTTCTAATTTGGAGTTTAATACCCAATTAGGAGTAGTCCTCTTCCTCAATGTGTTGAGCACAATTTGAGAATATACTTCTATTATAAGTCTATTAATTCCCATGTTGATGCATAGTTGGAGACCTTCTTGGAGGGCTTCAAGTTTGGCTAAATTGTTTGTTATAATTCCCATAAGCTTAACTCTTTTGACGATCCATCCCCCAATGTCCTTATTTATGATACATCCTATACCCACCTTGCCTAGATTTCTTGATACCCCATCAAAGTTCAATTTTTTCCATCCATGCAGGGTGGGACCCATTTTCACTCATCCCTTGCCTCTTGGTTACTTTTCTTATAAGTTAATGTTGGGTTTATCAAGCTATTCCAATTTCTTTTCATTATGCCATCCCATTTTGAGAATGCACCTTCTTCTTTGATTGTTTTCTTTAGATGTACATTCATGACTTCGATGATGTTTGCTTCAATTTTGTTAAATAAGATGGTGCTAATTATTTCCTTCTCATTAAAAATCCTTATGTTTCTTTCTTTCTACATTTATCACATGAGGATGGAAGAGCAAATAGTCCATAGTTTTTCATAGATATTGAGGGATTTACCTTTTAGTCAACCTTTCAAATTACTCTTTAGATTATATGGTAAGGGTGAGGTCCAGGCAAGCTTTTGTCTGAGTCATTCCAAACAATTTTGAGCATAGGAGCACTGGAATAATAGATGATCTATAGTTTCACAATTATTTCTACATAATACGCATCTTAAAGGACCCTCAAACCCAATTTTATTAAGCCTCTTTACTATTAGAATTCTCTTTTGGAGGGTAGCCCAGAGGACTATTCCTACTTTTGGGAGACATGCAGAGTCCCAACATAGTCTAAGTGGAAAGTCTACCTCTTCCCATCTTTATAATTGAATAATAAGATCATAACCTCTCTTAAAACTATATCTTTCATCTTTGGAGTCTCCCTAGATAATTTTATCTCCTCTCTCCATTTGATTTACTTTCCTCTTTTGAAGTATGTTTTCAAATGTCTCCTTTTCTCTAATTCCTAGACTGATACCTTCTAGGGGTCTCCATGCCCATACTACTTTTCCATTTTCCTCTTTCTTGTATTTGTAATTGCTGACATGTTTCCCCCATAGGTTTACAAGAGCATTTTAAATATTTTCTAGGATTCCTAAGCCATCCATGGGGGAATGAGCATCTCATGAATCCTCCCAGAAGAGTTCTTCCTCTCCCCTTCCTATGTCCCAAGTGATAAATTTGCTTATTAGTGTTCTACATTTTACTATGAAGTTCCAACTGACTGAACCTTTGGGTAAATGTTGCATTCTAAAAAGGGAGGTAAGATCTATTGCATTTAAATATTTATTATAGAGAATATTTGCTCATTTTTGGTTCTTTTCATGGTATAATCTCTACACTAATTTAGCTCCTAGGGCTTCATTCTACCAATTCAAATTTTTAATCCCTAAACCCTGTAGATCCTTATGTTTGCATATGTTTTCCTATTTGATTAGTGCCATTTTTTAATGTTCTTCTATATCATTCTAAAAGATATTCTTAGGCTTTGCTTCAATTCTCTTTTGTATATTCTTATTTAATGGAAGACATGATAATTGATAGGTTGGGAGTGCTTTGCTTTAATTTTTGTTACTTTTCTCGCTTTTGTTAGCCATTTACCTTTCCAACTTCCTATCTTCTTCTCTACTCTTTCTAGGATATTGTTCCATCCTTTGTTGCTTCTAGAGCCTTTTTCTATTTCTATCCCTAAGTATTTACAAGGAAATGTTCCTTTCTTATATCCCATAATATTATAAATATGGTCTTCTACTGTAGGTTTGGTATAGATAAAGAAGATTTCAAATTTATTAGCATTCATTTTTTGACCTGATGCTTCCAAATATTGTCAAATTATGTTATTATAATTTTGGGCTTCCTCCAAAGAGCTTTCTCCTAGTAGAATTGTATCATCTACAAATTGTTAATGTGTAATGTTTGGAATGTTCTCAGTAACTGTGATCCTATTAATTCTTCCTTCATTTTTTGCTTTTTAAATTGATCTTCCAAATGCTTCTGCCATAATTATGAATAGAAAAGAAGATAGCGTATCTCCTTGCCTAATGCCTCTTGAAATATCGAAATATCCTTCTGGGGACCCATTAATTAGGAACAAATTTTTTGGGGTTGAGATGCATTTAAAAATAAAATTCACCCATTGGTAGGAAAATCCAAAGGCTTCTAGAGCTTTACAAACAAATCTCCAATCCACCATGTCATATGCTTTCTGTATGTCTAGTTTCATACACATGCTTGCCTCTTTATTTTTGTTTGTTGAGTACATTGTTTCTTGTATAATGATTATTCCATCTAGAATTGATCTACCAAGAACAAAAATTGTTTGTTCCTTTGACATAATTTTGGGTAGAATTAATTTGGGGCACCCAGATAAAGTTTTAGACAAGATTTTACAGATTGTGTTACATAGTGCTATGGGTCTAAAATCCCCCAGAACTTCGGATTCATATTTTTTGTGTATCAATGTTAAGAAAGTTTGATTGATTTCCAATAATATCAAACCTAAATTTCTTGATGCTTCTATAGCTTTCCATAAATCTGTTCCAATAATATCCGAACACTCTTGACAGAAAAATACATGAAATCCATCTAGTCTTGGGGATTTATTCAAATTCATACGAAAAAGAGCACCTTTAACTTCTTCAAGTGTAATAGGTTTCTTTAGAAATTTATTGTCTTTTGAGGTTACTAGTTTTGGAATAGATTATAACATTTTCATTTGTCCATGCATATTAGAGCTATCAAAATTGTTGAGAATGTTTATGAAATAATCTACGAAGTTTTTTGCTATATCAGTGGGATTTCCAATTACATTCCCTACTGTATCTTTGATCTTAGTTATTTTATTTCTAGATCTATTTAATTTTGTACTATTATGATTTTTTTTTGTATTATGGTCCCCTTTTGTTAGCCAAGTTTCTCTTTATTTTTTGTCTCTAGAAGATTTCTTCTTTTGCCAATATTTCTTCTTGTTTTGTTAGCAACTCTTTTTCTTTCAAGTATTTCTCATTATCCATTCCCTGTTTTATTATTTCCTCATTTATATTTTTTAGATTTTCTTCATTATCTATTTTTTCTTTGAATATGTTGTTAAAATGTGATTTGTTCCATTTAAGTATGTTTTCTTTTAACATTTTCATTTTAGCCACATAGCAAAACATTTTTGACCCTTTAAAATCTCCTTGTGTCCACCATAATTTAATTTGTTCCATAAAATTGTTATCAAGGAACCACATTTATTCACACTTAAATGGGTTTCTTTGTGGTTTATTTGGTTCTAATAATTCTATCCTTACTGGAAAATGATCAGATCCTGCTATAGGCAAGATTGCTAATTTTAGCTCCATATCTAAATTTCTTAAATCCTCTTTGAATAAGAATCTATCCAATTTTTCAGCTATATAGGTGAAATTTTTCTGCCTATTATTCCAATTGTATGTTCCATTGTTTATAGGTATATCCAATAAGTTATTAATTTTAATCCAATTTTTAAAGTATAAGGATGCATGTGAGGTATGTTGCATTCCTCCATACTTTTCATATAGATTTAAAATTACATTAAAATCTCCTCCTAATAGTATATGTTCATTGCTGTGATTACTTATGAATAAGCTGATTTCTTCCTATAGTAGTTTTTTATCTGATTTCTTCCTATATTAGTTTTTTTATATATATTAGTATTATTTGTAGATTATTCTGAACACTCTTAACTTTATAACTCATCCAATTATGATTGGACTTTATCAAATCTAGGTTTATTTTCCTTGGGTTCCATATTAAACCTAACCCTCCTGAGGCTCCTCTTGATTTTTGTAGAATAATGTTCCAACTACCTAATTTCTTTTCTAATTTGGTTCCTTCTTCTTTGTTTAGATTTGTTTCTTGTATTAATATAATTTCAGAATTAAATTGTGTTAAATTTATCTTTATTAATCTTTTCTTCCTAGGGGCATTTAGGCCCCTAGCATTCAAAGTTGTTATTTTCATGCCGATCTAGGAAGGCTCTTTCCCTTCCCTGCTTTTAGTATCTAGTTGATTTTCTACTATTCTTTTGCCTAGCCATCCACTTCTCTCAGCTCTCTTAGTGATTTCCTTCCTCGTTTCAATTTTTGCTTCATTTTGGAGTTTTAATCCCTTCTTGATTTATATAGATGCCAAGATTTTCCATATTTTCTTGTGCATTATTGATACTCTGGTTTTCTTCCACTTCCTCTTCTATCTCTCCTTCTAACTTGTTTATTATTTGTTCTTCTAAATTCATCTGATCTTTGTTTTGTGATATAATATCCTCGATTTCCATGTTTTCTATGTTTTCTATATCATCTAATGATTTTTGTTTTGTGTCCATCAGTACACCATATTCTTCCCAATTCTGCCATATTTCTTTTTCATTCCCTTTAGCTAGATGCTGATCCCTTTCTTGTTCTAAATGTTTTGATAAATTCCTAATTTTTTTCAGATTCCAATCTTTTACTGTATCTGTTGGTTCTCCTATCTTCTTTGGTTTTGAGTTCTCCTGAACTTTAAAGGGATCTACCCCATTCTTTAGAGTTTCCCAAAATTTGCAACATCATATTTTTGCACTTTTTCTTATGGTAATGTTACTCCATTAAGAAAATGATGCTGAAGCAATTTCTCTTGGTAAGTTTTGTTCTTCATTTACTTCTCCATTACCTTCATTTACTTCTACCAATATTATTTTTCCTTTAATTTGTATTGGTGTATTCATATCTATCCTTTGTGTGATCTCTGTACTGAATAGCAATAGATTTTCTATGTCCTCTACTATTTGTGTTCTTTATAGTTCCTATTCTAGGGTCTTAGCATTGTATTATGTCTGAAATCCATCCTTTTTTGATCATCTCTACTCCTGTAGTTTTTCTTTTTCTTTGCCTTGCCTAATTCCATTCTTTTGATCTCTTATATCATTCATTTTATCTTTTTTATGGTTTTCCAGAGTCTTTGTTGATCGTATGATTTCTATTTCGTCTATAACATCATTCATTTTTAGAGTTATTTCCTCATTTAGTCTCTTTATTTATCTTATATCTTCCTCTATTTCCTAGGCCTCAGTTTTTGCAAGCTTATGATCTCCTTTTAAATCTTCTGCTTCTTTCCCTAGCATATTAAGGAGTTGAATTCCTTTTGTGTATCTTCTTTGAGTCTTTTGGCTAATGTCCTCTTCCTCTGTTTTCCTTGATTTCTTTTCTATGTTTCTCAAAACACTCTGAATAATTTTTGTATATGTTATCTCACCCTCTTCTACTTCCTTATTATCTATAATCACTATGTTGTCTATTTATTCTTCTCTTTGTCTATTCTATGCTTCTTGTCCCATTCCTTCATGATCTCTTCTATTTTCTATTCCCATGTATTTTCATCAAGACTAATTTCCTTGAAGTTTAAGATGCTTGTTGCCACTCTTCTTCCTTCTTTTAGATAGTTAACACATTTGATTTTTCTAGAGTAAATGGTGTATTTGATTTTATATATTTATCTATTAGTTATAATTTTAATTTGTTCTTGTTCATGTAAATCTAGTTTAAGTTTAACTAGAAATCTCACATTGGAAGATTTATAATTATGCAGTTCATATCCCTTTATACCTCCTAGTTTTTCTCCAATCTGAATTAAGATGTTCATTTTGCAAAGCTCTATTGGAATGTTATTTAATGTGATCCAGACTAGTAAGTTAAGAATTTTGACCTCTACATCATTAAAATTGGGTTTCCTTTTAAAAACATTTAAGCTATATCCATTTATTAGTTTTAACTCATTATTAAGAAGATTTTCTCTAAACTTTACATTTTTGCAATTCATATAAACTAAGAAATCTGAAAGGAAAGATATACTTACCTGGTTAGGATCCATAGATTTGAACCATTTCACCATTTTTGATCGCTCAACTTTCGGACCTGTCCATACAACATATAGATCACTTCTTTTGCATTCAAACTATTTATCTTCTGTGATTTTGTTACTAATGATGATTGCATTGTCCACCTTTGATTTTGTTACATTATTTTCTTTCAATTGATATTCTGATGTGCCTTGATGGAAATTGTCAAATTGAAATATATGCTGATAGGGTTTAATAGACTTATCCAAGATGGAGATATTTGATGAAAAGTTAAAGAAGTATTTAGGGTTTGATTTTAAGGAGACACTATTGGCTTCATATATAATAGGGGGTTTAGGGAAACTTAGAGTTTTAGGGTGAATAAAATTATTTTCCTCTTTTGGAAAAATAATAGAATCTAAACTCTGATTTTGATCCTTCTTTGCATACCTGGTTTTTTGAAAAAACTTTGTTTGTTTTTTCCTTCCCTTTTCCTTATTTTTATCATGAATCTATCTTGCTCATCCTCAATCCACTGTGGTATTTATCTTTGGATTTCTCTATTTTCAAGGTCAAACTTGCACCCATCCTTCCTCTAATGCTGGAGTTTTTCCTTGGATGATCTAATTATGTGAATGGGGTTCTGATGCCGAGGTTTTCCTATGTCATTTCTTTGATTTTGTGCTGCTATTTCTTTTGATCGTTCTTCATGCCTTTCCACCAAGATATCAAATTGATTTTGAAGCTTAATTTTCTCTGTGTTGACACATTCTTATCTTCTAGGATTTCTTTCTATGGTCTGTGATGCCCGGTTAAAAGAAGGTTTGCTTTGGTAATTTTTGAAAACATATTTTCTGCTTTTCATGTTTTTCACTATTTTCAAAATGTCTACCATAGTTCATATTAAAATTATATAGATAATTAAAAGATTACGAATAGTTTGATTTATTAACTAAATCACCATTCCTCTATTAAATTACATAAATAAATTAATTTATTTCCAAATTCTCCCCATCTATTAAATTAATAAAATTACTTAAATTCCTAAATCACAAACTAACCCTCAACCCAACAGTTAGGTTAAACGTAACTCACGCACTAATAATTAGCCTTCTTAAGTAAAAACTTCCTTTATTTATCTAAATTTCTAACAAATCCATTCACTAGCCACATCACCCCCTCAACTAGACCACATCACCATCTTGATTAAGCCACATTACCCCCTTTATCTATGTATAATTACCTCATCTATATCACATGCACAAATTAAGACATGATTTAAGTTTTCCTAACTCAAGCCCAAGTCCACTCTTCTACCACATCTCCCTCTTCCACCTTTAAACATTGAAACCTATTCCACACATCCTTCAGTTAACTATCCATCCATAAAGCCTATCTCCTCACACTCAATTTTCTTGTGACATTTTTTTGCAAAGATATTGATTGAGAAAATACAAACTATGTGCTCATATTTCCTTGCATCCTATCCCTTCTTTACAATCTCTCTACTTTGCATCATGGTCGTCCATTTCCCTCAAACTTGGCCTATAAATTAAACTCTCCATTCTTCATGAATCATCCACTATTTGAGCAAAGTTGTTATGTTGTTTTGAGAGCTAAACACTATTAAAGCACCACTACTATACTCATATTTTCATACATCCATCCATCCTTTAATTCACATTATTGAAAATTGAAGTAACCATTGAGCACACACATGATTTTTGGATCATATCTAAAGCATAAAGGTGACTACAAGGATTCACAGGGTTTGCATTATATTTTGTTTGATTTTTCTTTTGGTCTTATCACATTGGTTGTTATTTGTTTTGGATTGTTAGACATTTAGCTTTAGTGTCATATCTTTTTCATCTCAATTTGATAACGTACATTTTGGAACACCCAATGGGACCATATTAGATTACATTAGTACTCAAAGAAAAATTTATGCAACAAATAAAAATACATCTCCAGATTTGCAACCTTGTGACCGTGAGAATGTGCTTATTCACCAACAAGAACACGATCTCGCACCTGCAGTAATGAGACATGAGATTTTTTTAATACATGATTTTTCTTTATCTTGGTGACATCTATCTTTTTCTTTCAATCCTACTTTAGTAAGAACATGAATTAAACCAAAATGAACATGTGTTGAAAGCCCTAAAGAAAAATCCTTAAAATTTTACTAGTTTTGACCTCAAGAATGCATAATTTTCCTACACGAATGCATTTTTTTGGGAATTCTCTATGATTATTTATCATGTGGGACTCTATTTTATGTTCCCTTATTTTATTTACCCAAATTTAGCATGCTTTCCTAGCCTACAAGAATATGATCTCACAACTACAATAATGATTCCTTTTAACTACAGGAACACATTATTTGTTTGTTGATTTTGTAGGTACCAACTTCTAGAGCTAATAGCTTTTAAATCTTAAAATTTTACTCACATTTGAGTTTGGAAGCTTGCAAAAAACAATTTATGCATACACACCACACAATCTCAAAAGTGTAAAGGAGAACAAACAACATTGTAAACCTTTCGATTTGGATTTAAAATGAAGTCATAAAATCTTGAGTGCTTAAGGGAAAAAGAACATTGCAAAAGAAAACTTCTATTTGAAACTATAAAATGAGAAAATAATTCTTGAATGTCTAAAATATAAACACACTCTTATTCCCTCCTTTGTCAAGCGTTAACATTTCCTTTTCAATCACACATACATTTAATTACAAAGAATGAACCTTGCACTATAATCAAAAGTATACTTTTTTGTGGCTAGAAATCACTAAAAATATCAATTTAGAGCAACAAGAGTTTGATGTGTTTGTAGAAGTGTTTCTCAAAAAAAATTTGTGGGCTCATTTATATTTCTATATATTAGATCCAATTAATTAAGTGGCATGTGTACCAAAAATTAATAGTAGGATAATTCACAAAAACTCTAGGAGAACTTCTAGAGAGGCATGTCCTTTGGGAAAAGCATGTCCCCATTAGAGAACAACCTCAAACTGGTAAACTCCATGCTCAGTATATAAACAATGTGCCCCTCAAGATTGGGTGGGTTATGTTGATGGTAGTATGAGGTAGAAAAACTTTCCAATGATTTTGGCTTGGTCAACTAGGCTCTTTAGTGAGTCACACACGTATAAACTGATTGGAAGGACTCCATTTATCCTACTAATCACCAAATTAGAAACTACTCCATTATCCTTCGTATTTTTATTCATAGTTCAAGATAATATAAGGCTTCTCTAAAGTTACTTTCCATATGTGTTTTCCCTAGTGTAGGCATAAGGCTAGTTGGGCTTCATCTCTAAGAGTCCTTGACCCCATATAAAGGGGGCTTCTATTTTTCATGTCTTGAAGGCTTGTTGACATGTAAAATTTTTGATCAAATCTTATATCAAATAATCTCTAATATTGAGAGGGAACTACTACACAAGAGCCAAAAACATCAAGATTGGGCTCCTCCCTATGAGCCTATGAATACTGCATTGCAACCAAATTTGACCATAGGGATAACATGTGCTTGAAGTTTCTATATTATGATTGATCTCATGATTATTATTTTTTGAACACACACACACTTTTGGTTCTATTTTTAAAGTCATTTTTCCAAAAGAGATTACTTGCTTGTCTCCCTCATAGTTGATTTTTCCTTTAAGGGATTGTTTGTTCAATTAACCTATTTTATCAAAATTTGTTAATTATTTACCAAATAAATTTTTAACAAGATCATTCACAACAACCTTAGGATTACTTCTAGATAAAAATTTTCAACCTAAGTTAGGGTATACTTATCGTAGTCACTATGTGAATGTAAAAGTTATTTTCCAAAAAAATAGTCAAGTGGAGTCCCCATGTAAGATCAGTCCAAACCCAAGCTCACAAAGGTAAAATTCAAACCATCACTAGTATACAAATAAATAGAAGCAAAATGTAAGAGATTATCACATAAACCAAGAATTGAAAAGGAACTCAAAATAGATAAATATGACATTGAAGTAGCCTTATAGATAGACTAGGATTATAAAATCCAGAACATGGCCCTTAGAAGTGGAGTCAATCATAGGCTTATCAACTACATGATCTACAACCATTATGATTAGATTCCTTTTTTCTTTCTCACACACCTTTTCACTTATCTCATCCTAGAGTTCTTATTAGAAGTTATCATGTAACTCATCATCACTTAGGCATTGTTAGATCCATCATCCTTAGAACATATTCAAATCCTCATCCAATCACAACTTGAAATAAACCATCCATCATATATCCTATCCTTGGTATCATTATCATGTAAATCATCCATCTTACATCTTATATCCATCATAGTATTATGACAATCCTAGTACTAATACATCTGTATAGGGTAGTTTATCTTGTTTCTTGTGTCCGTCATCACCTTGTTCTATAGGTTGGGATCCATCATTTTATTATCCAATGTCTTTTGATAGGTCATTAATCTACTCCAAATTGAAAAATCCACCATCATCTTGAGGCCTCCACACAAATCAGATCTCATTCATATTTGATATTAAGATAATCCTTTCAGTCCCAATGTATCATCCCTTTGTACTACATAGTATTGTACTAATCACCATATTCAATTTCTTAGAAAATATTAGCATCATAGGTCTTTACAT
Organism: Cupressus sempervirens; assembly: GCA_028749045.1. NCBI lineage: Eukaryota > Viridiplantae > Streptophyta > Pinopsida > Cupressales > Cupressaceae > Cupressus > Cupressus sempervirens. Next base: position 515,672,488 of record CM053783.1, read on the forward strand.
CATCCCATTATCACTAGAATATATTAGGCTTCATCTTACAATTTGCATCCACCATCATATCTTTCTTGTATCCCACACCTAGGTGTAGTATCATTTCATGCCACCAACCACACATCACAATAGAAAAAAAAGTGAGAAAAGAGACATGGATCCTAATCCTATAAGTTCTTCATCTAGTTAACAACCTGATCTTGAAACTTTCATGGTCATGCATGACCCAACCCCTCAAAATCCAAGAATAGTTACTAAAAACATCATGATTTCAAGGCCTATGATAGCTACCATAGAGGAATTCATGGATCAACCTAGGAATACAACTTTTGTCAATACCATCATTGATAGGAATAAAGATACTATCAAGGTAAATTTGCAAAGTGACAAGGTTGGAGTATTTGACTTTGGGTGAACATCACCACCCATCATTATTACATACCCCACTCATTCACTTATTATAATACAAACATCATGGGGGGCCATAAATCCCTAACAACCTCTCTCCATTATTACAAGAGGAAGCTAATGAGTGATACAATAGTTGTAAACCCGACTATAGAATCCACCCAAATCAATGCTCCACTCCCCCAAAATAACTTATTGTCTGTCATACATTTAGTAATCCATACCATGGTGCAAAAAATATCATGCCACAAGTTGCATCTAATAGTATCCATGTAACCATTGTTGTTGTCACATAACCCATATCCATGCCATTGGACATTGTAAGGCCTACCATCACCCAAACACCCATCCAAAATACTACCATCCATAACCACCATCCCATCTCAACATGGCTCACAAATAACACTTCAATATACTACATGGATATCACTTACAGGGTCCACTACTCAACCCATTCCACCTTCTTCTAATACTACTACTACTACTAATCCATTTGCAACCACCCATGGTATGCCCACATAATTTTGACTTGTACCATGGGGGTTTAGTCAGTCACAAATGTATGCTACAAGCATCCCCGTGTTCAGTTCTACCATAACAACTCAACTGCAAATAACCTTTTGTGCACAAAATTAACTGCCACTACCACCACTTTCAAGTTCATTTCATTTCAATATTCAAGGATTGGTATACAAATTTTCTTGTCTAGGTGGAATGATGTCTTTCTAAACCCAAGACTTGTTTTTATCATTAGACCTCTTGAATTTACCCTCAATTAGATCAACTAAGCTTTTGTTATTCTTACCTACATGATCTTCTCCTTTATATTCCATTCTTTTCATCAACTTATAACCTCTTCCATATTTCTTAGGTGATATTTCATAATGTTTTCCTTCCTTGTCTTCATCTTCCCCTTTATATAGCTAAGCAAAAATAACTCTTTCTTCATCCCTTCCTTTAGAGGTATAACTTCTTGCATAAAGGTTCCATCATGTATAGTTTTCACTCGAAACTTAAAAGTGTCCTTAGAAGGTCTACCATAACAGTGAGGAGATGGAGGGACTGATTTCAAGGACAACACTTGTTGTAGTATGTACTCCCCCATTCATGTATCTTTTAGTTATAGAGACTTATCAATATCTTTTAGTTTAGTGTCATGATTCTTAGTCATTTCCCTATTGTGAGGCACAATTGGGTCAACAAATTATTTCAGTGCATTACACACATACTAGAGTAATCAGGTACATCCACCTCTACTTAATTATAGGGAAACTTTATGCATTGATGATATAACTTGTACTTCACGTATACTGGGTCTTCCTTGTAAGATATTGTATGATAGTGGTAGACCTAGCACTTGGAAAATTAAGTAGTAAGATCCAATTGATTTAAAAGTAAGATCCTTAAAAATGCAGTTGAGAGAATTAAAATTCCTCTTTCCCCCAAGTGATCTTGGTATGGTTGTATTGTGTTAGTAATGTGAAATTTTGTAAACAATTTGATTTATTTCCTTGTTTATCTAATTTTAGATTTTGGTATTTTAATTCTATTTCCTTCTTGCCAATTATGTACAAATGTGATGTTGGGATACTTAGCCAAATTTA
>CM053783.1:516391990-516496990 GCA_028749045.1 Cupressus sempervirens
GTCAAACCTAGCTCAAATAGAAGAAACAACTAGTGAATGGATAGACAGAGGGTCAAAATGATGCAAATGAGATCAAAATGACCCAAAACTTAGTAGATATGTTCAGAACCCTAGAAAGAGTTCAAAACATAAGTAAAAATAATCAAACATGCTTTTAAAAAGTTAAACTTAGTCAAGCCAAAGTTAAACCAAGTCAAACTTGGTCAAATGTAGGTTAAATGTATGTTAAATGTAGGTTAATCTATATACAAAGCCAGAAAAGGTTGACATAGGCTATACGGTTATGTAGGAGGATTTTCCCTTGTTCTTGATGAGGGGATATAGGCCTTAGAACCTCACACTATGTCATTAGATGACTGCTCATGAGCAAGATATCTTGGTAGGACTTGGTCTATATCACATCACATTAATGTGGAAGGTGACAGGGAATAGAGCCCTACGAACATCACTGATAGAGAGAGATGGCATTTAGAGACTAGTTCATTCCATATATCAATGGGGGAGGCTATTGTGACCTTGGAGGATGTATGGCACATCCTCAAGATTATGATTCATGGGGAATTAGTTGTGTATGACTCATCTATTGGGAAAGTAGTGCTACACTAATTATTTGGATGTGGAGATGTAGAGCTAGGGATCCAAAATTATGAGATTGAATGGGAGCTATTGGTAACATGCCATGACTGACTAATACTTGTGATCTAAGAGGTTATTAGTGGACTATTGATACCTGATATGTGTGGACATGGATTCCCTATTGGATGGGGTCAAGTGCTAGAGAGGATGGTCATGAATGGGACCATGTTTTCCTGGGGACCATTTATGTTGGGGATGTTATACTACTACCTACATTAGGTAGCATATAGAGGTGGCATAAAATTTAGTACTAGGGGTACAATATTATAGATCTAGGCATATGAGCACATTGCAGTATTCAAACCACTCATGGGACCATGACGATATTGACCTACCATACTAAGGACAAGAGTGTTATCTAATAGGGCACACAATGATTGGGCACCTAGAGTGGGTATGTAGATAGTTTGGAGAGAAACATGAGGTATCGGCAGGGCTAGCATTGTTTACACAGTCCAAAGAAAAGGTATGGGAGTGGGGAGAACCTATCATGATACAGGTGGCTTACACATAGCTAGAGGTGTTATAGCTGAGCGTATGGGGAGTAGCAACAAATGTGGTGGATGTAGGAACAACAAAGACATATGATAGATGGTTTGTGTAGAATCTTCTAAGGCTATTGATAGATTCAGTAGTTTTGGTGTCGCAAGAGAGATCATAGTAGAGTAGGGTGAGGAGGATGATGATGAGAGAGGGGATGAGGACAATAAGGGAGAGGATGAGGGATATGAGGATGCTGCACATGATGATGAGGAGGGTTAGGATAGTGGGGGTGGGGATGGTGATGGGGGAGAGGATGGAGATGATTATGAGGAGGGTGGGGTTGATGACAATGAGGGAGATGATGAGGATGACATAGGTGTGGGTGCGATAGTGATGGATGTTGACAAGGATTCGGTGGATTACACAGGGGGGATGCTAGTACTAGTACAAGTTGGGACTAGCCAATTAGAGCTTATGGAGGTGATCAGAGGGCTTTAGAGTTAGATAGACTAGGTTGTAGTGAAGGGAGATGTAGTGATAGTGAGGAGAGATGTAGTTATAGTAGAGAGGAATTGGGCTATGACAGAGAAGGATCAAGCTATGGCATGGAGAAATGAGGTAGTGCATAGGGTAGAGAGGGTTGTCTAGGAGTCACAGGAGTTCATTAGCAACATCAGAGATCTAAACTTTAGAGAGATGGCTACAATGATGACTAGAGCACATATGGAGACATAGTACTAGAGGGATCAATATGAGATGGTAGTGCCAAAAGGGTAGAGGGTAGAGAGCTTTCATACATCAAGATCTCACTCATAAAAAACATAGAGGACACAAAGCATTAAAAGGGTGATGGGACTAATGAGGCCACCATGGACTAAAGAGGGATCATCCTCGAGGCTGAACAGAGGTCGCAAGGCTAGGGATAACATAGGATGACAAAGACATGCTCATGTACAGAGCTGCTTCTCTATTTTTCTCTTCTCAGTTATGCTCTTTTATGGTTCACGCCCACAGGTAGTTAGTATTGATGTAAACCATGACCATGTACTTTGATACTTTTGTGAGACATTTATGAGATGGATTATGCATGTGTTTTATATGCTTTATATGGATGTATGTATGCTTTTCTATGTGGACTTTGATATGATGACATCATGCATTGATTTATCACATGTTATGCTTAGGAAATGACATCTTTATTTTTTCCACATGATTTTCTCAAGAATGAATGTCTATTGAGATGTAAAATGATATGGAATGAATGCAAATGAAATATAAAATGTTATTAATTCCAAGTTTATGCCTATATGTATTGCTTTTGGTTTTTATGGATTTTTGACATATGCAAGAATGTAGGATGATGGTGAGTTTTGTGTATCAGAGTACAAGACCATGGTGGTGGATGAAAGAGATGCAAAAGATAGAGGAAATGAGATGAGGAAGAGTTAGTATGAGGTGAGGACTTTTTATTTTTTAAAGTGCACTATATGTTATTGGAGCTTTATATTGATATGGCAGACAAAATGAAAAAAATCATGGCATAAAGGGCTAGAGTGCCAATGCAAACCTTTTGCATAAACAAGCACAATGCACACAAAAAATGACCTTGTCCTTCATGAGGCATATATACATGCCCCAAACTCTCAAAGGTACATTTCTTTAATAGATAGATAAGAAAAAGATGACCATGAACAATATCGACCATTCTCATAGATCAATTTATATCATTGAGTGGCATATGAACATGATCAAAGAAAAAATTTTAAAAAATAAATCACTCACTAAATAGCATGAGCCAACAACTATTCTTGTCCATTATTTCTTGCATTTTACTATTTTATGTCTTTAGATAGTGTTTGATAGGTTGATCATGTGATAGCTCTATTTGTGGATTCAGTTGATAGGTTCATAGTGACATGTTGGATTGAATGATGGTTCACATTGCTTAGATAGGTATGATTGTCATTGAAGTGTAGTTCTTTGAGTTTCAATCTACAAAAGTGTGAGTGTTAAAGAAAAAGGGGTGATAATCCACAATGAGTATTTACAAGGTCTATTACAAATGTTTAGTGGATTTTGTAATTTTAGGGTTTTAGAGGATATTTGATGTTTTTGTGTTACTTGTTTCTTTAGGACATTTTATGATTTTTAGGATTTACTTTAGGACATTTTATGATGTTTAAGGTTTTATTCAGGACATTTTATGATGTTTAATGATTATTATTTTTTAGGACATTATATGATTTTTAGTGAATTTGTTTAGGATGTTTTACAATTTTTATGAATTTGTTTGGGACATTTTATGATTTTTATGAATTCTTGTCCAGGAGATTTTATGATTTTTAGTGATTTGTTCAGGATCATATTTGAATTTTTAGGATTTTTCAAGATCATAAAAGCATATATAAGTGTTATCTCCAATTCATCATGCAACAAGTCTGATGGATTAAAAAAATGTTTAGGGATAATGCCCCCGGTTCAAGTTCAAACTCATGCACTATGTAGGTAATATACCCCTAGACAAGATGTAGACTATGTACAAAGGCCAAAGACAGAGTATATATAGGCTAGTGATGCTTGAGTAAGATAACAATGGATATTAATTAGTTTGTGGGCCATGAAAAGGGACCAAAGATGTCTTGCAATATGAAGGATATGATTAGGGAATGATAAAAGGGGTAAAGACTAGATAGAATCCCCATAGATGGAGGAGTAGTAACTAATTTACACATGGTGCCTATTTTCTAGGTTTTCACTAGGGTACTTTCCCAAAGCACCTATTTTCCAAGCTTTCACTTTTGGACAAAAAAATTCTCTTGACTCAAATTTTCATGCCAGGACACTTGTTTGCCAAGTTTTCATCAAGGCACCCATTTTTCCATGACTTTTTTTCACTTTTTTGTTTCTTTTTTTCATGACATTTTGCTATTTTTAAAATATTTTTTCAGGGTTTTTAGAAAGAATCAAGTATAGTACTTGTAGAGATGCATATTGATGGACATGGGCAGTGGTTCACCCTCTAGATTTGTAATCTGATATACCCTTAACCCAAATGTTCTAGTAACTACATAAGATCTTTCCCAATTTGGTTCAAATTTTCCTATTTTTTCTCTATGATGCTGAGTCTTGTAGTTCATCTTCAAGACTAGATCACCGATCTCAAAATGATGACCTTAGACTTTCTTATTATAGCTTCATTTGAGTCAATCTTGGTAAGCTTGCAATGTGTCAAGGAGGCTCACCTTCGCTCATGAAGCATTTCAAGTTCATGGAGTCTATATGTTTTGTAGTTTTTATCGTCAACAACATCTTATAGGGATATTCTCAATGGTGGAATTTCAACTTCAATGGGAAGTATGGCCTCAGTGCCATAGATAAGAGAGTAAGGCATTGTGCCAGTGGGAGCACACACACTTGTTTGGTAAGCCCAAAGAGCTACATTTAGTTGTATGTGTCAATCTCGACCAAAATCATTGATAGTCTTTTGGAGAATCTTAACAATGGTCTTATTAGATGCTTCTGCTTGCCCATTGCCTTGTGGATGGTAAATACAAAAATATCCATGGTACATGATGTACTTCTTGTAGAGCTTATCCACATCTTTTTTTTGAAAAGTACTTCCATGATCAATAAAAATAGCCAAGGGAACTTTATACTGACATATGATGTAGTTTTGAATAAACCTTGAAATCTGCTTTCTAGTGGTGAAAGTCAAAGGGACGACTTCAACCCACTTGGTAAAATGTTTTGTTACTGTGAAGATGAAATTATGGCTATTAGAAGGAGGAGAAATAGCTCCAAAAAGATCAAATGCCCACTATGAGAAGGGCCATGGAGATATGATTGGTTATAGTTCTTATGTTGGTGCATGAATTAGATTATTATGTATTTGGCACTTATAACATGTTTTGACAAAATCATCTGCATCTTGTTCCATGATGGGCCAATAATATCGAGCTCATACCAGCTTCTTGGGTAGACTCAAACCATTGAAATGACCTCCACATATACCTTTGTGAACCTTGTGTATGGTAGTTTCATCTTCTTGCGAGTCAAGTCATCTAAGAAGGGTTTGGTCAAAGGATCTCTTGTAAAGGGTGTCACTGATGATGACATATCTAGTAGCTTGGTGGATAAAGGCTTGGATTTCATTCTTGGATAAGTTAGGGGGTAGGATTTGGGCATGTAGGTAATCATAAATATCTTGATACCAAGGGGAATTGGGACCAGCAAGTTCACACACAAAATCAGATTGAGAGAGTTCAAATACTAGAATCAAATGTTGCTCGACAAGAAATTCACAAAGCTCCACATTTTGAAGCATATCAATCATACAAGGGATATTAGCCATAGCTTTAGCTTGCCTATTGTGTATTCTTGGTAGTTGACGAAAAGAGATATTAAAAAATTTTGATTTAAGGAAATATGTTATCTATTTGTAAGGCATTAATTTGTCATCTTTGGTTTCATAGTCATCATTGACTTGGTGGATGACTAATTGGGAATCACCAAAATCTTGAAAATGTTGTATGTTCCATTGGATAGCTAGCTTTAGTTCTATAATCATTGTCTCATATTATGCTATGTTATTTGTACAATTGAATGCTATCTGATATGACTTGGGGATTATGTCTCTTTAGGGAGTGATAAACATAATGCCAACTCCTAAACCATTTCTTGTATGTGATCCATCAAAGTAAAATTTCCATTCATTAGCTATATTGATGTTAAATATGGCTTCATTTGGAAATTCTATCAACATGGGTTGATCATCTATTGTAAGTGTTTTTGCTAATTGACTAGCTATCACTTTCACTTTGATTACCTTTCTGTCCACATATTCTATGTCAAATTTTCTAAGGATCATAACCCATTTGGCTAAGTGCCCTGTAAGAGCGACCTTTCTTAGGAGATACTTTAATGGATCAATCTTAGCAACAAGCATTATTTTTTGATGGAGCATGTAATCTCTTAGCTTTTGTACTATAAAGATGATGGCAAGGTATGCTCATTCAATGAGTGAATAATTTAGTTCATAACCCACAAGTGTTCTACTAATATAGTAAATGGATCACTCTCTTCCTTGTTCATCATTTTGTGCTAAGAGAGCTCCTAATGTTGTTTCTCTAGTAGATTGGTATAAAATGGATTAGTTTCCTAGAAAAGGAGCCATTAAAATTGGTGGATGTAGAAGATAATCTTTGTACTATTGAAAATATTCTTCACACTAGTTGTTCCATTGAAATGATATTCCTTTACATAATAGATGTTGGAAGGAGTGACACTTATCTACTAGTTGTGCAATGAATTTGTGAATAGATTGTAATCCCCCTTTTAGACTTCTTAATTTTCTTAGATTTGTTGGAGGAGGCATTTCAAATATTGCTTTTACTTTCTCAAGATCCACTTCAATGCCTCATTGAGAAACAATGTATCCTAGGAGCTTTCTAGAAACAACTCTAAATACACACTTTTTGGGATTCAAATGGAGCTTGTAGCCTTCCATTCTATTGAATAGCTACTCTAGGATGCCCAAATGATCCCTTCATCCAGGGAATTTGCAAAGTAAGTCATCTACATAGTCTTCCATTAGGATGTGCATGAAATCATGGAAGATGGTAGTTATCACTCTTTCATATGTTGCCCTGGTATTTTTTAGGCTAAATGACATAACATTCCAACAGTTTTCTCCCCAAGGGCATGTGAAATTTGTTTTGTATTGATATTTTGGAGCTATTCTTATCTAATTATAGCTAGAAAATCCATCCATCAGTGATAACATCTCATATCTAGTTGTCATGTCTACAATGATGTCTATATTTGGTAAAGGGAAATCATCTTTGGGAAAAACCTTGTTAAGATCACGGAAGTCAATGCATATCTGGATGCCCCCCAAATGTTTTCTTACTAACTAGTACTAGATTAGATATCCACTCTGCATAATCAATGGGTCTTATGAAGCCAACATCCAATAATTTCTTCAATTCAGCTTTGACAAGGAGAGCAACTTGAGGATGCATCTTTCTCAACTTATACTTTACTAGTTTCACTCCTAGTTTTAGTGGCAAGTGATGAAGAACTAGTTCAGGATCTAATCTTGAAATGTCTATATAAGAACAAGAAAAGTTGATCTACCTCTATAAAAATAATTTTTAAAAAATATCTCTATCTTTGGGTGATAAGGAGGCTACAAAATGTATGATCTTAGGGTTGTTAGGTGTTCCCAGATTTATCTCTTCTATCATTTCCAGAAGGTTGATCTTTCTTTCAATGGGGGTATGTCCAATCTTCCATCCTTGAGTGCCTCAAAGAGGTTTTCACCCTTGGATATGTCCTTTATTATAAATTTTTCATGGTCTAATGGCACCTTTCAATTTCCACCAAGAGACCTACTTTTGTCTTCTTCTTTTTTATTTCCAATTTTGTGACTCAAAGATGGAGTTGACTCCCCAAAATATGCCAAGATGCTTAGGTCAATGGAGAATCCTAACTTGTTATCACCTTGTGGTAAACCTTCATGGAGCTCAAATAATTCTGCAATGGCATCATCATTTTCAAATTCGTCAAATGTTAGTGGTCCTTGTTGGTCCTAATCAATTATTTCAGGGTAAACTAGGGAAATGCCACCATCAGTGTTGAATAATCTTTGGTCAAAGGAAAGGATACGAGTATCACTATCAAAAGGATCATAAGTGTCATGTTCAAAGGCAAGAGAGCTTAGGTCCCAAATTATTTTTTCACAAGGTTCTGGAAAAACTGAAGGGCTAGCAGAATTGCTAAACTTGTGCTTATCATTTATGGGCAGTTCATCAAGATCAAAGATGTGGTCAAGGCTAAAGGATGTATCAGGGTCATCATTGTTGGATGCATGTTCTATGGTCTCAAGTTGGGTGTTCTCAAATGCCTTTTCATTAGTTGAAGCATTCACATTCTTAGACAAGGATGACACAATATTAGGGAGACCCAAACTAAATGGTTTGAATCCAAGTCCTAAGCTATGAGGTCATTCTAATGTAGTAATAGGGTGAATAATGCCTTGTTTTTGAGGTCCCAGAACATTACATTCACCATATCCTTTTTTCTACATGATGGTGAATCTAGGTCCATACTCATTTGAGGATATAGGAGTAGGTTCTTGCTACTTTAGCCTTTTCAATACATGTAGATGTGTTTTCATAGACATGTTCTTCATGCAGTCCACCTCCACCAGTGAAAGTCACGAAAGGTTTCTTTTGAAATGTGAACTTAGGCTAGTTCTACATAAGCTATGGTTTACATATGACTTGGAAAAAAGAGGGAGTTTCCCAATGTGAAAAGCATGTGACATGGAATACTCACCACAACCTTGGTCTTCAATTTTGAGCTTTTCTTTGAATGCAAGCATGAGTGTGGAAGGATCAACATATTTAGAGGACTCAAGTAGATTGTTTACATCAATGTCAGGACCTGGTATACATTAGTTCCTCTAAGACTAGCACAGAATTGGAATGAATCTAGATCACCAGGGATCATAACCTCTACATTATTATGGGAAAATTTTAAGCATTGGTAGTATGTAGAGGGCACTGCTTTCATAGCATTGAACCAAGGGTGTCCTAGTATCATGTTGCAATTTATTTCGATATCTAGGACTTGGAACAATGTATTCTTAGTAGTTGGACCAAATCTAATGGGTAATATGATGATGCCCTTAGAGAAGTGTTCACCATCATCATAGGCCTTTATGGTGATTTTGCAAGATGGACCTACGTTTTCCTTAGAGTAACCCAGACCCTTGACAACTTTAAGGGTACAGATGTTTAGTCACACTCCTCCATCTATTAAGACATGTTCGACCTTGGTATTATAGATAAAGACTTCAAGATGAAGGGGATCATTGTGGTTGAGTCTGTCTTTAGGAATATCCCAAGGGGAAAAGGTGATATGTTGTGATGTGGATAGGTTCCCAACCATGGCCTAGAACTAGGCAACATCAATGTTATCTAGGACTACTAACTCTTTAAGGGCTTGATCCAAGATTTTCTAATGTTGAGGAGATGCACACAATAGGTCTTGGATGGATATTTGCACAAGGGTCTTGCTAAGCTATTCAACAAGGCTATAATTAGATGAAGTAGGAACATTAGGTCTACTAGGGGGTATAGGTCTAGTAGAGGCAACAGGTCTAGAAGGAGCTCTAGGTAGGGTGATCTTGGTATGATGCATAATGACAACACAATGACAGTCTTTAGCCTTTAAGGTGAATGTGGATATGTGAGAGTCAGACTCATTGAAACAATTGATTATGTAGTCATATCTAGTGCATGTGTAATTCATATTAGCTTTTAAGTTTGAGTTTGAAATGGAGGCCTTTTATTTGTCATGATTACCCAAAGGATCTTTAAAATAGTGTGATTAGAGTTGGATGCTAGCAATGAAGGATCTATAGTAATTATACCATTATCAATGAGGTCTTGGATTTCATGTTTGAGTTGAAAAAATGAGGTAGTCTTGTGTCCTCTAGTATGGTGATAATCATAGAATTTCTTTTCATCCCATCATTTTGATTTTTTGGTGGCTCATCCCTGATTGGGGGTAATTGCAATAATTTATTACTTGGTAGTTTTTGAAGTGTGGTGTCGAGAGGTATCTCCAAGGTGTGAATTTCCTATCTTTGGTTCTAGGATATCTTTGATGTTTGTCCTATGTTTTTTTTGAAATCTTAGTTTTCTATTGTTGAGGTGGTATTTAATTGGGATTTTGTGAATACATAGGGTTTGCACCTTTTAAAGTCAATTGAGGTTGTTTTTCACGAATTGTTTGTGCATCCACAATGCCATCATTGGTCACATTCTTGTTTTTGGAGAAAAATTTTGCCTTGTCATTAGACAAGTTGATGTTTGTGCTTTCCTTGTTCATTTTGAGGATTCCCTTACAGATAAGAGCATTAAGAGCATCTTCAATACTAGCCCCTTTTTTCATTAGCTTGGAAATGGTGCTTGGATTTTTTATCTTGATTTTATACATTAAGTTGGGGACTAGGTTTTCAATGCATAGATTAACTTTTTGTTCTTTAGGAATGTTTAGTGAGCATTGATTGACTAAGTTTCTCCAGCATAATAAGAATGTGATAAATTGTTCTCCCATCTTCTATTTAGTTGAGCATAATTCAGAAAGTGTCACCTCATTTGTAATGTTGAAGGCAAAGTGAGAGATGGACTTGTCTATTAGTTCTAACCAAGATTTTATGTTGCCAAGAAGTTTGGAGTACCATTCGAGTGTGGGCCCACCTAGAGAATGAGGGAATAGTTGCATGAGGTAAGTGGGATCATCACTAAGTTTAGTAAAAAAAGAATAAAATTCCCTAATGTGATCACTGGGGTTGCCTTTTTCTTGGTATTTTTCAAATCTAGGTGCCTCGAAATGTTTTGAGAAAGGAGGCAGATAAAAACTTTTATCAAATGGATTATGATGTAAGTCCCTTTCTATATATAGAGTGTGTTTCTTCTAGACTCTCAATGCCTTGAATTGTTTGGAAAGTTGTTTGAATTATTGTAATAAGTCTTCATTAGGGCTTTGCATGATAGTCTTCTCTTCAAGTCTTTTGTGTCTATGACTAGATCATTTGCTATGGTGGTAACTATGTATACTTGGTTTTGAAATTTCTATGTCTAAAGTGTTGGGTGATGTGCCACTAGGTGTTGGATGTATTTTAGTACCTCAAAGACAAAAGGGTCCTTGTTGTGGTACATGTTGGGGTACTTGTTGTGGTATTGATTATGATTGGTGTACCATGTGTTGTTGTTGCATCACTTGTTGTGGTTTTTGTTGTTCCATTTGATGTGCTTGTTGTGTTTTTTGAGGTTGTTGTGGTGTATGTTGTTGTAACAAGTGTTGTTGATAGCCATTTTTTTTTCTCAAGAGATCTTTGGTATTCTAACTATTGTTTGAGTTGGTCTTGTTGTTTAGCAAACATGTCTTGTTGTTTTTGGAATTGTTGTTGGTGTGTGTAAGTCAATTGGATTTATATTGGATTGTGTGTTGGGGATGTGGATCCGTGTACCACTTGAGGTTATTGTTGCGGTTGATGTTGTTATTGATATGTTGTGTTCATGTTAAGTGGATTTTGACTTGGTTGTGCATTAGAAATTTTAATTCCTTGTACCATTGTAGGTTTTTGTTGTCTTTGAAGTTGGTTATGCCCTTGAGAATTAAACATCATGTTTGAGTTGTTGTTTTTATACATTTGTGTGTTAGATGTTTCTCCTTGGGATATCATATTGATTTGGAAATGAGACACGTTCCTTTTGAGAATGGGTGAAATGTCAATGAGGCTCTTCCATTGTATGTCAATATGAGTTGTTGCAATTTATGTTTCATGTAGTGTACTCATGGGAGGCTCCATAACATTTGATGTCATAACATTAGGCAAAGTTAGGAGCAAGGGTGTGCTTTGTTGATTTTCCTCCAAAGGAGGTTTGTTTGGCAATCTTGGTGTGCAAGTACCTTTAGGTATGTCTTGTTGTTGCATTATGTGATTGAGATCAAGTCTTAACATCCTTTTGGGATATTTAGGAAGAGTCTTGTTTCCATTTATTGATGGTGGTTCATCAAACAAGGGATTGATGTTGATGCGTTCAAACGTACTTTAGAGGATTTTAATTGTTGATTCTTGATAAGATCTTATAGGTTCCATCATTCTGTTTGAAAATTCCAAAGGTTTTTTTACCTTGTTTAATTCTAAATCAATCATGGGTCATATTTTTTCAAATTTTGGGTTGGTTTGATGTTTGGACTTAGGTCTCTCCAAGTTTGGGTTGAATTTGACAATTTCTTGGGCTACCAAAAGTTTAACAATTTTGTGAAAAGTTGTATCATGGAAATCCCTAGCCATTTCTTCATCATTTATGCCATAATGTGTGTCAAAATCATTGCTTAGGTGTACACTGCCTTGTATGTTTAGAGGATTTAAGGTACTTGTGTTAGGTTTACTGAATTTGAATGGGTGAGTCTCTTCATCTTCAGGATTTGTAGGTATACTTCCACAACCAGGTGGTATAGATATGAATATGGGTTTGAAATTAGGAATCCATTGAACCATTCCATGTGTAGGGGAAGTGCTTGAAGGAAATCTCATAGTAGGTGTGCTATTTAGGGTTGGTGGTGTCATTCTTTGATGGTTATGATCTTGTAGATACATGCTTAAGGGGTCCAAGGGTAAAGGTTGTAACACTTTGATTTGGTCTTCATCAAATGTTTGTTGGGGTTTCTTATTTTTCTTTTGTCTTGGAAGAGTTTTGAGTTACACTTTGGATTGTGTTTGTACCTCAGAAAACAAGGGTTGATAAATTGCTTCAAGTCTCTAAGTCGATTGAGTCCTTGTAAGTGTTGGCATGATACCTAAGAATGAAGAGGCAATGGAAGAAACCCTAAATGGACACTCTAACTCCCAAGCACACACCTAGACTACCAACTATGCTCAAATAGTACCAAGTGTGCTCTTGATGCACTTGGGACTCTAAAGGTAAGAAGTTGGTAAGTAGAAGGTATGCAGTTGGTAAAGAGAGGTGTTAAGGTGACTAAAATGTAAAATATGAATGATTTGAGTGTTTTTGAGTGTTTTCTAAGGTTTAGGGATGCAATTCAAGCTATGGAAGCATAGATTAGGGTTCTAGAACCCCTAAAACAAAATCCCTAATTACCAAGTGTGATCTAAATCTACCAGCTGTGCACTAAAACTACCAAATGCAAACCCGAAGTGTGTAGTTGGTAAAATAAGGGTGCAGTTGCTAAAATAGGGAAAAACTTGGAAATCTAGAAGTGGGTATGCAAGATTATTATTTTTTTTGGATTTTTAAGTGTTTAGGGATGTTATGCAATGTGGGTAAGTACCTAATGAACTAGGGTTTTGATATGAAAGATGCAAATGTCCTAGGGGAAGGATGTAAATGCAAATGTAAATGACGTTTCAAATTTTGACTACAAGGGATGAAAATGACTCTATGGTATGCAAAAGGATGACTAGGGTTGGACCTTGGACTTGAGAATGATGTTGGAGGTTAATGTATGCAAGGTGGATTATGCAAAGGATAGTGTACTAAGGTTGATAATGATGTTTAGGATATGCAAAATGAGGATATGAGATTAAGGAGATAGGTTGATTGATGGACAAGTTGATAGGGTTTGATATTGGAAATGATTCTAGGGTTTTGGACAAAGAAAGTTGGAGTGATTATGTAGCTAAGGTAAGTCAAAATGACATTTTTGGATACTAGGAATGTGATAATGCTATGACAAGTGTGTATGTGAAGTTTTGGAGTTAGGATCAAATATTTGGAAAGTACTTTGTCTAAGAGTTTAACCTTGTGAAGATGGACTTTGGATCTTGACCAAAAAGAGATAAAAGACAAAAGGATCAATTTGATAAAGACAACAAGGTCAAATCCATCAAGACATAGATAGAGTTTGACCAAAGAAAAATGATAGAAAAGACAAAAAGACTAGTCAATAACCATCATTCATCAACACTAGGAGATACTCTAGGACTCATACTTTGTTTTGATTTTTGACTAAGTTCAAAGGTTTTAGGCTCAAAATGAAGTTTAGCGTGAGAAAAATGAGGGTTATGTTGATTAGATATGAAATATGCAAAGGTCCTAGGATGCTAAATTAATTTTTTGGTGCAAGATCTTGTTTTTCGTCATATACAGAATAAGGACCTACTAAGGCTTCTAGATGCAATTTTAGGTTCCCAAATTATAGTTTGGAGGCTGAGAATGGACATCCAGGTACCCAAGTGCACTCTGATAGTACCAAGTGCACTCTAAAAGCACCAACTACAACTATTGGGCACTTGGGGCTAGTTTGAGCACATCTGGTAGTTTCATGGCATAGTTGGGAGACTGGGTTCAATGTGTGTTGATTTTGAGCTGGGTGATTGCTAAGTTGCTATGCCAGAGAGCTAGGATGTTTGGGATGGTGTTATGATTGGATAGGAGATGTAGAATGAAGGTTATGACCTAGGGAATGAAGCCATAATTGAAGATAATGACATAGTTGCAATGCTTCCAATTGTTCCACATCTTCCTCATTAGTGCTACTATCACTGGATACATACTTCATTTTTCTTCCTTTCTTTGATTTCACCTGTTCAGCATCTTTCAGTGATAACTTGGCCTTAAAAGCAGATTCAACATTTTTAGGTCTGTAGTTGTCAAAGTTAGATAACTCAAATGCAGTGAGTCTACCGATTATACCTTCAAAACTTAGATTATTTCCTGGTATACATCTTAGCTCTTGTATTGCTGATACTCTAATAGCATAGATAGGGAGCAAGGTTCTTAAAAACTTACTATTAACAGTATCTTCATCCAGTTGACCACTCAAGCATCTTATTGCACTTACCACTTCCTTTATTCTTGCACCATACTGAGCAGCATTCTCATTTTCTTCCCTTTTCATGTCATCAAACTTTCCTCTGAGACTTTCTCTTTTTGCTCTTTGTACATTCTGATCTCCTCCATAGATGTCTGATAGGGCTTTCCACATTTTGAATGTAGTGTCACATCCTTTGATATCATCAAATTCAGCATAGCAAAGTGTAGAGGCAATTTCCAGTATTGTCTGATTGTGTTCTTGCTTGTTTTTCATGTCTTCTGTAGTAGGAGCACCTGTTGGATCTACATGCTCAGTGACAATTGAATTTTGGGCATAATCTCCTATGGATCCAAGATGTAGCTTCATCAAACTTTTCCATGCAACAAAGTTGTCTTTGTTGAGCTTGGGAACTTCTCTCTTTGCTATTTTGATCTTTTCTGCTTGCAGTCCCTTTAAATTGAATCAGCAGTCAGCTCTAATACCAATTGTTAGAATTCTTTAGAACTACTGAGAGGGGGGGTTAATCAGTTATTCAAGGTCCAAAATGCCCTATTAATACCTTTTTACTACTTTTAATGAATCCATACACTTTTCATCCATCTAGACTTAAATCAATCATATAAGCAGGTTACAGTAAATCAATATGCAAAGATAAAACATCCATAATCAACACATGACACAATGATTTACGTGGAAACCCAATTTGGGAAAAACCACCAATAACATGCTACTTGATTCTCACTCTTCTGAAGTGATGCCCTGTTAAAGGCTTACAACACACTATTAAATGTGACCTTGTTAGAGGATTTCACCAAACTGTTAGGAATGGGCCTAGTTAAAGGTCTTTAGAACATTCACTTGGAATGTCACCCTGTTAAAAAATTTATCTTATGGCTATTAAACCAACCTAAGTCCATAGGATTTAAACTTACTATTACAATTGCTAGAAATTAATGATAATGGTCTTTTGATCTGATATAACTTACAACATACTTTGCAGATTTCAGATCACACTTTTAGTTCAATCTTTATGCTTGGCTTCAATCACTCCAGCTCTGTCTGCTTGTCTTCCTATCAAGCTTCATCTCCTTGAGTCTTCTTACTCATTTTGCCAATGCAATCATCCTTGTGGTCGTCTATCCAAATGAAGTTCCTATGCTTTCTTCTCTTTAGCACCTTCTTCATTACTTCATGCTTTCATGCTTGACCACCTTTCTCTCTCTTTTTTTTTAACTTGTGTCTTCTTAAATAGAAATTTATTTTGCCTTTGCCGCTCAATTTTGCCTCTCCAATTTTAGGGTTTCAAAATGGATTAGGTAGGATACAATGTATCTACCCTGTATCTTGTTCTCTTCTAGAAACTTCGCCAGTTGTATCCTTAAAAATGTTTTACATGGTGTTCTATGCCACCAGCTCATCATTCTTATCTTTCTTTCAATTTAAAAATTTCTAGATAACAACCTTGTCGGCTTAGATCTGGCGAATCTTCGATTTGCAAAATAATGCAGCAACTCAGCATTATTGAGTTACTGGTGCTCAGCACCTTTGTATTACTCGGCACCTATACCTACTCAGCACTTGATTCTGCTCGGCACTTGGTTCTGCTCGGCACTTGATTCTGCTCGGCACTTGATTCTGCTCGGCACTTAATTCTACTTGGCATCTGGAGTTTACTCGGCATTAACTAGGAATTTCTTTGGCTCTTACTAGCTTGCTCGGCTCCTTCTCTCTAATGAACTTAGTTTGAGTCTTACAAAAGACTTAGCTAAAACCTTAAATCTTTGATATGTTCTAGGGTGCCCATTCTTTGTATCTTATAGTATGTCATCAAATTCACTTTTTCATCAATGGCTTAGCTGATCCTTGTACTTCATTACAACATCATAACTTCAACCTTTCTCTAGGTGTTCTAGTTACATCTTATTGATTGCCTCCACCTTGACAATCAACTAATTGATAGCATTTGGATCACTAAAGCAATTGTCATTCCTACAAGTAGCAAGTTTGACATCAATGACAAAACAATGATTGAGGACATTCTTTACCAGTTCCATATATTATGCTAACAAATTTTCTTATGATCATTTCAATCATTTCCAACAATTACTACTTTGATTTTGTCTCTTGGGGCTCACTAATTGCTGAGTCTTGGGTCCAAGGTAGGCCTCTCTATAGAAATTGCATGGATTTCTCGTGCACCCAAGATCCATAAATGGAAAGGAGAGAGGATATGTTCATGTAACTCCTAGGGCTATGAAAAATGCATAGACACCAATCAGTATAGAAAGTTCATGTTGGTGCACCAAATGAAGTGTTATTTAATCTAGAAAAACCATACATAGAGTTTGGACAAGCACATGGGTCTTCAAAAATGTCTTGCAAACAAGCATTAGTAGTTTTTTAATGAACATCTTCTCCTAACAATCGTCGCATGCTGAAAATAGATCATCAGTAACACAAAATCATCTACTTTAGGTCCTATAATGAAATTGAGACTCCAGATGTAGATTCTAGTCAAAATAGGTGCTTTCTGTGAACCAACTACACTCTGACAGAGTAGATTGCACTCCAAAACACCAAAATGACTTAGGAGACTCCCAAGTGTGCTTAGATAGTATAATCTATGCTCATGGTGCACTTAGGCCCTAGAAGGGCACAATTGGTAGTTTCTAGGTGTAGTTGGGAGAGTGGAAGCAGGTTGTGGGGAAATGGTGCGTAAAGAAGACCCAAAAAATGAAATTTTGAAATATACCTAACCAAGTGCATCTAGCTAGTGTAGACTATGCCCATGGTGCACTTGGGGCCTATAAGAGCACAGTTGGTTGTTTTTTAGTGTAGTTGGTAAAATTTGAATAGCAGGTTGGGATTATGGTGCCTCCTAGGTCCCTAAAATTGCTTCCTAGAGGTCTCAAATGCACCCTAACAAAATAGAGTGCACCCTAGGACAAAAAGCTAAGAGAATGCATAAATGAGAGCTTAAAATAATATTATTAGGCCCCCTAATAAGACTAGGTGTGATAAGGAAGAGTAGATAGTCATTATACCCTGCCAAACGAGCTCCTTCCTTACACCTAAAAGCACCAAAAACATAAGAAAACCCAAGTTAGTTAAGCATGATCTTCACGTTGGGTTCACCAATTGTAGGACTATAATATGGGCTAATATCTAACATACTATGAGTGAATCACAAACTCAATAAACATACATTGATACCCTCTAGTCTACCATGAAAGTCAACTAAAATAAAGAAAGAACACAAAATAAAACTCCCTCTTTAGTTGTAGTTCCCATGTCCTTCTTTCTTCTCCATTTGATGTAGCTCCAATTTCCTAAAATGCACATAATTCAAAAGCAAAATCCTATGATGGGATAATGGTATTGAGAATACTGTAAGAAGTGATTTTAAGCTTGAGTGACAAAAGACGAAGGGACTTGAAGGACCAAAAATGAGAGGAAGAATGCTCAATTTATAATCAACACGCAAGATGAGAGCATTAATCCATCTTCATTGTTCAAAATATAAGAGGATTAATTGAGAGGGGAGGGATGAATTAGTTACCACAAAATAAATCCCAGCTCCCTTAGATGTCAATATAAATCAAAACTCTGATTAAACTGAACTCTATTGCAACTTGAAAAATACACAAGTACTTCGTTTACACTAACAAATGATGTAACTCAGTAAACACTAAAATAACTCAGAAAATGCTTATCATGAAAATCTTAAGATATTATATATGATTGATCTTACTTTAACATATATGCATACAAATAAAATAAAATATCATCAACACAATTGACACAAAGATTTAACATGGAAACCCAATTTGGGAAAAACCACCAATCGCAACTAGTTGCTGATTTTCACTCTTCTGAAGTGAGCCTTGTTAGGAGCCAACCCTGTTAATGGTTACAAAACACACTATTAGGTGTGACCCTATTAGATTATTTAATCACCCTATTAGGAGTGGCCTTTTTAGAGGTCTTTAGACACTTTAATAGAAATGCCACCTTGTTAGAGGATTTACGAATAGTTATCAAGCCAACTCTATTAAGAGATTTAGATCACTACTACAATGGTTAGAGAGTAACAATGAAATGACTTGATTTCTAATGCAATTAAATTACTGATTATAGATCTCAATTTTGGCTTGTATACTTGATCCTTCTTGATTGAATGTATCTTTGTAGCTCACCAAGGATATTTTATTTATCCTTTTAATTAGATTCCTTTAAGCATCATTAAATCTTCAATTATGTTTCACACATTCAATCCTCAACTTGACCTTATATTTATATCTTACACATTGGTAAGTTGAATTTAATACAACTTACATTAATTAATATTCATCTTCATAGTCAGCTAGAACCAACAAATAATTCAATTGAACTCAATATGCAGAAACAAGAAAATCCTTCATTAGCCAACCCTACTCAATAGATACTAACTCAAAGTGATTTTTCTATGTTAACCAAATGAACTTGGTCAACAATGCATATTCAAAAACTTCCTTTGGTAACCAAGTGAGCTCGATTAACATTGGTTTCATCAATATTTCCTTCATTAACCTAGTGAGCTCGGTTAACACTCAACTTCTGTAAACTTTACTTTGTTGCTTGAGTGAACTTGGTAGACACTATCTTCTGAGCTAGGAAAACTCTAGAATTCTTGACAAAAACAGAAAACTTTCTTTGATTCCCAAGTGATCTTGACACACTGATTGGCAATGATATGACATTTTGTGTAACATCAAAGATAATACATAATTAATCAATTGTTACCAACAATCTCCCTCTTTGGCATTGATGACATCACAACATTTCATAATGCAATTAAATTTTAGAGAAAGAATAAAATAAGGAACATATCCTTAGTTTCATTATGATTCTTGTTCGTGAGAACTGCCTCTATCAGTGTGAACTCCTTTTGCCTTTAGTTTCTCCCTCTATCAGAAAAACTTTTTCTTCAACATCTTCTTCTACTAGATAACTTTTTTTTTTATATCAAACCAAATTCATTCTCCTTCTTTGACATTTCTTTCTCTTTATCTTTATAAAAATTTTTAGGAGATATGACATAAAACTTCTCCCTCTTTGACATCTCATTATAAAGGAAATGTTCAATGAATATTAATGTACCTCATGTACTGATTCATTTGCAACGTTCCTTTGTCATTACTACATCAAACAACTAATCTTCAACATGCTCTAGTTGATTCATCACTAAACTTCATTTAGTAAGATTCAAATAGGGTAATGACCTCTAACTTACCTCTTAGATATAGAAATGCATCCTTAGGTAATGGTTTATTAAATATATCTACAATTTTTTCTTTACTATTCACATATTCCAATCTTACCTCTTTATCTTGTACCAATTCTCTCAAAAAATGATATTTTATAGCAATGTGTTTTTTTTGTTATGCATCACAGGATTATTTGATATGTTAATTATACTGGTATTATCACAGAAGATAACCATTAGATCCTTGATTTCTATCTTCATAATTGCCAACGGTTTCTTGAACCAAATAATATTTGAACAATTAACTGTTGTTTCCAAATATCTTGCCTCTATTATGGACTGAGAAATACAAATTTTTTTTTTGCTTGTCCAAGACACTAGTTTTTTACCAAGATAGAATGCTCCATCATTGGTGCTCTTTCTGTCATCAACACTTCCTACCCAATCATTATCTATGAATGCTTTCAAATACAAATTGCCTCCTTTTTTGTACCATAATCCATAGTCTTTAGTACCTTTTAGATATCCCATGATTCTCTTGATTGCCATCATGTGATTTTCTTTGAGATTTGTTGAGAATCTTACCACCATACCAACTGCTAATGCAATATCAAGCCTAATGTACACTACATACTACAATTTTCCAATCATTGATTTGTATGTGGTCTAATCCACCTCCTTGGAATCATCATTTTTGGAGAGCTTATGTCCTATAGATATAAGAGTTCCAACTGATCTTGAATCTTCCATTCCAAACTTCTTTAGTATCTCCTTAATATATTTAAATTGAGTAATATAGATACCATCTTTCTACTATTGGATCTACAATTCAATAAAGAATTTTATCTCTTCAAACATAGACATCTCAAATTTTTTACTCATTTCTTCTAAGAATTCTTTTTGCAAGTCATCATTTCCTATAAATAAAGTGGCATTCACAAATATTTCTACCAACACAATCTTCTTGTCTGGTCTTTCTTTGATGTACAAACAACTATTATCATTTTTTCTTTGAAAACTAATCTTTATCAAGTAGTTATGGAGTCTCTCATACCAAGCTCTAGGAGCTTTCTTGAGACCATACAATTCTTTTTGCAATTTTTAAATCATATCTCTTTTGCTAGGATCTACAAAACCTTTAGGTTGCTCTATATAGATTTCTTCATCAAGAATTCGATTCAAGAATGCAGATTTTGCATCTATTTGATAAGATTTAAATCCTTTATACATTGCATATGCTAGTAAATTTCTAACACCTTCCAATCTTGCAACAATATCAAAATTTTCACCATAATCAATACCTTCTTTTTGAGGATAACCTTTACAAACAAACCTTGCTTTGTTTCTTGAAACTTCTACATCTTCATTTAGCTTATTTCTAAAAACCCACTTTGTGCCAATTACATTTTTATCCTTGGGTCTTGGAACAAGAGTTCAAGTCTTATTCTTATCTATTTGTTTTAAGTCCTCATTTATGGCTTCAATCCAACTTTCATTATCCAAAACATCTTTAACATTTCTAGGTTCAATTTCAGCAAGCAAACATGTACCTTTTAATTTTTTTCTTGTCATTGTTCCATCTAACTTGTCTCCAATGATCTAATTAGGTGCATGATGCTTTATGACATATCTTTCTAGAAAAGGTTCTTTGTATTTGGATTTTATTCTACTGATTTCTTCATCATCTTCTATATTAAGCTTGGATCCCACTGTTTGTGACTCGAGTCCATCAGACTCAATTTTCTCTTGCAATAACTTGGTAGCCTCTAACTATGAATTTGGTCCTTCAGACTATGACTCGAGTTGCATTGGTTGCAGCTCAATAGCTTTTGAATATTTTGGGGACTCGGGAGGTGAAGCTTTCTAACTTCTAGATAGATTTAGTAATGTATTAGGTTCATAATACACAAACCTTCTATAATCTTTAGGTTCTTTGTTGCTTTCTTCTTTACTCTTTTCTGCAAACTCATCAATTCTCACATGTGCACTTTCTATGATTTTATGAGTAGAAAAATTCAAACATTTGTATGCTTTACTTCTACAGGAGTATCCTAGGAATATGCCTTCATCACCTTTGACATAAAATTTACCTTTCCTTGATTCTTTCAAGATATAACATTTGCTACCAAAAACTTTCAAGTAACTTACATTAGGTTTGTAGCCATACCATAATTCATAAGGAGTTTGATTTGAGTCTTTCATCAACTATACTTTTTTCAAGGTATGCACTATAGTATTGATTGCTTCCTTCCAGTATTTGATTAAAACATTCTTTTCTATCATCAATATTCTTGCACAGTTCATGAATATGTTCCTTCTTTCAGCTATGTCATTCTATTGTGGTGTACCAAGGGCTGATACCTATCTCTTAATTCCTTTTTCAATGAAAAATTCATTGAACTCATTCAAAATGAATTTACCACCTTTGTCTAATTTCAAACATTTTAGTTTCTTTCCAGTTTCTTTCTTTGCTCTTTCCAGATACCACTTAAATTTTTGAAATGCTTTAGACTTTTCTCTTAGATACATACATTCATCATTCTAGAATAATCATTAAAAAAAAGAATGAAAAACTTATCTCTATTGTACTCTCTATTCCAATAGGCCCACATAAGTTTGTATGTACAAGTTCTAAGACTTCTTCAGAATGATAGTTTTGGCTTTTGAAATGAGTTTTACCTATCTTAGCAATTTGACAATATTTGCATAGACCCATATCAGGTTTTCTCAAGCTAGGAATACCTCTTACTCATATGTTTTTTCTTATCTTGACTAGATTATCAAAGTTCACATGACATAATCATTTGTGCCATAACCACCTTTCTTCTGCTTAAGCAATAAAGCATGAACTTTCACTAAGATCTAGATAGAATAGATTACCTTTTGTTTATTTTCCAAATCCAACTAGATTATTTTTTTCCATCCAATAGTTTAGCCTTCCCATTCATGAATTCTATCTTGAACCCAATGTTATCCAATTGTTCCACACTCAGTAGATTATTATTTATTCCTTCAACTCAATAAGCATTGTCACATCTAAGCTCATTAGTTAATGAGATACAACCTTTTCACTTTATCCAACAAGGTTCATTGTTTCCAAATCTCACACTACCACCATCATAATGTTCTATATGTTCAAATTTTGTTTTATCACCAGTCATATGATGTGAGAAACCACTATCTATAACCTATGTATCATTATTTCTAACATGAGATATAAGTGCCATTTTATCTCCTTCATCATCAAATTCATCTTTTACAATAATATATAACATTTCATCTTCACTATTATTAGAATCTTTAGCCATAAAATATGATTTCTTACCTTTGTCCTTGTAGTCCTTGTAGTTCTTGAATTCCTTCTTTCCTTTGAAATTATTTCTTTTCTTTTCATCTTTGTCTTCTCTATTTAGGCACCTTCCAGCAATGTGTCCAAATTCTTCACAAGAAAAATAGATTAGAGGAATTTGACCTTTGTACTTTCCTCTACCTTTGGAATATTTTCTTGCAAGTAGGGCTTCAAAAACTTCGAGGTCGCTATCTGAACTTTCTTCCTCTTCTTCACTCTTTGATTAATTGGGTTTTGATTTCTTACCCCTTTTCTTGAGTGAAAGCTTGGCTTCAAATACAGACTCAATACCTTTTGAACTAGGGACATAGTTGTCATAGTTATCCAATTCAAAACTTGTGAATCCTCCAACTAGAGCATCCAATGTTATTTTTCTATTTGGATCACATCTCATCTATTGAATAGAAAACACTTTAATTGCATAGATAGGAAGAAGGGTTCTAAGTACCTTTCTTAAAACTATTTTTTCATCAATTTCTCCTCCAAATGCTTTGATTATGCTAACACTTGCTTTAATTTACTCAACATATTTTGCAATGTTTTCATCTTTTCTCATATTCACCTGATCAAACTATCCTCTAGGACTTTTGGCTTTGGATCTTCTTACATTATCATCTCCTCTATAGATGGCTTTCAATTTGATCCACATATCATAAGTTGTAGTGTATCTTTTGACTTCATCAAATTCAGCATAATTAAGAGTAGATGCAATATCAATCATCATGATGTTATGATTTTTCTTTTCAGCAATTTCTTCAACTAATAATGTTCTAGTAAGAGTCTTGTATTCACTATCAAGATATTTCAATCCTGAATCACTGATAGTTTCCAAATGTAAACTCATAAGTCCTTGCCATGCTGCAAATTTGTCTCTGTTCAACTTGGGAATCTCTTTTCTCTAAGACATCTTGATTTTTAGCTTGGGTCCTTGAAACCTTCTCTGCAAGCACCAAAAGCTTTGATACCAATTGGTTGAAACATAAGAGGAGTAACTGAGAGGGGAGGGGTGAATCAATTACCACAAAATAAATCTCAGATCTCTTAGATGTCAATACAAATCAAAACTCTAATTAAATTGAACTCTATTGTAACTCGACAAATACACAGGCACTCAATTTACATTAACAAATGTTGTAACTCAGTAAACACTGAAATAACTTGACAAATTCTTATCATGGAAATCTTAAGATATTATTTGTGATTAATCTTAGTTTAACTTAGTTGCATACACATAAAATAAAATAGCATGAACACAATTGACACCAAGATTTAACGTGGAAACCCAATTTGCAAAAAACCACCAATTGCGACTAGTTATTTTTTTTCACTCTTTTAAAGTGAGCCTTATTAGGAGCCAATCCTGTTAAAGGTTACAAAACACACTATTAGGTGTGATCCTATTAGAGGATTTAATCACCCTTTTAGGAGTGGCCTTGTTAGAGATCTTTAGACACTTCAATAGAAATGACATCTTGTTAGAGGATTTACAAATAGTTGTTAAGCCAATTCTATTAAGAGATTTAGATCAGTCCTATAATAGTTTAAGAGTAACAATGAAATGAATTGATTTTTTATGCAATTGAATTGCTAATTATAGATCTTAATTCTGGTTTGTATACTTGATCCTTCCTAATAAAATGTATCTTTGAAGCTCACCAAGAATTTTTTTTATCTTTTTAATTTGCTTCCTCTAAGCATCATTAAATCTTCAAATATGTTTCACATATTCAATCCTCAACTTGACATTATATTTATAGCTTACACATTGTCAAGTCGGCTTGAATACAATTTAGAATAATTAATATTCATTTTCATAGTCAGCAAGAACCAACAAACAATTCAATTGAACTCAATATACCAAAACAAGAAAATCCTTCTCTAGCTGACCCTGCTCGGTAGATACTAACTCAAAGTGATTTTCTTGTGTTAACCAAGTGAACTTGGTCAACATTGCATTTTCACAAGTTTCCTTTGGTAACCAAGTGAGTTTGGTTAACACTGGTTCCTTGAATGTTTCCTTCATTAACTAAGTGAGCTCAATTAACACTCAACTTCTATAAACTTTATTTTGTCACCCGAGTGAACTTGATAGACACTATCTTCTAAACTAGGCAAACTCTAGAATGCTCAGTAGACATAGGAAATTATCTTCAATGCCTGAGTGAGCTTGACATACACTGACTGGAAATGATATGACATTTTGTGTAACATCAAACACAATACATAATTAATCAACTATTACCAACATATTGCTCATGATAAATTTATTACAGGGGTACATCTAGGAATGTCCTCATCATCTCCTGCATAAATTGAATCCAATATATTACAAAATTTTCCCTAAGAAATAATAGTTCAAGTGAAATAAACACATAAAAAATGAGAGAGAAAAAGAGGAATATACTTACCAATAGGCATTTTCATTGCATCTGTGGCCATGCTCTTGTTACAAGATAGAGTTTTCATAGCACCAAAAGATCAACCTATCAATGTCTAATACAACTACTAGACTTATAGAACATGGGAGGCAGTTAAGCCATGTCATGAACTTTGAAGGGGAATATTGGCAGTTAGTCCAACAATCCCTCCCTCAACATTACTTGAGGAGATTTGAACCTTTGCCCAAGCTCTTGTACCACTTGTTACAAGATAGAGTTGTCATTTTACTAAAATATTGACCTGTCAATGCCCAATATAGCCACTATTCTTATAGAACATAGGAGGCAGTAATTCCATGTCATGAATCTCGAAGGGGAGCATTGGTAGTTATTCCAACAGCTACCTATTGAATGAGTTTTATTGTTTTTCTATTTTACCAAGATCTCTCTATTTATATACAGACAAATAGGAAATTATTAATGTCATGTTTTCTTTTCTTTTTTGTTTATAATCCATAATCCACAAGATCTCTCTATACATATATACATACATGTATAGACACAAATCTGTGTGTGTATGTATATACATATATATATACATATATACATACATATATATACACATACGTGCATACATACATCTGCATATGCAATTTTATCACCTTGGAAAATTGTATTTGATCATGCTATATTTTTTGTGCAGGATCTTGAGCTAAGTTTTGTGCATTAGTTTTATTGTTTTATTATTTGGATTTTGGAATATGTATGCACCTAGATCAATTTTTCTATTGTGCTAATATGTAACAAGCTCCTTAAAAAATATCTATATGTATATATAAAGACTACAAGTTGTGCAATTTGTCATGTATTGCATCTGCATTTGCTTTTCCATTGCTTATAAGAGTGTTTGAAGGTTGGGAACCACTTCAACATCCTTTGCATGGTTTAGAGGCACTTTCATTGTAGCAGTGAGAATAACAGCAGTGAAGAGTTGAGTGTAAGAAGTTACTACCCTGAATCTATGCTACAAATTCCTAGGAGCCAAGGGACCCTAAACCTATGCTACATTTTTTAAAGACATGAGAGAAGTTACTACTAGCTTCAGTACTTCATAACATTCTAGATAATATAGTGATGCCCAAATTAACTTCAATATATCCATGGTTACATCCTTGGCTTCCATTACTGGGGCAACATATGGAACCTTTGTATCCAACCATTCAGTATGAATTGGGGAATGCACTTCATGCCTAGCATACAAGTGATACATCTGCATATGCAATTTTATCACCATGGAAAATTTTATTTGATCTTGCTGGCTGAGAATAGAAGATTGTTCATTTTATCATACCTAATTAGATGGTAGTTCTATAGGAATCTATAATCAACCCACCTAATTAGCAACTAGACCAATTTAATTGGGTTATGGCTCGAGCTCGTGTTATTTACATTTATCATATGGTTGCAATGTTGGAGGCAACAATTTTTCCAAAGTGGTTGTAGGTTTTGTATCATTGGATTTGTTCAAGTCCTCATTTTAATGAAGTAACAAAGTGGTTTTTAGGGTGGAAAGGACTATTTTTCCTGAGCTTATTGCTAATGAGAGGATACGAAGTCATCTAAATTTAGCCCTTGAAATGATAAATCAAGTTGTAGAGGGTATGAATATGGAACAACCTAGGGCTAGAGAGAATGTAAGCTACCTAACTATGTCAGAGTAGTGCCAATTTGAGGCACTTCAACAGCAACAAGTAGCAACAACATATGCTCAACAACAACCCTTAACTTCCATGGGTAGTGCGATTCACCTGAATAATTCCATGGGTGCACCTTATTTGATTTTGAAGGAAGTGATTGAAATATATGCACAAGAACATGACATCCAATTTTTCCCTAAAGTGGGATGCATACATGATGGTATTTAGGTTTATGGCTTTGGAACTCTCACTATCCATCTAGATTCTATAAAACAACAAGTGTTTGCATAATCTAGAGATAGATGGGCGATTGCAGCATTGGAGCAGCTAGTTGAGATGCATTGTAATTGAACTGGAGGAAATCATTGATAAACCAAACATATAATGAAGAGGAAACTTGAATGTTGAAATGTTGAAATGAAAGCTATTGAGGAACAAACACTTATGCCAAGTTACAACACACTTTGAAGTTGATTTTAGATTTATTTTTTAAAAAATACAACAAAAATCATTCCCAATTTTATTTTCACAACTCAAATGCTATCCCATGGCCTAAGCTAAAACCCTCATTAATGCATCCAAAATTAATGAATAAAATATTATTTTGTCCCCAATGGAGAATTGAAATAAAAAAAATTCAGATTTCACTTAGTACTATGTCAATAAATTAAAGAAATTCTACTACCATGCAAATTAAATTACATTGATTCCAAAGCTTAGGCCCTAACAACAATCAAAAGGTATATTGTTGTCAAAGAATGTGCTAAAACAAGTAAGAGTACATATTTAGAATGAACATAGATATTGGAAACAATGAAGAAACATAGAATCCTCTTATACATAACTAGAATTATGTCAGAGATGAACTCAAGAAATTAAGTAATTGAGTAATCCAAATCTGACCTTTCAATTACCACACTTTGTCCATCATTATCATTTTATCAAAGTACATATTAGTTCTAGAGATTTATCCAAATAATAAATTACACTCATACAGAAAGCTCATACCATAAGAGATATTCAAACTTGTGGACTGTTTGGAATTAATACTACTTTACCAGTAAGGTGACACTATAATGGAACCATAGAGATATACTTCTTAGATAGAGAACATTCTATGTTAGTAAAATTCAGGTGTGCAGTTATTTGCATTTTTTTAAAGATTTAGAGTATTTGATGCATTGGATTATTTTTTAAGATGTTGTCCAATACACATTTGGTGTAAAGTCTCTAGAATGATGTGTAAGATATGAAAATTGTAGAACTAAAAATGAAATAGGTGCCATAGATGAGATAGTATGCTATTAAATCACTCTAAAATCCCTTTACATTCATCATATTCTTGACCCTACTAGCCTTTTGAGTTGATATTGATGAGTGGAAAGTGACAAGATTATAGTGGATTAGAAGAGAAGACATCGCTCATTGGATAGAATAGGAGGTGCTCAGCCAAATATTATATCCATCTTGGGTGATTTGGCAAGAGGCTTTTGCAAGGGACCTCATGAGTTAACATATAATTTCTTAAAATAGTTAAGTGCTACCTAACTATGTCCAAGGTGTCTGCACAGTGGAGGCATACTCCACCTACTAGGTTGCCTACATACATGTATCCATGGGATCAAGACCCTTGAACTACTCACTCTAATGAATATGTAGTTCTAGTTTCTAATTGTTTTGATGTAGTCGTATTCCTATAACCATTGGTGATTTTTACTCACCTAATACAATCTCTTCATCATCATACACCCACTTGGGTGAATCAAGAAGTTTTCTATAATTACAATACTGCAATACCTTGGTGCAACCTTTTTGTTGTAATTTACAGTTAATGGAAGGTTAACCTATATATACTCTAACTCACTCCTTATTTAGTTCAAGAGGAATAAACACATGAAAATGAGAGAGAGAAAGAGGGATCTACTTATCAATAGGCATTGTCATTGCATCTATGGCCATGCTACCTGTTGAGTGATTTTTTTTGTTTTTCTATTGTGCCAAGATCTCTCTCTCTCTCTCTCTCTCTCTCTCTCTCTCTCTCTCTCTATATATATATATATATATATATATATATATATATATACACATACATACATACATACATACATATACAAAGATCACAAGGGCATGGTAACAAAATGTAGTGATCACAAGGGCATGACAATGAAATCCTAGATCTCTATTGATTTCCACAATCCACAAGATCTCTCTCTATACATACACACACACACACACACACACACACACACACACACACACACATATGTTTGTGTATGTATGTATGTATGTGTATATACACATATATACATATACACATACATATATACATACATCTACATATACAATTTAATCACCTTGGAAAATTGTGTTTGATCCTACTGGTTGGGAACAAGTGATTGTCCACTTTATTGTACTTAATCTAATGATAGTTCTATAGGAATTTATAATCAACCCAACTAATCAGCAACTAGACCAATTTAGCAAGGTTGTGGCTTGTTTCTTTCTAAAAATATTTGCTATGATATGTTTTCCTAAAATTTCTTGTGAACTTTGCCAATTTTTCCTGGTCTTCATTATTTTTGTGTAGGGTCTTGAGCTAATTCACTTAGCATGGATTAAGTGATTTTTATTGTTTTATTATTTGGATTCTAGAATATCAGCTTTGTTTTATCATTGGCTTTGTTCAAGTCTTGATTTTAATGAAGTAACAAGGGGGTTTTTAGGGTGGAAAGGACTATATAATGAAGAGGAAACTTGAATTTCAAAATGTTTAAATGAAAGTTATCAAGGATCAAACACCTATGTCAAAGTTACAATACAGTATTAAGTTGATTTTAGGTATTAAAAAAAACATGACATAACTCATTCCACATTTGTTTTGATTGTGGAGAATTGTGTGCAAAAGAGGGTGGAGAGCTCCAAATGAAGGTGGAGAGCTCTAAACATTGGTGGAGATTTTATTGTCATTCCCTTGTGATCATTGCATTTCATTGTCATTCCCTTATGATCTCTACATTTCATCTTCATGCCCTTGGTGGAGATAAACAAAGATCTAGGATTCCATTGTCATGCCCTTATGATCATTGTATTTCATTATTGTGCCCTTGTGTCTCTTCATTTCATTTTCATTCCCCTGCTCTATGATTTTTTAATCATTTTGTGCCCTTGTGATCTTTTTTCCCTTTTCCACTATAACATTTGGGGTCAAATTATGACAAAAAATTGTGATGGTAGTGTAATTTGTGGTGTATTTGGGCCAAATTTAGTAGTCCTTTCTATGCACTTTTATTCAAGGGGAGAAGAGGTACCTATGTAAATGTTTTTTTAAATTTTCCTTTTAAACATGTATTTCTTTATATTTCCCCCAATAGGTGATTAGAGAAGCTTCTCTTTATGTATATGTATGTGTATATATAGAGAAGCTTTTTTCTATGTATGTATGTATGTATATATACAAAGATCTCTATATTTATATACATACATAGACACATAGGTGTGTGTGTGTGTGTGTATACATATATACATATGCATATGTATCTATAGATACATACATATATAGAGATCACAAGGGCATGACAACAAGATGTAGAGATACATATATACATACATACATATATACATATACACACATATATATACATACATACATACATCTGTATATGTAATTTTATCACCTTGGAAAATTACATTTGATCTTTACTCAATCAACAAGAGATAATATAATTTATAAGTACACATTTTTGTGTTCTTAGTTTGGTATGAATAGTTTCAATTGAATTCATCTAAGGAGAGTGAGTCTACTTATGATTATAATGGCTCCATGTATTGGGGCTTTAGTGGAGAGAGACTTATAGAAGATTAGATGTTGTTTATGGATATAGGAATTGTTGAACTGTACATTTAGATTAATGAACCAACACTTTGAATCACTAGTTTCATGTTTAGAACCTTTGGCCTTTGAAATATTAACTTTGATTTTGATTTGTGGTGCATGGAATATTATGAACCAAAATACACCTAAATTTTCTTGGAGACATCTGAAAGCATCTACACAAATTGATATGAACCATTCATTCTAAATTACAAAGTCTTTGAATCTCAATACTCTAATCCAAGCCAAGAGCCTTCTAAACATTGAAACCACTAAATTTCCTATGACACTAAACTTATTGAACATATGAACGTCATTGAACCAATGGAACAATTTTTAAATAGGTTCAATGAGGTTCAAAACCCAAGAGGGACTAAGATATAAACCTCAGACAAGGGTTGCATGTTATGGTGGGTAGCAGGAAGACGGTTATGTGAATGGCTGATTGGGAAAGTTGCAAAAAATCAAGGTTTCAATTGCAAGTAGTTTCACTAATTTGATAAGGGAATCAGCTTTAAAAGTAGGATGATCAAAATTGGCATGTACATTTTTATGATAGATATCTCTATCTCAGAATAGAAAATTAGCTCAAATGACAAGCAAAAAATTATTAAATGTATGAAAAATTAGAAGAACATTCACCTATAATATTTTTGAAGGAAAAATATAATAAAAATATAATTTGATGGAAAAATTGATGAGCTATGTCGCTCCACATTGTGGTTATACCATTGTCTAGTAGTGGAAACTCTTCATGTTAAATATGAAAATCTTGAAATTAAAAAATATAACTATTAGCGATCTATATTTTTATTTTAGTGATTATAAATATATAGTCTAATTTTAAGAAAATTAATAGTTTTAAATGTATATATGATTAACTTAAATAAACAAGAGTACTAGTTGTAGTTGTATAATTCTAATATTATTGATTATGTTAAACAAAATGTTCAATAAAACAAGTATGAAGTAACATAAATGGATCATCTTCTTGATCCTATTATGACTCAATTTGAATGCATCTAATTATTACTTGGATGATATTATGCATGAGATCTTTAGTCAATCACCAAGAGATAATATAATCTATAAGTATAGATTTTTGCATACTTACTTTTGTATGAATAGTTTTGATTGAATGCAAGGATAATTGCTTGCATGAATTCAAGACATGAAATTATTGATTTAATTTAGC
Organism: Cupressus sempervirens; assembly: GCA_028749045.1. Lineage (NCBI taxonomy): Eukaryota > Viridiplantae > Streptophyta > Pinopsida > Cupressales > Cupressaceae > Cupressus > Cupressus sempervirens. The sequence goes on from CM053783.1 coordinate 516,424,201, forward strand.
ACAAGTACTATGCAAGTGTATATCTATGCATGTAAAGTAGTTCACATACTAAACTAATATACATACATACATGTACATATGCATTCCATCATCATAACCAGTTATCTTTGAATCTAACCAAAGCTATTATATATGAACACGAGATACATGTTTAGAAGGGAAAAAAAAAGAACATTTACATAGGTAACTCTTCTCCCCTTGAAGAAAATCACAGAACAAGGGCACGAAGATCACAAGAGAATGACAAAAAAATCCTAGATCTCCACTAATCTCCACCAACTTTTAGAGCTCTCCACCCTCATTCAGAGCTTTCCACCCTATTTCATGCACACCTCTCAACAATCAATCAAAATGAATGGGGAATGATTTTTGTCATGTTTTCTTTTATTTTTTGTTTATAATCCATAATCCACAATCCAAAAGGCCTCTATGTATATATGCACACACACACACATACATATATACATACATGAAACCAACAATGCACTTTCTAGGAGTTTATAATTGTTCAACAAAATTATTATTTTACAAGAAAATGAACTTATTCTAGAGTTAAAACACACTGTGAAGTTGATTTTAGATAAGGTAGAGGTAGATATTCAGAAGTTTGATAATCAAAATCTAAGGCATGAGAATGAAGGAGAAGGAGTAGCTTTAGAAAGAGAAGGAGGAGCGGCTTTAGAAAGAGACTACACAGAAAAGACAACAACATATAGGATATTATGGAAGCTAGGAAAGTGTTGTGGTAGGTACTATGACATTGGAAACACGTGTTAAATTGGTCTAGTTGTTGATTAGTTGGGTTGATTACTTCATTATTATATGATCCAATGGTAATGTTAGTTATTATTTTCACATACATGAAAACATTATTATTATTCATTATTATATACATACATACATGAAAACAATAATGCACTTTCTAAGAGTTTACAATTGTTCAAAAAAATTAATGTTTTACAAGAAAATGCACCTAAAAAACTATTAGCTCATAAGCAAAAACAATGTGTTGAAACAGTACAAAAAGTGCTTGACATGAGAAGTTTGCAAGTGAGCATGTTGACCAATCTTGAAATCTTGAATGTTGAAATGAAAGCTATTGATGATCGAACTCCTATGCCAGAGTTAAAACACAATGTGAGTTGATTTTAGATAAGGTAGAGGTAGATATTCATAAGTTTGATAATCAAAATTTAAGGCATGAGAGAAAAGTAGAAGGAGTGGCTTTAGAAAGAAACTACAAGATAAAAACAACAACTAGACAACATAGAGGATATTATAGGAACCACTTGATAGAATCCAAGAAAGTGTTGTGGTAAGTACTATGACATTGGAATCACTTGCAAGTGTCTTTTAGAATTTATAGTCCAAATATCAAATGCTTATAAGAGTGTTTCAAGTATTACCATAGTCTCCCTGCGATGATCCCAAGTATCAAATGCTTATAAGAGTGTTTCAAGGTTGGGAACCACTTCAACATCCTATTCATGGTTTAGAGGTAATGTCATTAAGGTAGAGGCTTCTGCAAGGGAATGAGCCTCATGATTATGGATTTTACATAGAAGCAAAACTTGCTTCTTCAACTCCTTACACTCAACTCTTCACTGAATTTATTCTTCCATTCCTTGAATATGAAATTTTATCACCTTGGAAAATAATATCTGATCCTACTAGCTGTGAACAACTAATTGTTTGTTTTATTATACCTAATTTGATGACAATTCTACATGAATTTGTAATCAACCCAGCTAATCAGCAAGTAAACCCATATAACTAGGTTATGACTAGTTTCTTTCTAAAAATATCTTCTATGATATGTTTTTGTAAAATTTCTTGTGAACTCTACCCATTTTTCCTAGTCTGCATTATTTTTGTGGAGGATCTTGAGGTAAGTCACTTGGCATGGGTTGAGTGAGTTGTATTGTTTTATTATTTGGATTCTGGAATATGTATATAGCTAGATCAATTTTTCTATTGTGCTAAGATGTAATAAGAACCATCAGAAAGATCTCTAAATATACATGTTTAGAAGGAAATACAAAGAGATACATGTTTAGAAGGAAAAGAAATGAACATTACATAGCTCCCTTGAAAAAAATCATAGAGCTAGGGCACAGAAAAAAATCACAAAGCAAGGGCATGACATGGCATTTAAATTGCAAAGCAAGGGTATAGAGATCACAAGAGGATGGCATGGAAACAAAATCACAAAGCAAGGGCACGATAATAAAATTGTAGAGTAAGGGCATGACAACAAAATGTAGAGATCATAAGGGCATGACAACCAAATCATAGAGCAAGGGCACGACAATGAAATGTAGAGATACATAGCAATGAAATTGTAGAGCAAGGGCATGGAAAAAAAATTTAGAGATCATAACAATGAAATGTACCAATGACAAGGGCACAAAAAAATTCAGAGCTCTCCACCTTTGTTTGGAGCTCTCCACCCTCTATAGTGCACAACCCTCCACAATCAAAACAAATGGTGAATGATTTATGTCATGTTTACTTTTTCTTTTTTTATACTCACATGAGTTTCACAATTATGATGCCAACATCGGTATTGCAATGGCCTCAAGGACAATTACAAATAAACATGAAAATGACCATAAATTTGTAGTCATATTTTGACCCCAAATTTTTTCATGAGGGATGAAGGAGAAGACACAAAAATATCATTCTATAGAGTTTGACTAATTTTAGAATTCACATTTCATCAAGGCCACCTTCTCGTAAGGGGGGCAAACCAAATCCAGAAAACACCAAAGTGTGCTTAGTGTAATAAGCCTAATTATGATGAGTTACATTTCTATGAGAAGAAGTTAGATGGATATGCCAAAACAGGTTTCATATTTTACTGCTCTCCTTTAGAAGAGAAACATTGATATTCCTTTTACTTCTCAAAGATCATCTTCATCGCCATCATTTCTATTAGATGGTAAAGATATAGGAAAGGGTCATGCACTATGTGCAACTACTACTCCACCCTCTTCTAGATGGTTACTAGATTCAGGTGCTTCACACAATATGGTATCTTCTCAGGATTTTTTCTCTTCTTTTGAGGCTTCTCCTACTCCATACATTTTGATGGGGAACAAAACTGCTATGACTATATGTGGGAAATGTTCTATTGACATTGATTATGGTACATTTCATGATGTACTTTGTGTTCCATCTTTGTCCTCTAACCTTCTCTCTATCTATCAGATTACACATAGTGGGATAGGGAAGACAATTGAGTTTGCATAGGATTCAATGCACATCAAAGATAGTGAGACAAGAAATATTATTGCTACAAGGATTGTTGATCATGCTTCCTGCATATATTCCTTCTCATATTTTGGTCCACCATCTCCACTATTGGTGACTCACTCTCCTTCTTCATGAGAGTCTACTAAGGTGAAGTCAGGTTGCTTGAACTAATGTGTTGTTCCTGAGATCAATTTTGTGACTTCTACACCTCCACCTCATGTTAAGATTCCATCTCTCACATAGGATAACTCTCCAACATTGCCTACTATTTCAGCTCCATTTATCGAGCCACCTATTATAGTTGTTCAATATCAGAGGACATACATCTCCTCTCAATGATAGATTGAGCACACCTATTATCCCACCTCCATTGGAGATTCCATTTTAGGATTCTCATGCATTCTCCTTTGAGCATCAACTAGGACTTCCAGCTTCACCTTACATTCAAGGGTTTTACCCTCCTTGTCCACTGCCTTTGTTTCTTTTAGATTATATCCACATTGGCATTTTCATCAACATAGGATTTATGCCATTATTGTGGGCTATGGAGTCTCAAGCTTCTATCATATGGGGTTTTATTGTACTTATAGTCTTGAGAGAGTCTCTTGAGATATTTCATTTGTGCATCCTTTTCTATCTCTTTTTGGAGTAGGATTTTTCCCATTGGGTTTAATCTATTTCTCCATTTTATTGATTTGGTTGTGATGGGCACCTCATCAGGCCTTGTTGTTGGGACCCAAGTTTTTTTTTAGCATTATCCTTGCATTTTTTTTAGCTGCATTGTTTCTATTCTTAAGGGGGATGTTAGAGTAAAAGTTTAATTTCATTTCATTTATTAAATTACTTTTATTCCTTTCTTACAATTTCACTTTATGCATCTTGCATTTTCATTTAATAATTAATTATTAATTATTAAATGTTATTTACCTCTTAGGGTTTCAATCTCCTTCATAAGGATTGATCAGTTGCAAATTCATTCATTTTGTTTTGCACACATAAATTCAATCTTCTCTTTTATTGAGTAAAGCCTTCTCTCTCTATCTTTCTTTCTTCCTTATAATAGGTTATTTGCATGGAGGATATCCAGGGATCTATGAATCTGTCCATCATTAAATTCTATAATTTTTCATGGTATATTTGGATGACATACTCATCTTCAGTAAAACAAGAGAAGAGCATCTCAAATATGTGGAGATTGTGCTAAAGAAGTTGCATGAAGAGAAGTTAGCAATCAACTTGGAAAGATGTGAGTTTTTCAAGCAAGAACTGGTATACTTGGGATTTTTGGTATCCAAGGGGTCCTCGAAGATGGATCAAGATAAATTTTCAATGACCCTAAACTCCCCACAACCACACAGTAATAGAGGTAATAAGTTTCCATGGGTTAGCTCAATTTTATAGAAAATTCATTAGGAATTTCAGTGGTATTTGTGCACCATTGCTAGACACCATCAAGGGTGGGATGAAGACCAAGTTTAGGTGAACCTATAAAGTAGGGAAGGCATTTGAAAAGTTGAAGGAAACAAGTGGTAACATAACCTATCTTTAGATTATCTAGTTTTGACAAACTATTTACCCTAGAGTGTGATGCAAGTGGGATAGCAAGAGGAGGTGTGTTAAGTCAAGAAGGTAGGCTAGTAGCCTTCTTTGGTGACAGATTAGATGAAGCTAAGAAGAAATACTCCTCTTACGACTTAGAGCTATATGCTTTGGTTTAGTCCCTTAGGAAGTGGAGACATTACCTTCTACCCAAAGAATTTGTTGTGTTCACTGAAAATTAAGCCCTTCGCTACATTAATACACAAGCAACATTGAGTCCTAGACATTTGAAGTGGATGGAATATCTTCAAGAATTCACATTCACCATTAAGCATAAGAAGGGTCAGTTGAACAAGATGATGTTGACCATTCAAGAGGTTCAACTACATAGCATTAGCATAGAGAGTTTCAAGGACCTCTACAAGGATGATGAAGACTTTGTTGAAGCTTATAAGGTATGTTCTAATTTTCAAAATCATTTTCACAGTACATTTGTTGATTATACCTTGCAAGGTGGGATATTTTGTCAAAGGTAACTAGTTATGTGTTCCTAAGGGTTTCATGAGAGAGAACCTTATCCAAGGAAAACATAATGGAAGTCTAAGTGATCATTTTGGTGTTAACAAGACCATGGAGCTAGTTCAAAGGTTTTAGTATTGACCAAAGTTGTCAAGGGATGTGACAAGACATGTGGAACAGTGTGTACTCTACATGAAAGCAAAAGGAGGAGCTATCAATGTAGGTTTATACCAACCTTTACTAGTCCCTAATAGACCATGAGAGTATGTTAGAATGGACTTTATTATAGGGTTACAAAAAACAAAGTAGAGTTGTGATAGCATTTATGTTGTAGTAGATAGGTTTAGCAAAATGGGTCATTTATACCTTTTAAATCTACTCATGATGCTATCCATATTACACATTTATTCTTTAAGGAGAGTGTGTGGATCCATGGGATACCCCTAAGCATTGTGTCAGATAGGGATGTCAAATTTAGGGGTCATTTTTGGAAAATATTGTGGAGTATGTTGGGAACTAACCTATTATTTGGTTCAACTTACCATCCTCAAAGTGATGGCCAAACCTGGGTGGTTAATAGGGTGTTGGGTAACTTGTTAAGGTTCCTAACTAAAGAATATGGTCATACATGGGATATGGTTATTCCTCAAGCATAGTATGCATATAATGATAGTGTGAATAGGACAACAAGTAGGAGCCCATTTGATGTTTTTTATGGGATGCATCCAAGGGGTGTGTGTGAACTTAGAGATCTTGGAGTTATGGAATATAGGAGTGATCATGATGGATACTTCACTCAAACCATAAAAGAGATTCAAGAGCAAGTAATGAGGACTATACAAGAGACTACACAAAAATTGAAGACTAAGGTGGATGATAAGAGAAAGGATGTTCAATTTGAAATAGGTAATTATGACTTAGTACATCTGAATAATTCTGGGTTGTAAAAAGGAGTGTCTTCTAAGCTATAGCTGAAGAGATTGGGACCCTACAAAATCTTAGCCAAGTTTGGGGCTAATGCATACAAAGTGGATCTACCTAATGATTTGAGCATCTTTCTTGTCTTTGGTGTGGTAGATTTGGTAAAGTTTAAGGGACCTTTAACTAAAATGGATATGAACAAATAGGAGTTTGGCAAGGATGTAGAACCTATTGTTTTACCTCCCAAGATGCAGCTAGAGGTAGAAAAGGTACTAAACTCAAGGTTCAAGAAGACCACTAGACACAAGGTGTACATGGAATGCCTCATCGAATGGAAACACATGAAAAATTAAGAAGAAACATGGGTTGTAGTTTTAGACTTCAAGAATTTAGAATTCATTAAGGATATCTTGTCCACAAGAGTGACACGATTCCCCTTTGCGGGGGAGCATGGTGCAAGAGCACCTAGGTAAGGTCATCTTTCTACCTAGGGTTTCTATTATGTTTTTTTCTTTTAGTGGCCTTGGTCAAGCTACTAGTGCAATAAGAGGGCTAGTTAGTCCTAGAGTATTACTTGATCATTAGGAGGTCTAATTAGGTATTTGGAAAAATTTAATGTTTCTTGTTTGTTCAAAGTTGTGATGTATTGTGCAAATGTTGGCATTGTTGTCAAATATGGCATTTGTGCATTTAGGGGGCTAAACTAGAATATAAAAGCGTAGAATAATGGTTTCATGTCCTAAGATTCATATTTAATCATTTTGTATATTTTCATGAGGTTTTGACCAAGTTTGGTCCGACTATGCAAAATGTTATCAAGTTGCATGACAACTTTGCAAAATTACAAAAGTTGTTATGACAACTTTTGTTTTTTTTTTAGTGTATCTTTGAGAAAGGGGCCGAATAACTATCTAAAATAGTTGGTACATGTCTTTTGGACCTATTTAAGGCCTCCATCAACCTGTAACAAGGGTTGGATGGCAATTACAGTAAGTTTGATTACTCAACAAACATTCTTTTGAGCAATTTTATCACTATTGGTGCACTTTTCTTTGATTTTTCCATTTAAAGGATTGAACTTTTTACTGTAGCTTGAACATGATTTATTAGATGTAATTTCTTCATTCTTTGTGTGGTTAGATAGCTTGTGTAGTTTTATTTCATTACATTTTGTAAATTCCTTATTTTTAGCATTATTGCTAGTCTAAACCGGGCAATTTTTCATTATGGGGTCATAACTCGGATTCCCACCATGGCATTTGTACAAGTCTTTGGGATTTTTGAGATGAACCTATGTACATTGGATGTGAAATATCTTGGACCCAAGAAAGAAACCCTTCTATTTTTGCAATGATACCCTAGGCAAGCCAGTGGAGCATGGTTAGGGATCACAATGATTGTAGTTGCCTTTGGATGGATTGAATGCATTCATTGCTTCAATAAAATCATGTGGAGAGGACATTATGAGTGTAGATCAGCCTCATACCAAAGGAGAGGTCATGGCGATAGTTTTTTCTATGTGTTTTATCAAACCCTTGTGAATGTTGACAATATTGTGCAAAGCCCTTATTTTTAGGTTTGATTTTAGCATCCCATAGTACAAATAGGTTGGAGAAGTGAGACCAGGTAAATTTGTAAGGTCTTTCAAAAGGATGTCAAAATGTTGAATTTTTTTGCCACTTTGTTAAGGAATATTTTGAGTTATAAGCCAAAAAGGGTGTTTTAAGGCCTAGTTCCTTGTAGCCCTATTAGGCCTAGTTTGGAGCAAATTCTTGAAATCAATAGGAATTTCTTTGCATTTTAATTTGATGAGAATTGGAATGGATTCAATGCCCTAGAAAAAAACCTTCCTCTCCATTTTGGTTAGTTTTGATCATGTTTGAGCACTTGGTGTGGATGATCCAGGAAGACATCCATGGAGCATGTCTGGGTTGGATTCACTTCATTATTAGTGTGGAAAAGTTGAAAAGGTGGAGGATTGGGAATAGGATCCTCCTGAGCTAGGGTTAGTGGAAGAACCCTAATAGTCTAGAGAAGTTTCCTAGAGAAGACCCTAAGAGAGGGTAGGGTTATAAAGAAAGACGTGTCCTTACATCACCAAAATAATCCCTGAGTGTGGTCTTGCGAGAAATAAACAAGGATGATATGTTGTAGATCCTATATGTCAAGTAGGACAAGCATGAATTCTCATGACACTTAATATCATTAAGGTATACCCACAAGAAGAAAGAAAGAGAAAACATGCCCCATGCCCCTAGTCCTCTATTCCATGACATCCTCAAGAGACTATTAGGGAAGGAACACTCATCAAAGAAATTATCATAGACATTACATAAAGAGAAATAAAGGTAAAAATTCTTCAACAATTGTAGTGTTTAAGTGTGTGTGTAAAGTTGCATGACTGCCTCCTTAAAACTCAAGTTTTGTCAACAAGAAATGTTGCAACATCCTAGGTTATAGCTAAAGTATCTAATAAGTTTGAGAAACACTCGATGCCAAGGGAAAGTATTGAAAACCATAGTTTAAGAGAGTTTCCAAAGATACACAAATGCACAAGGAGAACCTCAGAAGCCAAGCAGTTTGTGCCCCCTAGACCGAGATGAGAGTCAATTCAAAGCTAGGAAAGGTAAAGCAAAATGATGTGAATAGGTTCATGAGTAAAAGTTAGACTAATAAACATAGGTGCAAGGGTCTCGAGTAGTGCATGTTTCTAGGTATTCACCACTTTGCAGGATTTATTTATTTTTAGGACATTTTTTTAAGATATTTGATTTTTTTGTAATACATCAAAGCACCTATTGATAGGTTTTCACTAAATTAATTAATTCACTAGTACATTTGGACCCAATTTTTTACTAAGGTTTGTCGCTATTTTTCTCGTCAAATTTTTGACCAAATTGTAGGTTGGTTAAAATTTTAATGAATACATTCATCAAAATTTTCACCAACCTACAATTTATTTGTCAAAATTTCAACCAACTTGCAATTTGGTCAAAATTTTGACAATAAAAATAGCGATGAATCTTGGTCAAAATTTGACAAAAATTGGTCAAAATTTGCATCCAAATTTACAAATAAAGTCTAAGATTATCATTTTTTAGGACATTTTACAATTTTTAGGATTTTTTTAGGATCATATAATATGTACAAAGCTAAGAAGGAAGCACTTAAACATAAAACTTCTTCAAGTGCAGTACATTGATGGGTTGAGGGAGCTATTCACTTTTTGGTGTAGATAGTTGATACACACTGGATCCAAATGCAATAGTGACAATGTAGAGACCTAGTGTATGCACCCTAAAATGGTCACCTAGACTATGGGCTCCCATTATTCAATTATCAATTTTCTGAATCAATGGCTTGCAATATTTTATTAAATCAATTTCCTTGATCAAATTTGATTATTCATTTTTCTAAGGTTGATCATTTTATCATAAGTCTTATTTAATTAAAATAAAATCTCCCTTTTGATTAAATGAAATAAGTCCCCATTTAATTAAAAGAAAACCTCTTTTTTAATTAAATTCATCCACGTTTAATTAATTAAGAGAAAAACACCTCTTTTAATTTAATTAAATATTTCCTATTTAATTAAAAGAACTTGCTCCCATTAAATTAAATTAAATCCCCTATGAAAAAGGAAATGAAATAAATAAAATTTAAATAAATTCTTTTTTTCCTTCCCTCGATTAATTCTTCTCCTCTTTTCTCATTGGTGGAATTTTGTCTCACATGGATCAAACTCTATTATACCATATTGTTTGTGAGAAGCTTCCCACTTCCACATTTTTCTTTATAAGGAAGAGCCCTCTTCTCATTTTTGACATCCATTATTATGCTATTTTTATGCTGCAGGTTTGGAGAGTGATTTTTGGAGAATGAGTTTGAATGCTAAAGCTTTTTGTGGAGAACTTATATCTTCTTGTCTTCTTCTCTCATGCATCCATGGCTTCTATCATGATGTTTCATCCTTAAATTTTTATATTAGCTTAGAGTCATATTTATTTTCACATATCAATATTGCATTATTATTTCCTTTCATAGATTACATTTTCTTTCTTGCATTGTTTTGCATTGTCATCATTTAGATTAGTTTGCATCTTCATTTGCATTCATATTTTTATCCTTGAATCTCTTGTTTCATGGTGTACTTGCATGGCCTTAGGTCAAACTAAGGGCCTCCATTACAAACCCTTGCACTCCATGAATAGAGAGCTATGAGCTACCATTCGAGACCTCATTCTTAAGCAGCCTTGGATATGATGACTCATAGAAGTGTTTCCACATTTAAGGAATACATCTTTTACACCCACCGTGGGGAAACTCACCTTTGCTTGCTAGTTTTAGACATTTTTGGAGTTAACCCCCTTGTGCAGATTTGTTTAGAGACAAAAAACCCTAGATCTAAAAGATTTGATCATATCTCCCAAACAGCTAGGTATCTTGATCTGAATTTTTTTTCCAAGGTGGTGACATATTAGAAAAGCTTCAATCCAATTACTAGATTTGTTTGAGGTATTTTTTGATTTTTTATAATTTTTTCTTTATTTTTTATGAAAAATCATTTAAAGGGGAAAATTAGCAAATTTTTTGGAAAAGTATGTATTTTTGAAAATCTCTCTAAATTCTAAATAGCGTTAGTTCTTTGTGTTTTGATTTTAGAGATCATATTAGGGATCAATAATTCGATTTGCAAAAATTGGTCTATTTTGACAAAATGGCTCTCTAGGACACAAATAAAAATATATTTTCAAAATTATGAAATTTTTGGAAAGCTCTTTGATTTTTGACAAGGGTCACTTTTCTACATTTAGGGTTTTGGATCCAAATTCATATCATATAGGTCCAATCTTTATGACTAGGTCAAAAATAAATAAAAAGGGGGCATTTAATGAATAGCTTGCATTTAATTTTTACAATGGATCAATGCATGATGTGAGATTTCATTTTAGTTATTTTTTTATTATTATCACTCTTAAAAATCATATTTTCAAATCTAACCCTATTTTTGCATAAGTTGGACATATTTTGCATATCTTGTATTTGCTTATTTTGCTTTGTTCGTGCAAGCAAGCGTTCAAGTGTAAATGAAAGGTACAAAAAAGAAAAGATGCCTTGCAAAGATTAAATGGTATTTTGTTAGATCTCTATAACATTTGGATTTGGAACTAAAATGAACATCTCATGTGTCTGGCTTGAGTGCTCTTACATGCTTTCATAGATTCACACTTCATTTGGTGCTCTAAAATTGGATCTAGATTTGCTTTCACACATTTGTATTTCACATAGTAATTAGGCCCTATGAACACTATTTGGGAGATCATGAGAGACTGAGCTTCATTCATTTATTTTACATGAGAAGCTCTTCTTAACGACGAAAACCCTAAACCCCTTGTAAGTAGGGAAGGATATTTGTTATTATCTCATTATTTCACTTGAATTTGTCCTCAACATTCATTAGTACTTTCTCTTTTGAGATTGGGGGTGTTTTTTGTTGGATTTTTCAAAAATTTGGTGAGGTGATTTCAAATTAGCGTGTCAAAGAATCTTGTTTGCTATGTTTGGATAAGGTGAAGAGGCTAGAAGAGTATGGTTTGTTCCCTTTTAGGCACATCAGAAACTTGGAACCCTTGAATCCAAACCAAGTCCTCATGTGGTACAACTTTGTGAGTCTTCCTTGATTAGAGATGGTTAAACCATAGTGGACATTTCCTTTATTGGGTCAAACATGTAGATGGAACCTCAAGAGGTAATAGCCATTTTTTACGTGGTACTAGCAACTGCTATATAAATGTCCTTGTGGGGAAAATCCTCATGGGTGTAGTCTTTTGTTGGGCTATCAGATCTCCTCATTATCTCTAATTAATTAAATTCTCAGAATATGTCAAAACCCTGGTGCTCCAGGATTGGATTTCACCCACTCTAGATTGCAAAAGCTGCAGAGTTGAACATTACTAAGAACCATAGTGCTGAAAAATTTTATTTTCTAGGACTATGTGCTTGATTGAAAAATATTTTGAGAACATACACAGTAGTGGTTCTAGGGATTGGATTGATATTATGGCACTATTCTTGTTCATGTGCAAGGTTGCTTTGTCCCTTGCTCATTGTTTGAAGACATTTGCTTGAAATCCCTAATTGTTGTCTTGCATGTCTAGTTCATGATTAAAAATCTATTGATGCACCTAGTTGGACATTTAAAATGAATAAAATTTGAGTTCCTGAGTTGAGACTTTACAATCAAACTACTTTTTTGTCTTATTATTTTGAATCTCCCTAGGTTGATCCATTTTAGATTAGGCTATTTACCCCATCATTAGAAGCTTGTTTACACCTTGGGTTATTGTGCTTTGACCTCTTGAATTAGTAATCATTGATTTCACAAGAGACCTTGTTTGGAGTTGGTGAGTTAGAGATCATCCTTGTCGAGTAAGATATATCTTTGGATCCTTTGATATTATGCTTGCAGAGTCTTAGTAATCTCTTGTATATCCACTTTCATCAAAATTCAATTTTAATTAATTAAAATTTGGGTAAATCATCCTCCTGGTCCATATGTGTTATGGTATTCACCCAAAGTTGTGAGCACCTTTATGGTAGTGTTGGTTTATGCCTATTGCAATATTTTATCTTATCATTTCTCTTTTAGACAAGTGAGTGCTTTTTCTATCCTAGTTTGGTACCAACATTTCTTAGGGTTATCCTATCAACTAGTACCTTTTCTTTCATGTCGATTACAAGTGCTATTACATGTTGGTCAACATTCAAATGAACTCAAATGGTATCAAATTACACAAAATTACTCTTGGTCTTCTTTCTTCTTCATCTTCCATGTCTTTCTAGTCTCCCATTTCCATTCTTCCTCTTTTTCATGTCTTCTTGATTATTCTCCTCCTATTATCATATAGTCTACCTTCTTCTATTCATCCTTTCTCTTGTTCCATCCTTTATTCTTCTTCTTCTAGAACCATGGATCCTGAATATCTTGTTAGGGATCCTGATTTGAGCTCAGATGAACTCAACCTCCTTCTTGAATTTGAAAAGTTTTGTTACTACAATAGATATATGGATGCTAACCTTGTGACAAAAATGGTTGAAAAAGGGAAGAAATCAAACATTCTTGCTAGGATCATACACAAGATCAAATCATAATATCCTTCTTCCAAATATTCCTTATCTCCCAAGTCTCGTCATGATTCTTCTAGATATCATTCACATTCTTCATCTTCTAAGTCTTATCATGACTCTTCTAAATATCATTGACATTCTTCATCTTCTAAGTCTTATCATGATTCTTCTAAATATCATTCACAATTTTCATCTTCTAAGTCTTATCATGATTCTTCTAAATATCATTCACATTCTTCATATTCCAAGTCTTACCATGATTCTTCTAAATATTATTCATGTAGGTCTTCACCTACCTCTTCTTCATGATATCATTATTCTTCTACTTCTACCAAGAGTCTTATTCCTCTAATTGAGACATACCATAATGAACAACATGAAAAGTCTTGTGATATGCCTATCTATAATGCCTTTAGTGACAATAATTATGATGACGATGACTATTATATTCCTATGCATCCTAAAAGTCTTCCTAGTCATATGCTTTTTCTTAAAAGGGATGAGTCATGGATAGATATTGATGGTAATCCATATGACTCAAATTTTGAAAACAACATTGATAAATTTTGTGAACAATACCTAAATGATAAATCTGCATTTTTTGAGGATGAGAAAATTTTTTTTTGCACTGAAATAAAATATCAATGGCATAAGAGTTCCTCCTCTAAGAACCCTCATGCTGAAAATAGAGATCACACTCTTGAGCAAGATCATGTTAATGTTGAACCTTTGTCTTTTGATGCTCCCCTTCCATCTATGTTTCCCCTATTTATTATTCCCAAGAAAGTCATTTTATTTGTACCCTTATTGGTCGTGAGTCATCCCATTATGGGGCCATTTACTCATACATTCATGATGGCATTATACCTAAAACCTTTAACTGATCTGAACTCAAAAACCTTATTTGAAACACCTCTTGCCATTCCCTTATCTTTGCTGATTTGTATAGGAAGGGTCTAGATGGAACACTTCTTAGATGCTTAGAAAAAGAAGACTCTAATCAGGAATTAGTTGACATCCATGAGGGTATCTGTGGGGGACATTCTAATGGTCTTTCCATGACTCAAAGATTGCTTAGGGTGGGGTACTATTGGCCCACAATGCAAACTAATGCAGTAGCTTTTGCAAAGTCATGTGAAAAGTGTCAAAAACGTGGTAACCTAATATATGCTCCAAGTAGGGAGCTCATTCCTTCTATTTCTCATTGGTTGTTTCAGCATTGGGCCTTTGATCTTTGGGTAGATTCATCCCAACTCATCATGTGGACACAAATTTATTATCACTGCCACTAATTCTTTCACTAAATGGGTAAAAGTTGTCCCACTTTCTGTTGCCTCGGGTAAGATAGTTTCTCTATTTAGTTTGAATCGTATTATCTTAGATATGGAGTGCCTTCTGAGATTATCATTGACAATGGAGGTCAATTTAAAAATAAGGACCTTAAGCAACTCTGTAAGAAGATCAAGATAAAACAAAATTGGTTCTTTATTTATTTCATGCAAGGAAATGGTCAAGCAAAAGAATCAAACAAAACCATTCTTAAAATATTGCATAGAGCAGTTCATAAGAATGGTAGAGATTGGAACTTATAGATAAATTTGACTTTGTAGGCCTATGGAATGAGTATTCACACTCCTATTGGGGCTACTCCTTTGGCCCTTACATATGGTGTTGAAGCAATGTTACCATTAGAGGTTGAGATTCCTTCACTTAGAGTTTCTCTCAAAGGTTTAGTCACAGATGAAGATTATCGCACCATGAGACTTCAAGAGTTATAACTTCTAGATGAGAAGAGTCAAGCATCATTTGACCATATGAGAGTCTATCAAAAGCACATGCCAAAAGCATTCAACAAAAAGGTTCACCCTAGAGAATTTCAAGTGGGAGATCTTGTCCTGGGTGTGAATCCTAAGAATCAACAGAATAGAGATCAAAAGGGTAAGTTTGAACCTAATTGGCTTCAACCTTACATTATTACACCAACTTTTGGTTTAAGTGCCTATTCACTATCTACAGCAGAGGGAGAGCAGCTCCTTGATCCTGTCAATGTCTTGAACATGAAGAAGTTCTATCTATGATGCTCATTCTGTTTGGGGACATCTTTGGACATATTTATTGATCTTAAAAAAATACAAAAAAATGATATATTTCAAAAATCCAAAAAAAATCATATATTCTGAAAATTCTAAAAATTGGAAAATGTCCTAAAAAAATGATCATCTTAGTAATAAATGCTTTGATGTATCTTCAAAAAATTATATATTCCAAAAATACAAAAAAAAATCAAAAATTCAAAAAAGAATAGAAAAAGTGCCTCGGTGAAAACCTAGAAACAGGCGCCTTGGTAGCAAAAATACAAAAAAAAAAATTATAAAGAGTCCTAAAAAAAATCCAAGTGGTGAAAACCTCGAAATGGGTGCTACTTGAGGCCTTTCCATCCCTGTTTCTTAGTGTTTTTCCTTGACACTTAGCCTTTCTCCATCATGCCTTGTCCTTGTTGCCTTGATTTGGAATTGGTCTCTATCTAGGGGGCATAATTGTGTTAGCTTTGGTCTCTTAGTTGTGTTAGTCTTTAGGACACCTTTCAAATGATGTTTTTCAACACTTATCGGTTTGGTCTTACCCAGTTTCATCATATAATCTTATCTATTTGCAAGCATTCAATCCTTATCTTTGGAACTCAGTATCAGGTAACACACCTAAATTTTTTAACACAAACACTTAATGCTTGACTTATGTCATGACCTTTTCTTTGTGTGCTGACTGCTATTGATTTTTGTTGAGTGTCCTTGTCTGATAAGTCTCTCTGGGATGCATAGCTAGAGGACTTGGGGCATGGGGCATGTTTTTATTTGTTTTCTTCTTGTGAGTGTGGTCTTGAAACTCTAGAGTGTCTCTTGTTGTCCCCTTGAAACACTTAGGAGATTTGAGGCATCATCCTTGATTATTTTTGCACAACCATTCTTCTGGTCATCCTAGCATATATACCTTGATGCGAGCATGGTTTTGCTACTTTAAATTGGGTAAGCTAACATCAAAGTCATCTTGACCTTTATGTCTTTGATGCTTATGTTAGAATCTTTACACATTCCAATCCGATATAAATCACATTCATATCTTCATAGTTGCACTTGTGACTATAGATGACTGTGTGATTTTTTGATGTTTGTTAATAATGGCCCAATGATGAAAATAAGTTCCTTTACATTCTCTAATGAATGATGAACACAAAATCCTATGTTACAGTTTCTCTATTGCAAGTACACCATTGAATTTTCATATAGCTTGCATTATTAGACCTCATGTTAGTTTACATTTTTAGACTACATTATGAGCTTGAGAGGGTTTTCCCTTCATTTAATCAACTATGGTCATTTTGATCTTCATTTCCTTATCTTCTTTCGTGATCTCAAAAGAAATTTCTATCTTAAATAGTTGATTGATTTTGGAGCATTCTATTTCTTATGAAAAAAATTCTTTTCTTCTTTCTATTTCTTTTCATCTGTTCCAAACTTCTATTTTCCATTTTCTTTTACCCCACTTCTTTTCTTCTAATTCAACTTTAGGGCATGATATTTCATGCTTGATGATCTATCTTGGTTTTGTGATTCTTATATCTTTCATCTTACATCAAGAACTTTATCTTTTGTTCGATTTGATCAAATTTATCAATTTTTTGTTTCTCCTTTATCTCATTTTGATTTTTATCATGAGGGGATAGTACCTATCAATTTCAATCCTCGATTCAATTTTATCAATTTTATCCTCAACTTTTTAAAGTCAAAATTTATCTGTATTCTTTGTCACGATGTGTTCCCAAATTGACCACACATTTGGGTTGTTTTGTGATCCCAAATCTATCTCACACTTCAATTTCTTTCTTTGACTACATGTGTTCCCAAATCGATTACACATTATTCAAAGAGGGGCAAATTTATGCACCATAAAATGGTCACCTAGACTATGGGCCCCTATTATTCAATTTATCAATTTTCTAAATCAATGGTTTGCAATATTTTATTAAATCAATTTCCTTGATAAAATTCGATTATTTATTTTTCTAAGGTTGATCATTTTATCCTAAGTATTATTTAATTTAAAGAAAATCTCCCTTTTAATTAAATAAAATAAATCCCCATTTAATTTAAAGAAAACCTCTCTTTTAATTAAATTCATCCACATTTAATTAATTAAGAGAAAAACCCCACTTTTAATTTAATTAAATATTTCCTATTTAATTAAAATAACTTGCCCCTTTAAATTAAATAAAATTCCATGTGAAAAATTAAATAAATTCTTTTTTTCCTTCACTCATTTAATTCTTCTCCTCTTTTCTCATTGGTGGAATTTTGTCTCACATGGATCAAACTCTATTATCCCATATTGGTTGTGAGACATTTTTCTTTAAAAGGAAGAGCCCTCTCCTCATTTTTGACATCCATTATTATGCTATTGTTATGTTGCAAGTTTGGAGAGCAATTTTTGGAGAAGGGGTTTGAATACTAAAGCTTTTTGTGGAGAACTTCTATCTTTTTTTCTTCTTCTCTCATGCATCCATGGCTTCCATCATGAGGTTTCATCCTTGCATTTGCATATTAGCTTAGAGTCATTTTTGTTTTCATAGATTAATATTGCATTGTTATTTCCTTTCATAGATTACATTTCCTTTCTTGCATTGTTTTGCATTGTTATCATTTAGATTAGTTTGCATCTTCATTTTCTTTCATATTTTTATCCTTGAATCTCTTGTTTTATGGTGCATTTTGGCATGGGCACAAAATAGGTCAAACTGAGGGCTTCCATTAAAAACCCATACACTCCATGAATAAAGACCTATGAGCTACCATTCGAGACCTCATTCTTGAGCAATCTTGGATATAATGACTCATAGAAGTGTGTCCACATTTTAGGCATACACCTAGCATGTTAGGTTTAAAATTCCCCTTTTTCTCTCTATTTTGTTGATTCTTCAAGTTCTCTCAAGGACAAGGTCTCCAACCTAAAACTCTCTAGGATGAATGTTCTTGTTATAGCTTACAGACATACATTTTTTATAAGCTCTCATGTGGTTGAAAGTAGCCTTGCAAAACTCATCCAAGACCTCAAGTTCGTGTATCCTCATGGCCCTATAGTCTTCATCAGTTATCAATCCTTTCAAGGAGACCCTTAAGGTTGACATAATCTCAACCTCAAGTGGTAAAACAACTTTACAACCATAAACTAGAGAAAAGGGGATAGCCCTAATGGGAGTGTGTATGATAATTTGATAAGCCCATAATGTAAGAATGATTTGCAAGTGCCAATCTCTCATTGACTTATGTACAATCCTATACAATATTTTCAACAATATCTTATTTGATGCTTCATATTGCTCCTTCCCTTGCGGATAATAAATAGAGGACCAATGTTATTTAATTTGAGTTTTTTGCATAGCTATCAGAGGTCTTTGTTTTTGAATTGTCCCCCATTATTAGTAACTATGGAGGAGGGAATGTCATAACATCAAATGATAAGATTCGGAATAAATAAAGAAGCATGCTTCCCAATAGCAGCAATAAGAGGCACAACTTCAACTCATTTTTAAAAATACTCAGTAGTTGTAATGATAAACTTGTGCCCACTCAAAGAACCAGGGTGGAGCTCGCCAACTAGATTAAAGCCCCACTATTGAAAAGGCCAATGTGTGATGGATGGAATTAATTGATATCCCAAATAATGAATTATTTTTCCATGAAGTTGACATTTCTTGCAAGATTTGAAGTAGTGCACAATATTTACTTGCATGGTAGGCCAAAAATAACCAGCCCTAAGTAGCTTCCGAGCAAGCGCAAGGTCATTAGAGTGAGACTAAAAGATGTCATCATAAACTTTAGTGAGTGTTCTTTCAAACTCATTTATTTCTAGACACCTAATAAATTTTCCATCTAGGCCCTTCCTATACTAGAAACCAGAGATGAGGACATAGTGGGAGGCATTGTAGAAGAGTTGGAATTTTTTTTGTAGGTGAGATTTACAAGAATAATTTGATCTCACAGGTAAGAATAAATAGTGTCATAACGAGGGGAATCATGACCAACAACAGTGCAAATAAATTTTTTGTTGAGGGAATCATAAGCAGGATAGTATAGTTCTTCAACTATGAACTCAAAGAAAGACTTGTGTTCTTGTAACTGTAAAATTGATGCCAAAGTTGCCATGAGGCATTTGTAGCCTTGTTCTCAACCCTAGGAATTTGTTGAAATGTGAAAAAAGTGAAATAGTCTCTTGAGGGGTCAATCAATTTCTTATAAGGTACCAACTTTTTAAATTTGGTTTGGTAATTATCATTGATCTAATTTATAAAAAGTTGAGAATCTCCTTAAATATGCAACTTAGTAATCCTCCATTGAATAACTAGCTCAATATTATTAGAAAGGACCTTATATTAAGAAATAGTATTGGTGCAAGGAAATAGGAACTTATATGACTTCTAAATTATATATCCATGAGGCGTAATGAATAAGATACCAACACTAGCCCCATGTTGAGTGTGAGACCCATCGAAGAACATTTTCTAGGGTCTCTCTATGACATACATGATGGATAAATCCAAAAAATCTATTTGCATGGGAGTTGTTGACATTAAGGTCAATTTGTCTATCAATGACTCAATACTTACTCAAATGGCTACATTGCTACCAAGCTCTATAGTTTCTACTGAGTCTATCATTTAGCTTGTAGTCTTAACCAAGTGATTTATTTGTTCCTAAGCCAAGTAGTCAGAATAGAGTATCTACCAAGCACCTAAGTCAGTTTGCAATATTTTCAAAGCTACACAATGTTTATCGAGCTTCATAAAACAATATACAATGCAAACTGAGTGTAGTAGAGGCTACCAAGATATTCAATGGAAGTGAAGAAGATTGTAGTTTTAACCAAGCTATGGTATGTTAACCAAGTTATATTGTATCTACCAAGCTCACTGTGTTAACAATATGAATCTAGTGTTGACTGAGTCTTGTAGTGTCAATTGAGTGATTCAACAACTACCAAGTTTCTCAATGTTCAGAAAGTCACATAGTGTTGACCAAGTTCAAGCTACTTGGAAGTGATTAGTATGGATCAAGCTTCAAGTTCAACTAAGTGCCAAAGATTTATGAGCATTGAAAATATTTTCTATGTATCATAACATCACCAAGGTTGTCTTCAGAACCCAAGTCACAACAGTTGGGCTGAATTTATGAATTATGATGAAATTAGTATTGTACCTGACTCCAATAAGTTGTGATTTGGATTGGTATAAATGTAATGCATTGTATCATAGCCAAGAAAGTATGTGAAAAATAATACAATGAGGAGTGTGAATTAAAGAAGGTTACAAGTAGTATAAGGGACATCAGAGATTTATCTATCACAGTCAAGTGATCATCGTATTCAAGGAATCTCATTTAGCAAATCAAAGTTGCAGATCAAAGATCAGCCACTGGTTCATCCTAATTGGTGTATCAGTCAAATCCTTTAACAGGGTAGATTTAACAATCTTTTGCTAAATCCTATAATTGAGTGCATACTTTATTGTATGTTTGTAAATCTTTTAATAAAGTGAACCTCATAGTCCTGATTTCTCCTAATAGGAAAGATCACCAGAAGTGGTCAATTATAACCCTTAACAGGTAAACTTTATACTACAATACTAAAGCTTGTGGGTACCATCCCCACCCCAATTTTACTTTCTATTTGGAACGTTTTTGGGTCACCATATCTTGTGTTGAAGTATTATGAATGTTCTATTGCTTTCATTCTTTCATGTATTCAATTAGATCAGAATATTATAAGAAGAATTAATTTGTGAAGTTAGATAAAGTTCTATTGGTTTTTGATTCACCCCTCCCCTCTTAGTAACCTTGCCTACCTTATATTTCCAACAATTGGTATCAAAGCATTTAGTTATTACATTAAAAGTTTAGATAGCTTGAGAAAAGATCAAAGGGAATGGAGGTATGCAAGCTAGATAAGGCTATTGACAATGAAAAGTTGGATCTGGAATTGGCTATTGGACAACTCAAGAAAGAAAATGAGCAATTCCCTCAATCACTGAAAAGAAGGAAAGATCTTGCAATACAAATGAATGACAATATCTACACTAAAGAAAGAACTGAAGATATATGTCTAGAAAGAAATTTAGATGAAGCAATAAAAGATCTATTAAAAAATAATTCCAATCTTCAAGAAGAAGTTGAAAAGTTGAAAAGAGAGCAAGAAATCCAATTAGTTAGATTATGTGAAGTCATGGAAGAAAAGGACAAAGCCGAAGAAGAGATAGTAGAAAAGAACAATGAAATTCAATAACTATCCCTTTAGCAAGCAGACTTTATTGATCAACTCACAAATGCAAATGAAGAGCTTATGAATCTAAGATCAGAGAATGAAAGATTGTAGAATAATCTCAGTGTTGAAAAGAAAACCTATGAAATAATGATGAAATCTCAAGAAAGCATGAATCAATTGAATGAACAAAGTTAGTATAGACACAAAGACAAAGCTAGAATAGGATATACAGAAGAAGGTGAATCATCTCAACAAGAAGCTCAAAATAATAAAAGGCCTACTTGCAATCATTGTGGTAAGATAGATCATACATCAAACACATGTTGGAGTAATGGAAAAGCAAAATTCAATGGAAAGTGTTACAATTGCATTAAGCATGGTCATAGAGCAAGTGAATGTAAAGAAAATCCTAAGTTTAAAGGTAAATGTTGCAATTGCAAGAAACAAGGACACAAATCTTTAGAATGCAAAACCAAGAAGTAGAACCTAGTAGAACAAATTGTGAGAGTAATATTTGGATGGGATTACAACACATGGTGTAGATGTCACTACTGTATTGAATTTGGGCACATTGGAGAAAACTATGTGAAACATCACATGAGAAAAAGAGATACTCCAAAAAGATGTTTTATTTGTACAGAACTTGGACATCTTGCCAAGAACTATATAAACACAGGTAGAATAGAAGATGAAAATAAAGCCAAAGAAAACAATATTAGAAAAAATGATATAGCAATGGGTACCAAAATCTCTAGAAAATGCAAATAAAAGTCATGAAGTGGATGACACCCAAGTCAATGAGTTGGGTGACTTAATCATTTCAACTTAGTTCCTTATGGAGATAACTAGAACTGTGATTCAAAAAAATTCATCTGACATCAATTTCAGCTAGTAAGAAGAAAGATCCATATCAGCATTCAAGATGCACAAGGATCACCGAGCATGATGAAAAGTAGGAGACCTTACCGAGCAAGGTTGGGTTGCATATTGTTTTAGATTGTACAAATGGTAGTTCCTACCAAGTGTTGGTGACTCTACTAAGTTGTAGGTGTCTCCCACGCATTAAAGACTAAACTGAGCGGAGGACGGCCTCTCACCAATCAAGTATGAAGTATGAAGCATTAATGGCAATCAAAGAGAGGAAATTCATTAAAAGGGAAAAATCAAATGCATTATTTCACCGCCAATTTCTAGAGCTATTTGTGAAGAGTGAATTTAATACCCCCAAAAAATTTGAGTATTTTTTGTTGAAGAATTCTCAATTTTTCAAAAACCCTACCAGGTATGGCATCTTCAAGCAGCAAAGCAAAAAAAGGTTCTAAAATGTTAGTTCGTGGAGTCAACTGCAATGAACCTAATTTTAAGTTGAGTCTAGGAATTACATAGGCGGTTGATCTAGCTAGTGTATAGTTTCAAATTCTTCCCAAGGTATTACTCATGCATGACATCCATTCATTTTTTTGTTGTTTTATTTAGGAACTTGGAACCCTAGAAATGAATGAGGCATTCAAGGAATTGTGTGTGGATGGTTCATTGAAACCCAAGCATCAACATTTGGAAACCAAAGGTCTAACACACATTTCACATTTGCCAAGAGACTTTCAATTCAAATGAATCAAACTTATTCTAAGTCATGTTCACAATGGGAAATTATGGTTGGATCAACCCATTTAGATTACAAATAAAATGATTCACAAAATCATCGAGCTTCCAATGCTAAACAAAGCCAAGATAACCAAAACCCTAGGTTGGGCAGAACTAACCAAGAAGATTTTTATTATATGGGACAAAAGAGGTATTGAACTAAATGACGTGATAGACACGGAGCTAAAATTTAACATACATGTGATTGCATACAAAATATATAGTTCTAGTCGGTTGAACAGTGTATCATGCGAAGCTGCTGATCTTGTATACAAGGTGGTGAAGAATAATCTATCATTTGACCTTGTTGAGTTGTTGTTGAACCAATTCAACAAAAACATGGAGAGCATCAGAGGGTCAAAGAATAACCCATGTAAGTTTTGTTCTCTTTTGACATGTCTACCATTTTACATTCTAGAATTTTTCCCTTCCAAAGGTGTTGTAGTATAGAGGAAGGATGTTCCTATTTTATATCATATCAATGAGTATATAGTAGAAATGGGTGAGAATTTTCATAGCATCATGGATAACTATTTTGAGACATTAAAAGAAAAGATGAAAAATAGATTTAGTGTCACTAAGAACCTTACAAAAGATTACAAGGATGATATTTGTTTCATGTTTAACTGTGACAAAGTATACATTCAGGCAGTCAGACCCAGAGTGGCATGGGTTAAGCCTCTAGAGTATGAGGTTAACATTGATGACACTAAGGATATTATAGAAGCTCTACTGAATTAGCATGTGGATCCCAAAGCCACCTATTTTGGAACATATGATGAGGCAAAGGAAAGAATCAAGCTTGAGATCAAGTTACCTCAAGCAGTGACTAAAGGAAGGAAAAGAGTAGAGAAGTTATTGAAAAGCACAAAGCAAGAAAGCTCTCCTCTAATACTTATCAAGGGAAAAGGTGATGATGTAGAAGATGATGATGAAGAGGATGAAGCAAAGGAAGCAAAATCTAAGGAAGAAGAGCCTCTCAAGAAGAAAGGTAAGATTATTATAACCAGACCTGCCAAATCCTCCCTTGATGTATTCACAAGAAGGGCAGCCAAGTCTAGGAAGAAATTGAAGTTAGGTGAAGATGAAGCTAAGGAGATAACCTTCAAAAGATATGCACCTACACTCCAAGAAAAACTAGAAAGAATGGAAGAAGGATCTGGGATGGAAAATTTCAAATCTCTTAAGTATGAGACTAGGAATTGAGAAGAGACAAAACATATTGAGGACATGCTTATATCAAAATTGGGCAAATGGAAGTACTCAGAAAATGATCTTGCAAAGAAAATTCTTAATGAACATTTACAGGTAATTATACCTATATGGGAAAGTGAAATAAAGACTATCAAGGACATCTTTGAACAAAATTTGAAGCAACTCATGTTGAGTTTTAGTGAGAAGGAAGTGAAGAAATCCTTGAAGCAAAATGAGAATAAGTTCACTCTCAAATTCAACACATGTATGATATTTCTTAAGAATATTGAATATGTGGTGAAGACAGCTACTACTACATGAAAAAACATCTATAAGTTGCACCAACCTAGTGACTTTGTGGTACATGTTGATGCAAGGATGAGAAAGATGAGGAAGAAGAAGTAGAAATAAAAAATGATGAAGTAAATGATGTCAATTTTGATGATGAGGAGGAAGAACGGGAAGCCTTAGTGCAATTTGCCTTAGAGAAAGCTTCTATCAACTTGGTTGTGGATACCACTACTATAATAACCACCCAACCAAACTCTGGACTTGTTCTATCAAGTGTTACATTGACTAAAGTACCCAACACTTCATCTACCAAGAAGTAAGTTCCTCCATCATTAGGCTTGACCAAGCAACAGCAAGGTATTCCTATTGTTAGTTCCATTTCTACATTTATTGATTCTCCATTTATTTCTGCAATTGTTTCTATTTCAAGTGTATCCATAACTAGTGCAATGATTGTTGAGAAACAATCATAACTGAGTACTGAAGCTCTAAATAAGGGTAAACAAATCATTTTTACTATTCTAAAAGAAAAGGGTAAAGAAGAGGAAGTAATTGATCTAGATGAAGACATAGTTATTCCAAATTGGGATATCTCTACCGTCACCCCTAATCAAATGGATACACTGGGTGAACTAATAAAGAAGAAAGCTAAGAAATAGAAGCTTAGAGAAGAAAAGAAGAAGAAAACCAAGTGCTAAAGGACATAAAGATCATATTTGTTGATGCTCTGAGTATTGAGGTTGATAGTACTCAACCTATTCTTGATTAGCTAATAGAAATTATCCACAAATTCAATGAAGACTTGAATGGACAGGAGAAACTACTTCAAAGAGCTGAAACAAAGTTTGAAAATAGAGTGTTGGAGTGGAAGAGACTCAAAAAGGAAAAGATAATTCTGTCACTCACCATGCCTTGATTAAGTTGTTAATAGAAAGGTCTCTTAGAGATGTATCCCCTTTGACATGGGATGACTTTGTGAAATTTAAAACCCTACAACCCCAAGTTGACCCTAGTGAATGACAGGGTGAGGAAAACATAGTTCCCAGTAGTGAGCCTATAGAACAAAATATTGAGGGAGTTGAAACAGAAAATGCACAAGAGATTGAACCAGAATTTGCTTCCATTCAAGAGAATGTGCCTCCACCTAAACAGGGCATCCCCAAACCCACTACTAGTAAAGCTAAAAGCAAACAAAAGTCACCAGAAGAAATCGTTGTTCAAAAAAAACCTAGTCCTACAATTAAGCAACAGAAGAAAACAAAGAAGGTTCTTGCAGCAGTGATACCAAAACAAAAAAATAGGCAAAAGACAGTAGTACAAGAAGAGACTCCTTTGTGGAGAAACCCTAGAATGAGAGGGCAGATTTTTAAAGATCCTATATTGTCTAAAGCACCTACTCTAGAGTCTCCTGTGTAGATAATTTTTGACCATTCTTCCCTTCACACTGAGATGACAGAAGCTTCTGGTAATCCTCCTGCAGCATGTGAGCAAGAAATTAACGAAACCTTAATGGATTTACCAGGTGTTTCAAGCCATGAGAATAAAGTAGTTCCTGAATTTCATGATTCGAATACTACCTTAGTCCCGTATAAGTCAACATGGATCAATAGTTTGGCGGAACATCTATGGTGGGAACAGAAAAAGAACAAGGATTATGAAGAGGATAACAGTGTCGTCACCTTGCAAAAACTCCTTTTCCAATTATATGGACATCATTTATTTGCTAAAGCATTATGGAAAGAGGAGAAGAAAAGAATGAGCAAGATCATAACATCACAAAATGAGGAGATTGAAGAATTGAAAGAATAGTTAGAAAGATAGAAACAGCGCATGGAACATGCACTTAAATTAGCTGATCAAGCTCTTGCTTGCAGACCACCTCCTCGAGTATATGCTTTTTGTTTGGAAGAACAATATCTTTTGTTTCAGTTGATGTTAACCCTCAAAAATGTAAATGCATAATTCAAAACCACATAAGAGTTTTATGGGTTTTATCAAACCTTACCACCATGGCAGCAAAATCTATTGTGTGAATTGTATATAAATAATTTTTTCATTCATGCAGAAATTGAGTGGAATCCTTTGCTCTATATAGGAGATGTGTATTTGAAAGCTTTAATGTCATGGATGTCTAATGAGGCGGATTATGACAGACAACTGGTTAATTACAGAGATGAGGAGAGAACAAAACCTTTACCCTTGAGGGCAGAAAGTAAACAACTAGAAGAAATGGTCCGAGACTGGTTTACATTAACCTATGGGAAGAGTAATCCAGAAGTTAGAAAGAAGGTATTTGCTGCTAGAGACAAAGTGTATGCCAAATATGAAAACTTGCCCTACTTTGCATTCTAGAGAGCTATGACCAGAGTAAGAAGTAGATGGGCACAGTTACCTGATTCTCTCAAGAAATCAGAGGCACACAGCCCTATTAATTTGGAAGTAGCACTATATAGAGTTCCAAAATATTTAGAACTGGGAAAGCAACTAAGGCTAGAGTTATGGTGTCCTTTAACCATGCAACCTCCAATGCTTTTATGGCCCCTGTATGATATTGATGTTGACAAACTTGATAAGTTGCAAGAAGACCACAAGCGAGAAGTATGGGAAAGGACCAGAGGATTCTATTACACCTTCAAGAGTAGCAGAAAGGGAAAGACAGAAGTTGGGGAGCTTAGATCTTTGATAAAGAAGTGTAATGCTTGAGGACAAGCATTAGTTTAGCAGGGGGTAGATGATGAGTCTAAAAAATGCCTTTATTTTGTTATGTTTAAGATACTTTGTGATACTCCGTTTATCCTTGTTTTAACACTTATAAGCCTATGTTTGATAAACCTTTGATGATTTATGGGGTAGAAAAACTATGTCATCTTTTGCCTAAATTATATCTAATATGTAGTATTTCATATAAATATCCAAATATGCATTCTTATGCTTGAATTTAGTTTGATGGATGTTTATTTGCAAATATGTCTTATATCATAACTAACCTGATGATAAGGATTAAAGGATGAGAGGAAGAATCCAAAAGTTGGTTGCTGACAGCATTCAAGGAGAAACAAGCATCAAGGAACAACCACAAAAAGGAAGTTATAACCGCTCCAGGAAACATGGCAGCAAATAAGGAGGAGCTTTTACGAGCCATTACCTTCTCTACATTTACGTTGTAACAAGCAGATGTTGAGACTTCATTGCTCCCTCCTCAATTCCATTATCCTTCCTTTCTACTTTCAGTTGTTCTCCTATATTCTGTCCTGCAGACTTAACTTAGAACAACTACTTTTCTGTTATGTAATAAAGAGCAGATTCCCTATATATGTCGGGATCGACTCCTGTGTGTGAAGTTTTAGTTTTTGATTTTTGATAAGTTTTATCAAGTAAGAGAGAACACTGATTCACAGTTTGTTGCAGTTGTGTTTTACAATTCTGAATCATATAATGACTGATTAATGAAATGAATTAGTTCTCTTTAGCTTCTATCCTGCATTGGTAGATTAGAGAAGCCGACCAAGGGGGTCCACTTGGAAGGTGGATTAGATTATGATAAAATAGATTCATTTTACTAGAATTAGCAGTATTTTAAGTAAGATGTAGCTAGTTAATTCCTTCCTGTAGCATCACACTTCATGAACGTTCCTGCAGAATCTGCGAGAATAGTCTAGTGGATGAGTCAAGATGGAATCTCTGTTATCTTGTCATTGTGTTTTCAACATTCATAGATTCAGTAGTTTCCTTTTCACAGCAGTAGTGTAGTTCCTTCCTTTGCATTTTTACTTTCCTGCAGCATAAGCATAATGACTAATCAAGGTACCTAGTGCACAAACTGTGCCGACCATTTCAAGTATACGTCCTTGGGTTGACAATCTAAATGCACCTCATGGTATGGGAAAAGTAGTCCTTAGGTTGAATAGATTATTCCTAAGCCAGGCCTAGCGCATGACTATGGAACACCTATTGTGATGCGGTTCACTTACCAAAGAATATTTTCAGAAGTTCATCAAACTGATGAAAGTACTAGGTGCATTAGTCAAACCAAAACTCATAACCAACCATTCCTACAAGCCATATTTTGTCTTGAATGTAGTCTTCCATTCATCACCTTCTCTAATTCTGATATGATGATAGACACTCTTCAAATCAATCTTGTTAAAATACTTTGCTCCACTCAAATAATCCATTATGTCATTCATCCTTGACATAGGAAACCTATATTTCACTGTGATCTTGTTAATAGCTTTGGAATCAGTACATATTCTCCATTCTCCATTCTTTTTAGGTACTAATACAGTAGGTATAGCAGATGGACTCAAGAATTCTTTGATCAAACATTTATGCAACAACTCATGCACTTGTCTATTAAGTTCTTCATTCTTTGTATGTGTCAATCTATATGGTGTTTTGTTTGACAAACTAGCTCCAGGAATCAGATCCATACAATGTATTATACTTCTCATTTGAGGTAAACCATCATGTATATCCTCTGCAACAATCTCTTTATACTCATTTAGCAATTTAACAATTTCTTCTACTGCTCAATCAATACTACCAATTGTCACTGGGTCACCACTGACTGGCACTCGGTTAACACTATTTTTTGGCACTCAATTACTTTTGACACAACTTGGTTTCCTTGGAATTATAGCAAAAAAACTTGATTCTTTTTCATTTCCTTTTCAAATTGTTTCCTATTAACCATGCAAACTTTTATTGTAGTATAACTAACCTCATTTGGACTTTCAATCAAAGGTAGCAATATTTCTGAAAATTTTATTGTAGTATAACTAACCATGCAAAATTTTATTGTAGTATAACTAACCTCATCTGGACTTTCAATCATAGTTTTTAGATTAAGTTCTTTTTACTAGTGTGAAAATTTTAGTTGCATGCATCGAAGAGGAAGATGACAAGATGAATATGGCAGATTTCTTCCACAAGGATTTGTTAATTTGAATGAAGAAGTTGAAGAAGAAGTTGAGTTGCCCTTTGAAGACGCAAGTCCTATTTTCCCCACAGTATCATCATCAAGAGTTGAATCCCTAGATATATCTAGTCTCCAACCTTTCACTGAAATATTGACCAGTCTTCTTGATAACACTACCTCGAATCCACCAGTTGTTAATCATCTAGTGCCTAACATTCCTTTTTAGCAGCAACCTCATAATCCAGTCCCACCAGTCATGGCACAACCCACTTTTCCATTTCCACTTCCAAGTCTCATAACCAATGTCAATCTCAAGAATATACCTCCCATTGCTCTTTCAAAGTTCTATGGCCTTGCAACTGAAGACCCTGATACCTTCTTGTTTGAGTTTGACATCCTTTGTCATAGTTTCGACTACAACACTGATGCCCATAAGCTTAAATTATTTCCAGCCACATTGAAAGAATCATCTTTACAATGGTTCATGGGCTTAGGAGCCAATGCAGCTGTGAATTGGGATGAAATGCAAGCCTTGTTTTTGGAAAAATATAAAGAATATTGCAAAGCATCTGGCACAAGAGGAGATGATATCTTTAGGATATCACAGAAGGAGGAAGAGACATTAGAAAACTATGTTTCTCAATTTTTATATACACTACAAAAGAATCCTCAGCACACATTGTCTGAAGATTCCCAAAAACTAGTCTTTCTAAGAGGAGTGAATGAAGACTGTTTGGAAGTATTAGACCTAATGGCCGGTGGAGATGTATATCAAGCTCAATGGGATGACCTCAAAAAGACATGTCAGAACTACTCAAGGTCAACCATGAAGAAAGGTTGAGGACCCCATTCTACGGTTACAAAAGGAATTAGTCAAGGCATTTCAAAACTTGAAATATCCAATTTGTTGTCAGATTTCAAACAAGACATCATTAATGATGTCGCTACATAGTTGGATACAATGACTACAAAGAAGAAGCAAGCAGAGGTTGAGTTACAACTAGCTGAGTACTGTCCTCATTGCCAAAAGCAAAAGAAGGATTGCCACTGTAAATTGGTTGCAAGCATGGAGAACCAGCATCTTCCAACTAAATATGTAAAGATAGACGGGGATGATGAGCAAGTATTCTTTGTTGGTCAACGTCGACCATGGGCTCAACGTCAAGGTATGCCTCAAGACCCCTTGCAAAATTCAAATTCATATGGTAATCAATGGCAAAATTGCAATACCCAAGGTCGTCCATAAAACCAACCCAATTGGAATAATGCTGGGCAAAATAACCCACAATAGTCTCAATGGTCTCAAAATTTCCAACAACCTTGGCCTAACCAATAGAATCACCAATAGCCTAACCAAAATATTGGTGCTCCACAATTACCCCCTCCAGCTCAACAACCTACTTTAATGCCACCACTTGCAAATAGTGGACCTCAAAAGCAAACACAGCTACCTGCAAAGCCTCCGCCAAATCCAAATAGCCAACCACAGCAGCCCATGTATAGTGCTGATACCCAGCAATACCCTGCTTATGCCCTAGATGTCGCAGATATACATTTGAGATCTAGAATGGCCTTACCAGCACCAAAGCCACCTCTTATAACTGAAGTATCAGACTCTCCTGCAGCATCAGAACCTTTGGTTGATGAACCTGTTGACCCAACTAATGTTACCATACCAATACCAGTTCAACCAGTAGTAGAGCCTCCTTTTCCAAACCAACTAATACAAAAGGAACCTGAACAAAGCAAGGAACAACCCTTTGACATTGTTAATCAGTTGAAGAATATGCATGTCCAAATACCTTTCTTTCAAGCTATTAAGGACATTCTTGCTTATGGAAAAGCTATAAGGAAAGCTTGTCTAAAGAAACCTAGAAGGAAGAAGAAGGATCCTACCACAGTTCATGTTGTTGGACACTTAGCTGATATCATGTTAGGAAGAGTGATTTCACCAAAATATTCTGACCCAGGGAGTCCAGTAGTAAGTGTCAGCATAAATGGTCAATTTGTTAAAAATGCCTTAATAGATTTGGGAGCTGCTATAAATGTGATGACCAAATAAACCATGAAGAAGTTACAAATAGAAGGATTAAGGCCCACACTAGCTATTCTGTAGCTTGCAGATAGTTCTACTGTCATTCCTGATGGAATGATAGAAAATATTGTTGTGACCTTAGATTCCCTAGAATATCCTGCAGACTTCATGATTTTGTCCCCTAAAGTAAACCTATCTGGCTATCCTGTCATTCTAGGTAGACCATGGTTGGCCACAGCTGATGCAAACATAAATTGCAGATCAGGGAATATGACCATATCAAATGGCCAAGCAACCAAGCAATTTGATCTATATCTTCCTGCACAACCATTACCAGATTTGAGTACATCTTTTTGGCCAGATTTAGGAGATGAAGAAGAAGAGATAAATTCCATAGTACAACTTATGATGTTACATAGGCAATCTTTTCTAAAGTTACAAGAAGAAGATTTAGTAATCCAGAACATCCTTACCAGCACTTATGTGGTAGGAAAAGATGTGTCTGAAAGCTCTATATTAGAATTGATTACATATGAGGAGTGTGATACAAGTTGTACTTTACTTAAGGAACCTGAAAATCTTTGTTCATACTTCCCTATGAATTAGAAGGAAGCCCAATCTCTGAAATTGCTATGGTAGAATCCACTATTCCTATTGAACTGAGTAAAGGCCATAAACTGCATGTTAACCCCAAATTGACATCTGTACAGATGGAATAATTAAAAGAATTACTTCAGAAGCATGAGAAGACTTTTTCTTGGGATTATGGTGATATGAAAGGATTAAGCCCTACACTGTGTACCCATAGGATATACATTAATGAAGGTTGTCTACCACTTCGTCAACCTCAGAGGAGGATAAATCCAAGAATTAGAGAAATAGTCAAAACAGAATTGCAGAAACTGCTTGATGCTGGCTTTATCTATCCTATATCTGATAGTAAATGGGTATCACCACTAGTTATAGTACCTAAGAAAGGAGGAAAATGGAGAATTTGTGTAAATTATAGGGAGTTGAATAAGGCTACTAAAAAGGATCATTTTCCTTTACCCTTCATAGATCAAGTTTTGGATACACTAGCTAGAAAGAAATACTTCTCCTTTTTAGATGGATACAATGGCTATAATCAAATCAGTATTACTCCTGAAGACCAAGACAAAACTACATTTACTTGTCCATGGGGTACTTTTGCATACTCTGTTTTACCATTTGGTATTTGTAATGCTCCTGCAACGTTTCAACGGGCTGTAATTAGTATTTTTGCTGATATATCACATGATTGTATGGAAATCTATATGGATGACTTTACAACATTTGGAGTTACTTTTGAAGAAGCAATGATAAATCTTGAAAAAGTTTAGGTAAGATGTCAAGAACATAATTTGGCACTAAATAGTGAAAAGTGTTTCATGCTCATGCAAGAGGGTTTGGTACTCGGTCATTTCATATCTACTGCAGGTATACAAGTAGACCCAGCTAAAATTGAGGTAATTCAAACATTACCCATACCCACTAAATTAAAAGATATCAGATCTTTTCTAGGACATGCTGGATATTATAGGCGTTTTATAAAAGACTTCAATAAAATAGCCAGTCCCTTGTACAAGTTGCTCACCAAAGAAGTTGAATTCAATTGGACACCTGAGTGTGATAAAGCTTTCCTGCAGCTTAAGCAACTTTTGACCACAACCCCAATTTTACAAGGCCCTGATTGGAACCTACCTTTTCACATATATACAGATGCTTCTAATTATGCCATAGGTGCAGTTTTAGCACAAAAACACTCAAATCTTGAGAATGCCATTTATTATATCAGTAAGAGTCTTCATGGTCCAGAACTGAATTACACAGTGACTGAAAAAGAATTGTTAGCAGTAGTCTATGCTCTAAATAAATTTTAGCATTACATCACAAATTATCCTATCTATGTTCATACTGATCATGCAGCAATCAAATATCTCATGAACAAACCTGCTATAATTGGTAGGTTAGCAAGATGGTTACTATTGCTACAAGAATTTGACATAACCATAGTAGATAAGCCTAAAAAAATAAATGTCGTAGCTGATTATTTGTCAAGAATCAATCATCATGA
The DNA here is from genome assembly GCA_028749045.1 of Cupressus sempervirens. Lineage (NCBI taxonomy): Eukaryota > Viridiplantae > Streptophyta > Pinopsida > Cupressales > Cupressaceae > Cupressus > Cupressus sempervirens. Next base: position 516,458,047 of record CM053783.1, read on the forward strand.
TACTGATACTACTCTAGTAGATGATGCATTTCTAGATGAACATTTGTTTCATATTGCTGTTAAAGTTCCATGGTATGCAGATATTGCTAACTACATTGCAGCTAATAAGACACCAGCACATTTTTCTTATAAGGAGAGAAAGCTACTCATATAGAAAAGCTTCCATTTCTCATGGATAGACAATTTTCTATTCTATACTGGACCTGATCAAGTTATGCGCATATGTGTAAGAGAAGATGAGACATATGATATTTTGCATGCATGTCATAATGAGCCCTGTGGAGGACATTTTGCAGCCAAAAGAATAGCTTTCAAAATCTTAGCCACTAGTTACTATTGGCCTACCCTTCATAAAGATGCAATCAATTATACAAGGAAGTGTGACCAATGCCAAAGAATGGATCGCCCAACCAAAAGAGATGAAATGCCTCTAAATCCTCAATTGGTGTTAACACCATTTGACAAATGGGGAATGGACTTCATCGTTCCTATTGATCCTCCATCCAATGGGAAGTCTTATATTTTGATTTGTACTGACTACCTAACCAAATGGATTGAGGTTAAGGTTATGAAGCATGCCCGTGATGAAAAAGTTGCCGAATTCCTGTATGAAGAGATTTTTACATGCTATGGAGTTCCTAAAGAATTGGTTACTGATCAAGGCACACAATTTACTTTCAACTTGATTTCAAAGTTGATGAAACAGTATAACATCAGGCATCGTAGATCCAGTCCTTATCATCCACAAGCCAATGGACAAGCAGAAGTTACCAACCGTGAGCTAGAAAATATTCTAACTAAAACAGTCCATTTGCATCATCGAGATTGGACCAGTCGGTTACAAGAAGCTATTTCGGCTTATAGAACAACTTGGAAAACCACTACCAGATTCACACCATTTGAGCTTTTGTATGGAAAAGTGGCAATGTTTCCAATTGAATTTGAACACAAGACTTTAAGAACAGCCTTGACCTTAGATATTGATCTTCCTGCAGCACAAAGAGAATGCCTCCTGCATCTTAATTCTTTGGATGAAATGCGCAAGACCACTTTAGAACACACTGAACTGGTGCAAAAACAAAGAAAACACTGGCATGATTCTCATATCCTCAATAAACAGTTCAAAGCTAGTGACTGGGCATTATTGTATGATTCTCGCTTTAAGGATATGTTAGGGAAGCTACAGACGTGATAGTTAGGACCATATCAAATCATTCATGCCTTTGACAATGGAACAGTTCAACTAACCAAAATTGATGATGTGCCTTTCAAAATGCTGATCAACGGTCATCGACTTAAGCTTTACAAACAGCCTCAAACAAAAGCTGAATTCATGCAACAGTTCGAACAACTAGATCCAACAACAACTCAAGTATCTCTTCCTGCAGCAGAAGGTGAAAACCTTCTGCCTGCTCCTCTTCAACATTAATTCTAATTTGCATGTCCATAATAATAACTTTATGTTCGCATAAAGTCCATTTTCTTTTCATGATATTTCTTTCCGTTCATATCTCAATCTTCCATCCACCCACCCCACTCCATTTCTTAATCTTCCATCCACTCACTTTCTACATAATTAAGCTTTTTTGTTTTCAATCAAATCTGCACATGCTTATGGATGTTGTCATTTACATTATTTTTGCCACCTTTTTTTGGAGCATGTGACAATCCAGTTGGCAGGTATAAACATTTTCAAACTATTATTCATTTATAAGTTTGCAGATTTTGTTAATTATATATAATACTGCATAGTCTCTATAATTACGACGTATTCCAGTCCCTCACCCATACTAGTCTGACAAGTGAGGACACTTGTCATAAAATTAGCAGGGGGCAAAGGAGTTTCATACTATCCAATGACATGCTTGATTAACTATGATGATTTTCTAAAATCTTGGCATTACTCTTTATTAATGAGAACTTTTTGCCATAAGTATGCCATGTCAAGTGTTGTACTCCCACTTTCTGAATGAATTTTTTTCCTTGTTCGTGCCAAATTTTTTGTGCTGAGCCATGATGTGACCTATTTTTAAAATTTTGGCATTTGAACCATATTTTCGAACGATTCCCATGCAAATTCATGATTTACTTTTACCTAAAGTTTAATTATGGAACATAACAATTGGTTATGGCAATTAATGTTTCCAAAAAGAAGCGGTGAAGTGTCTGAGAAATAATGCAGAATTTTGAAGTTTGCATTCAAAAAGGGAGAGAGAAACAGAGTAGCAAAAGAAGTATCAAGAAATGGGAGGAGGTTTACAAAGAAGAGAGCCGGTTGAGCACATTTTGTTGCTCTCTGACGTAGAAGCAGTAAGAAGATTCAATGCAGGCGAGTGGTTAGGTTATTGTTTGAATTTAATAGCATATGATGAAGAAGCAGCTGTAGAATTCACCAGGACATTTGATGAAGGTGAAGCTTATGTGTGGAGTTTGATAGTAATTGCAATAGAAGAATGAATTGTAGAAGTAATAGGGTTACCTTCTGTTGGAGAGCATTATCCAAGCTCGCATGACGCTAGGTCAGCAAGGGCCCAGTTCACTACCCCACATGACCCTCCATTAGATGTTACAAAGCAGGGGTGCAAGAGATTATCTTTGCCACCTCCATATCCTAAGCTAGCAATACATGTCATCAGGTATTTTACTTGTGAAGGCAAATTTTCTCACTTACATGCACACCATTTTAAGTTGCTTAGTTGTATAAGGCACAATATTGCTATGAATCTTCCAAATTTTTTGTATAATATGCTCTATATTAGTGCGGAAGAGACTCAAAAAGGGAAAGATAATTCTGTCACTCACCATGCTTTGATTAAGTTGTTAATAGAAACGTCTCTTAGGGATGTATCCCCTTTGACATGGGATGACTTTGTGAAATTTAAAACCCTACAACTCCAAGTTGACCCTAGTGAATGGTAGGGTGAGGAAAACGTAGTTCCCAGTAGTGAGCCTGCAGAACAAAATATTGAGGGAGCTGAAACAGAAAAGGCACAAGGGATTGAACCAGAATTTGCTTCCATTCAAGAGAATGTGCCTCCACCTGAATAGGACATCCCTAAACCCACTACTAGTAAAGCTAAAAGGAAACAGAAGTCACCAGAAGAAACCGTTGTTCAACAAAAACCTAGTCCTGCAATTAAGCAACAGAAAAAAAAAAAAAAAAAAGGTTCATGCAGCAACTAATCCTACAGCAGTGATACCGAAACAAAAAAGTAGGCAAAAAATAGTAGTACAAGAAGAGACTCCTTTGCGGAGAAGCCCTAGAATGAGAGGGCAGATTTTTAAAGATCCTATATTGTCTAAAGCACATGCTCCAGAGTCTCTTGTGCAGATAATTTCATACCATTCTCCCCTTCACAGTGAGATGACAGAAGCTTTTGGTAATCATCCTACAGCATGTGAGCAAGAAATTAACAAAACTTTAATGGATTTACCAGGTGTTTCAAGCCATGAGAATGAAGTAGTTCCTAAATGTCATGATTCGAGCCATGAGAATGAAGTAGTTCCTGAATGTCATGATTTGAATACTACCTTAGTCCCATATAAGTTAACATGGATCAATAGTTTGGCGAAACATCTATGGCAGGAACAGAAAAAGAACAAGGATTATGAAGAGGATAACAGTGTCGTCACCTTGCAAAAACTCCTTTTCCAATTATATGGACAGCATTTATTTGCTGAAGCACTATGGAAAGAGGAGAAGAAAAGAATGAGCAAGATCATAACATCACAAAATGAGGAGATTGAAGAATTGAAAGAACAACTAGAAAGACAGAAATAGTGCATGTAACATGCACTTAAATTAGCTAATCAAGCTCTTGCTTGCAGACCACCTCCTTGAGTATATGCTTTTTGTTTGGAAGAACAATATCTTTTGTTTCAGTTGATGTTATCCCTCAGAAATGTAAATGCAGAATTCAAAATCACACAAGATTTTTATGGGCTGTATCAAACCTTACCACCATGGCAGCAAAATCTATTGTGTGAGTTGTATATTCATAATTTTGTCATTCCTGCAGAAAGTGAGTAGAATCCTTTGCTCTATATAGGAGATGTGCATTTGAAAGCTTTAATGTCATGGATGTCTAATGAGGCAAATTATGACAGACAACTAGTTAATTACAGAGATGAGGAGAGAACAAAACCTTTACCCTTGAGGGCAGAAAGTAAACAACTAGAAGAAATGGTTTGATACTGGTTTACATTAACCTATGGGAAGAGTAATTTAGAAGTTAGAAAGAAGGTATTTGTTGCTAGAGCCAAAGTGTATGCTGAATATGAAAACTTGCCCTACTTTGCATTCCAGAGAGCTATGACCAGAGTAAGAAGTAGATGGGCACGGTTACCTGATTCTCTCAAGAAATTAGAGCCACATAGTCCTATTAATTTGGAAGCAGCACTATATAGAGTTTCAAAATATTTAGAACTAGGAAAGCAACTAAGGCCAGAGCTATGGTGTCCTTTAACCATGCAATCTCCAATGCTTTTATGGCCCCTGTATGATATTAATGTTGACAAACTTGATAAGTTGCAGGAAGACCACAGGCGAGAAGTATGGGAAAGGACCAGAGGATTCTATTACACCTTCAAGAGCAGAAAAAAGGGAAAGACAGAATTTGGGGAGCTCAGATCTTTGATAAAGAAGTGTAATGCTTGAGGACAAGCATTAGTTTAGCAGGGGGCAGATGATGAGTCTAAACAATGTCTTTATTTTGTTATGTTTAAGATACTTTGTGATACTCTAGTTATCCTTGTTTTAACACTTATAAGCCTATGTTTGATAAACCTTTGATGATTTATGGGGTAGAAAAACTATGTCATCTTTTGCCTAAATTATATCTAATATGCAGTTTTTCATATAAATATCCAAATGTGCATTCTTATGCTTGAATTTAGTTTGATGGATATTTATTTGCAAATATGTCTTATATCATAACTAACCTGATGATAAGGATTAAAGGATGAGCGGAAGAATCCAGAAGTTGGTTGCCAACAACATTCAAGGAGAAACGAGCATCAAGGAACAACCACGAAAAGAAGTTATAACCACTCCAGGAAACATGGCAACGAATAAGGAGGAGCTTTTACGAGCCATTATCTTCTCTGCATTTACATTGTAACAAGAAAATGATGAGACTTCATTGCTCCCTCCTCAATTTTGTTATCCTTCCTTTCCGCTTTTAGTTGTTCTCCTATATTCTCTCTTGCAGACTTAACTTAGAACAGTTACTTTTCTGTTATGTAATAAAGAGTAGATTCCCTATATATGTCAGGATCGACTCCTGTGTGTGAAGTTTTAGTTTTTGATTTTTGATAAGTTTTATCAAGTAAGAGAGAACACCGATTCACACTTTGTTGCAGTTGTGTTTTACAATTCTGAATCATGTAATGACTGATTAATAAAATGAATTAGTTCTCTTTAGCTTCTATCCTACATTGATAGATTAGAGAAGCCAACCAAGGGGGCCCACTTGGAAGGTGGATTAGTTTAGGATAGAATAGATTCATTTTACTAGCATTAGCAGTATTTTAAGTAAGACGTAGCTAGTTAATTCCTTCCTATAGCATCACACTTCATGAACGTTCTTGCAACATTTGCGAGAACAGTGTAGTGGATGAGTCAAGATGGAATCTCTGTTATCTTGTCATTGTGCTTTCAACATTTATAGATTCAGTAGTTTCCTTTCCACAGCAGTAGTGTAGTTTCCTTCCTTTGCATTTTTACTTTCTTGTAACACAAGCATAATGACTCATCAAGGTACCTAGTGCACATACTGTGCCGACCATTTCAAGTATACATCCTTGGGTTGACAATCTCAATGCACCTCATGGTAGGGAAAAAGTAGTCCTTAGCTTGAATAGATTATTCCTAAGCTAGGCCTAGCGCATGACTATGGAACACCTATTGTGACGCAGTTCACTTAACCAAGAATATTTTCAGAAGTTCATCAAACTGATGAAAGTACTAGGTGCATTAGTCAAACCAAAAATCATAACCAACCATTCCTACAAGCCATATTTTGTCTTGAATGTAGTCTTCCATTCATCACCTTCTCTAATTCTGATATGATGATAGCCACTTTTCAAATCAATCTTGTTAAAATACTTTGCTCCACTCAAATAATCCATTATGTCATTCATCCTCGATATAGGAAACCTATATTTCACTATGATCTTGTTAATAGCTTTGGAATCAGTACATATTCTCCATTCTCCATTATTTTTAGGTACTAATATAGTAGGTATAGTAGATGGACTCAAGAATTCTTTGATCAAACATTTATGCAACAACTCATGCACTTGTCTATTAAGTTCTTCATTCTTTGTAGGTGTCAATCTATATGGTGTTTTGTTCGGCAAACTAGCTCCAGGAATCAGATCCATACAATGTATTATACTTCTCATTTGAGGTAATTCATTAGGTATATCCTCTACAACAATCTCTTTATACTCATTTAGCAATTCAGCAATTTCTTCTACTACTCAGTCAATACTACCAGTTGTCACTGGGTCACCACTGACTGGCATTCGGTTAACACTATTTTTTGGCACTCAATTACTTTTGACACAACTTGGTTTCCTTGGAATTATAGCAAAAAAACTTGATTCTTTTTCATTTCCTTTTCAAATTGTTTCCCATTAACCATGCAAACTTTTACCGTAGTATAACTAACCTCATCTAGACTTTCAATCAAAGGTAGCAATATTTGTTTCTTCCCATTCACCTAAAGAGTATATTGATTCAATCTTCCATCGTGTATAGCATATCTATCATATTGCCAAGGTCTACCCAACAGAATATGACAATAATCCTTAGGCATAATATCACACAAAACTTCATCAAGGTAATATCCAATCTTGAACTTCACAAGGCATTGCTCTCTTACCAATATCATATGCTCATCTTTGATTCATGAAATATGATAGGGTCTAGGAAGCTTCAGCCTCTACAATTGCAAATTTGTAACTAGATCTTCTGATGCCAAATTTGTAGAACTTCCATTGTCAATGATCACTTTGTAACATTTTCTAGCCATCTTACATCTTGTTTTGAAAATACTTCTCCTCAACATGAGTTCCTCATCACTTCCCTTATTACATAAGGTTATTATGACCATCAGATTTTCTCAAGCCTCAAGCCTACTTGGTGAACCCTCATCATCTCCTTGAGTCATAGTATTTTTGTTACCTTGCCCATTTTTAGAGGATCTACATTCAAAAGATCTATGTCCCTCTTTACCACATCTGAAACAATTACCATGAAAACCACCTCTAGAATAAGAATTATGTCTTCCTCAGTAAGAATTAGTACCTTCTCGATAAGAATTTCCACCTTTCCATTCAATATTTCCTTTGCCATCATTCTTCCACTTAGATTTGCTTTTATCCTATACAAAATTGTCAGATTTTCCACCTTCACCATAAGATCTACTTTTGTCTCTCTGGAATCTACCACCTCTGCCTCTTTGTCTTTGTTCATGCTTCTTTGTCAAGATCTCCCCAGCCTTCAAGGCATATTGGTATGCTTCTTCCACACTTTTCAATTTCACAAAACTTATCTCATCTTGAATTTCAAATCTCAATCCATTTATGTACCTTGCAATTTTCTAAACATCATCGTCCACATGTCTAGATCTAATGTCCAATCTATAGAATTCCTCTGTATACTCTTTCATAGTCATGTCCTTTTTGCTCAAATTTTGCATCTTTCTCAATAGGCTAACTTGGCAATCAGTAGGAAAGAATTTGTTCTTTACTTTGTTTACCATCTTTGGCTAGGTTCTAATATTTTCCTCTCCTCTCCTTTGTCTATCAATTTGCAAATGCTCCCAGCACAGTGAGGCATGAACCAACCTTGTAACAGCAATTTTCACCATCCTATTATCAGGGGTTTTTTCATACTCAAAGAACTTCTCCATATGAGAGATCCAATCCAACACAACATTGATATCCAATCTTCCATCATAAGGAACAGCTTCCATAATAGGCTTTGAATTTTCCCTAGACAACACTCTCAACAACCTTGCTTCATCTTGGCTTTCTTTAGGTTCTGGATTAGAGTTTGGTGCTACTACTTCATCATCACTTACATCATCTAGATGTGCTCCTCTCCTCTAGGTTGTCTCCACAACATCTAATCTTGCTACAATTTGTCTTAATGTATCCAATATTGCATTATCAGTATTTCCTCTACCTTGAACCATCTTTATAATTCAAGTTCTTGCAAAATCGTAACCCTCTGCAAATTATAGGTCAAATCTGTAGATCTATTACCATACAACCAAATTTACTTAGGCTTCTACACAATCCAATCATGACAAGGATGAACCTCAAGCTCTAGTACCACATGATGCAGAGAGGGAGTGAATAAATAAGGCCAAAGGCACATTCAGCTATCCAAACCACCTTGCAAGAGTTAACACAATGGAAACACAACACACTGAACAACAACCAAAGGAGGAAGAAGAGAAAATACTTATTGATTCATCAAATAATCAACATACATCCCTAGTTGTAAGGCCTTCTAGGTTACGACCAAATACAAAATATATTCAAGATCAAAGATCCAACATCAACTTCACAACTCCAAATACATATGCAACAAACTTTCCAAACTTTTGTGTTCTGCTCCAGAATCCCTCAAAAGCTACTCTAACTCTAAGCCTAAACACTCTATATATACTTGCCAAAATGGCTTACAAATCATTCTAGAACATTACATAAGAGGGAGGCTGACCTAACAATAGTCTAGACACATCCCAAGAAAAGGTCTTAACATCAATGTCATGATCAAAATAAATCTCACAAGTAGGCTCACACAAAAATCACGTCCAAATGTTGACACTTGGTATAAATAGGAAAACTCGACACATGAAGGGTCACTCACAACATACACTAGGTAACTCGGCACATGAAGAGTCACTCAGCATACAATAGGTCACTCAGCACATGAAGAGTCACTCGGCATACACTAGGTAACTCGACACATGAAGAAACACTCGATCAACACTAGGTTGCTATAGTAACTTGGCATCCACTAGAGCTACAGTAAGTCGACATCCATTAGAGCTACAATAAATCAGCATCCAGTAGAACTATAGTAACTCAGCATCCATTAGAGCTACAGTAACTCGGCATCCACAAGAGCTACAGTAACCTGGCATCCACTAGAGCTACAATAACTCGGCATCCACATGCAGAATGAAAAAAAAAATGAGCAGCATAACAAGGCAGCCTAGGATGCTCCTACATTAGGTTTCTGGGTCACTGTATCTTGTGTCAAAGTGTTATGAATATTCTATTGCTTTCATTCTTTCATGCATGCAATTAGATCATAATATTATAAGAAGAATTAATTGGTGAAGTTAGATAAAGTTTTATTGGTTCTTGATTCACCCCTCCCCTCTTAGCAACCTTGCCTACCTTAAATTTCCAATAGGAGCATCTTCTTGGAGCAAAAAGTAAACTATATAATCAATAATGGCTTTTCCTTTGATGGCCTTATGTTTGAGATATTAAATGTAAAATTTTGATAGAATCTTCATCCATTTAGCTAGTCTTCATGTACGCACAACTTTACTTAAAAGATACCTTAGAGGATCAATATTAGTAATTAGGTTTGTAGTATGTGCCAACATGTAGTGATAGAGCTTTTGTGATGTAAATACATAGCAAGACAAGCCTTTTCAATGTTATTGTAGTTAATCTTGTTAAGAATAAGGTGTCCAACCCTTGGATAATTCTTATTATTCTTATTTTTTTTGTAAATGTATTTTTTGCAAATAATTTAATTAAGTGTGAGTGTACATGTCTAGTTAGCATGTTGATGTGTCACTCCACTTGCATGTGTTGGCATCTTGAATAGTGTGTAAGGAGATCATGACTGAAATGGTTATGACAGATTCCTATGATGCGTAAGAGCTATCTTTGGAAGATATGATGATTCATGGAGACATGAAGACATGTGGCAATTTATCATTGAGTACTATACACTCGATTCTCCACCTAGTGCACAAAGAAAAAAAAAATTTGGGTTCCTACTTTTTTGGAGAATGGTAAAACCCTAATATGATTCTTCTTTGGAAGCTGCCCTAAAATAAAATGTGCATAATATAAGTGACTTTAGGGTTGTAGATAGTATTGAGTGAAAGTGTATTATTGGTAGTGGTTTTTTGCAATTGGATTTGTCTTTCATACCCTGAAAGAACTTGCATTGCAAGTGTGTTGTAACCTTTATGTTGAAGATAATACATCGTGCACATTTTGGAGGGGTGGGATTGTTTTACCAAAAGGTTTTTCCCCACCATCATATCTTTGTGTTTGTGTTTTCTTTCTCTATCTGTTTTATGTATTCATTGTTGACTATAATATTGTTGTTTACATAATCTCGAATCTAAAATTGTAAGGATTTAAATAGAATTTGTACAATACTTTCCTTAAGGGATTAGTGTAGGAAGATGTTTTTGCACCTGAGTTTCCTTACAAGTGGTATCAGAGCTTGATCAACTTTTGATCCTAGTTGTTGGGTAGGGTTTTTTGAGCTAATCTCAAGTTGAGTGGGAGTTTTGTGCAGAGCATTTTGAATCTTATTTGCAGATTTAGATGGCTAGTTCATCATATAGAAAAATGGAGGTGGAGAAATTCAATGGCAATAATTTTGAGTTGTGGAAACTCAAGATGAAAGACTTGCTTGAAGATCATGATCTATGGGAGGAACTTCACTTGATGTGAGACCCATAAAAATATCTCAAGTAGATTGGGATCTCAATGATCAAAAAGCTAAGGGTCTCATTAGACTCTGTCTAACTAATTTAGTTCTCCTCAATGTTCTTGATGAGAAGACTGCAAATAGATTGTGGACACGGCTTGGGTCTGTGTATTAGGCCAAATCTCTAGTGAACAATTTGTTCTTGAGGAACAAGTTGTATTCTCTAAGAATGGAGGAAGGAGGATCTGATCATCTAAATGCTTTTAATTTTTTGATTGCACAGTTGACATCATCTAGTGTCAAGATAGAGAAGGAGGATCGATGTATGACCTTGTTATGTTCCTTTTTAGATTCATGGGACCATCTTGTGATGGCTCTTGGAAGTACTTTAGTCACTTTTAGAATAGATGATGTCGTGTCTTTTCTATTATCTGAGGAAACACAAAGAAAGTCTTCAAATTCGGTTAAGGAATCTCATTTTGTTTGCAAAGGAGATCCAATGACAGAGGGAAGCAAAATGACAAGTCTGGAAAGAGTAGATTCAAATCTCGTGGAAAATAAAAGACTCCTGGAAAGTCCAAGGCAAAATGTTGGAACTATGATAAGACTAGGCACTTTCGTAAAGACTGTAAAGAGCCAAAGAAGAAGAAGAAGACCTTAGATTTAGGTTCAAAAAAATCTCAAGAAGATGGTGATGCTTTCATTGTAGCCTTGGTAGTGCATGTATTTGATGATGTGTGGTTGATAGACTTGGGTGCTTCTTTCCACATGATCTCTCATTCAAGCTAGTTCTCAAAGTATGAGATTTTTGATGGTGGAAAGGTGTACTTGGGTGATGATTCTCACCTAAAGATAGTTGGATGAGGATGGGTCACTGTCAGATTCCCTAATGGACAAGTAAAGGGGATCAACGGGGTAATACACATCCTTGGTTTGGCACAAAACATATTATCTATAAGTATGTTGAATGATGTAGGTGTGCAAGTTATTTTTTCTAAAGATGGATGCAAGATGATGAGAGGAGCTATGGTGCTTGCTAAGGGTACTAGGAGAGGTACTATATTTCAGCTTGATACATGCATTTCTTAGTGCAATAGTTCTTTTGTTTTAAAGAAGAGAACAGTTATCACTTCATCCCCACCATCTGAACAAGCAGTAAAGAAGACTGGTTATTGGTTCTTATGGCAGTGCAACATGTGTACCTAAGGGTACAAACACATCAGAAGGAAAGCTTCCTGTAGAAAACACAATGTTGTGACATATGAGATTTGGCCACATTTGTGAGAAGAATCTTAGAACCCTAAAAAATAAGAACCTTGTTGAGGGGTTAAATGATTGTAATCTCGAGTTTGACTTCTACGAACAATGTGTCTATGGTAAACAAAATCATGCTCAATTTTACTCTAGTTGTCACAAATCTTCTGATATTTTGGATCTTATTCATTCTGATGTATTTTTTGTATCTTTCATAGATGATTACAATAGAAGGACATGGATTTATTTCCTAAAAAGTAAGACACAAGTCTTTAGTCAGTTCAAGGAATTTAAAGCCCTTGTAGAGAATTAGACTAGTAAGAAGATTAAGTGTGTGAGAACTGAAAATGGTGGTGAGTTGTGCTCAGCAGATTTCAAACAGTTTTGTAAAGAACAAGGTATTGAGAGGCATAAGACAACTCCTTATATCCCACAGCAAAATAGAGTTGCAAAAAGAATGAATAGGGCACTAATGGAGAAGGCTAGGAGTATGCTTAGTGGATTTGGTCTTGAACAAAGCTTTTGGGTTGAAGCTGTGGTCATTGCTTGCTATCTAGTTAATAGATCTCCTACATCAGCTCTTGTTGGTAAGACACCCATGGAGGTGTGATCCGATAAGAAGCCTTCATTTAGACATCTTTGTGTTTTTGGTTGTGAAGCTTATGCACATGTTCCAAAGGAGAAAATATCTAAGTTGGAAAACAAAGCTGTCAAATGTATTTTCATCGGATACAGTGTTGGTGTAAAGGGATACAAGCTTTGGTACCCTATGACTAGTAAGGTGTTGTATAGCAAAAATGCTATTTTTAGATAGCTAACATCTTCGCCTATTATGCTACAACTAGATGAAAAAGAGAAGAAAGAAAATATTGTTCAGTTGTCTCCTACCCTGAGAAGACTAAATAGAAAGATCATGTTTGGTCTAATGATGAGGAGATCTCTAGAAGCTCTGATAGTTCAGAAGAGAAGGAAAAACAACCTTAACCTCAGTCCTTGAGGAGATCCACGAGAGTAAGAGAGAAACCAAAAAGGTTTTTTTATTCTCTATTATATTCTAGTTGTGCTTTTGCTTTGATTACTAACATTGATGAGCCTATATTTGTAAAAGAGGCTTTGGATATGGAAGATGCAGGTTCTTGGATTGAGGCCATGGATGATGAGATGGCTTCATTAGATAAAAACAAAACTTGGGACCTTGTACCTCTGCCTAAAGGATGGAAACCTATTGGTAGCAAATGGGTGTTCAAGAAGAAATTATGTTCAGATGGCAGTGTTGAAAGGTACAAAGCTAGATTGGTTGCAAAGGGGTACTCACAGGTAGATGGAATAGATTATGGTGAATTATTCTCTCCTATTGCAAAGTTGACATCTATTAGATTTCTTTTATCTCTTGCTGCATCATATGATTTAGAGCTAGAATGGATGGATGTGAAGACAACTTTCCTTCATGGTGATTTGCAGGAAGAGATTTACATGTCACAACCTAAGCACTACATTGTTAAAGGTAAAGAATCTTTGGTTTGCAAATTAAAGAATTCTTTGTATGGTTTGAAACAATCTCCTAGGATGTGGTACCTTAAGTTTGATGCCTTTGTGTTGTCAATTGGATTTGTAAGATCAAAATCAGATCATTGTGTTTATTTTAGATTTGAAAATGATCTCCTTCTTATTGTTACATTATATGTTGATGATATGTTGTTGTTTGGGAAGGGTAAGGGTATGATTTTTATATTTTAAATCTCAATTGTTAGCACAGTTTGAGATGAAAGATCTTGGGGCAAAAAGGTACATCTTGGGTATGCAAATCAATAGAGATAGGACTAACAAAAAACTTTTCTTGAGTGAGAGTAAGCATGTGAAGTTTGTGTTGGATAGGTTCAACATGGTAGATTGTAGACCATTGTGTGTTCCTATTTCTATGGGAATAAAGTTATCTATAGATAATTGTCCAAAATCTCCTACTGAGGTAGAGGACATGAGTAGAGTACCTTATGCTAGTGTAGTTGGCAGTCTTATGTATGCTATGGTTTGTACTAGACTAGACATTTCCCAAGTAATGGGAGTTCTGAGCCAGTTTATGGCTAATCCTGGATGGGTACATTGGGATGCAATTAAGCGAGTATTTAGATATTTGAGGGGTACATCAGATTACTCCATTTGTTATCATGGTAACTCTTCTAGAGCTCCACATTTAGTTTATATTCGTGGGTTTGTGGATTCAGATTGGGCAGATGATATTGATAGCAAGAGATCCACCAGTGCTTATGTGTTCATTATGTTTAGTGGTGCTATCAATTGGATGAGTAAGTGACAACCTGTGGTTGCTTTGTCCACTATAGGATCTGAGTACATGGCTGCTACTCATGCTTGTAAGGAATTCATTTGGCTTAGGAGATTGTGTTCTAATATTGGTGTTGATGCAGGACATATTACTATTTGGTGCAACAGTCAGAGTGCTATTTTCCTTGCAAAGAATCCAACTTTCCATGCTAGAACAAAGCACATTGATGTGCAGTTTCAATTTGTGTGAGATATGGTGGAAGATGGAAAGGTAAATTTGGAGAAGGTGGATACTATAAAGAATGTTGTAGATGCATTGACAAAACCATTGGGCACAGAGAAGTTCAGATGGTGTTCAGCGCCTATGGGCCTTTCAACCAATAGTGGTTAGTTCTTATTATGTTCCTATTGTTCTTGCAATGTGTTCGACAAGTGGGAGAATGTTAGGAATAAAGTGTCTCAACCTTGGATAATTCCTATTCTTATTATTTATTTTGTAAATGTATTTATTGCAAATAATGTAATTAAGTGTGAGTGTATGTGTCTAGTTGGTATGTTGATGTGTCACTCCACTTGCATGTGTCAGCATCTTGAATAGTGTGTAAGGAGATCATTACTGAGATGGTTATGATGGATTCCTATGATGTGTAAGAGTTATCTTTAGAAGATATGATGATGGGTTAAGACATGAAGACATGTGGCAATTGATCATTGAGTAGTGTACACTTGAGTCTCAATCTTGTGCACGGGGTTTGGGACATTGCCCAAAAAAAAAATTGGGTTCCTACTTTTCCAGAGAATGGTAAACCCTAAAACAATTCTTCTTTAGAAGTTTCCCTTAAATGGAAAATGCATGATATAAGTGACTTTAGGGTTGCAGATAGTAGTGAGTGAAAGTGTATTGTTGGTAGTGTTTTGTTGCAACTAGATTTGTCTTTCATGTCCTGAAAGAACTTCCATTGCAAGTGTGTTGTAACCTTTGTGTTGAAGATAATACATTGTGCATGTTTTGGAGGGGTGGGGTTATTTTACTGAAAGGTTTTTCCCCACTAGCATATCTTTGTGTTTTTGTTTTCTTTCTCTATTTGTATTATGTATTCGTGATTGACTACAATATTGTTATTTACATAATATCATATCTAAAATTGTAAGGATATAAATAGAATTTGCACAATTCTTTACTTAAGGGATTAGTGTAGGAAGTTATTTCCGCACCTGAGTTTCCTTACAAATCTCATAAGCAACTAATGTTTGATTGATATAGTACATAGCTTTCTATTTTCCATTATCATCATTTTGTGCTAGAAAAAACCTCAGGGAAATGTCTATTGTATAATATCAAGGGCTTCCCAGGAATAGGAAGCATGAGAGTAGGAGGTTTATCCAAGTAGTCCTTGATTTTAGTTAGGCTCTTCTCACATTCCTCATTCCATACACATGTGGATCCCTTATGCAAATCCTTTTTAAAGGGTTGGGATCTATCAGCTAGCTAAGAGATGAACCTCCTAATAGACTACAAATGTCCTTGTAGACTTCTTAATTGACTAATATTCCTAAGAGGTGTCATGCCAATTATTGCTTGCACCTTTTTGGGATCAATTTCTATGCCTTTGGCTCATATAGTGTAGCCTAAGAGTTCACTAAATGTGACACCAAAAGCACACTTCTTCGGATTAGGCCTAAGTTGAAATTGTTCCATGTGATCCACTATCAAACTCAAGTCATCTAGGTGTGTTCTTATTTAATTGGATTTAGCAAGGGTGTCATCAATATAGTCTTCCATGTTCTTGTGTATCATATCATGCAAAATTATGGCCATAACCCTCAGATAAGTAGCATCCACATTTTAAAGACCAAAAGGTGTGACATTCCAGAAAAGGTGCCCCAAGCACATGTTAAAGATGTTTTCTCTTAATCCTGTGGAGCTATTTATCTGATTATAACCTGAGAAACCATCCATGAGAGAGTAAATTTCATAAACCATGGTCATATCCACCATCATGTCAATATTTGGGAGTGGAAAGTCATCCTTTGGGAAAGCTTTGTTAAGGTCTCAAAAATGAGTACAAACTCAAACGGATTTTCCATGTTTAGAAATTGGGAAAATGTTGGAGATCCACTTGGCATTGTCAATAGCTCTGCTAAATTTTCTACTTAGGAGCTTTTCTAACTCATCTTTCACTAGCAGAGCCACATGTAGATGCATCTTCCTTAAAAAAAAATTAACAAGATTGACACTAGGAGCTACAGGAAGATGGTTCATGATAAGATATGTATCGACCCCAAGCATATCAACATATGTCCAAGAGAAATTTATTTTCTTTTCTTTGAAGAACTAAGTTAATTGTTCTTTCTCTTTAGCTAATAATGATTGAGCCAGATGTATGATTTGAGGAGATTCTTCAATACCAATATTAATGGATTGCATAGGTTCAATAAAAAATGATGACCTATCTTGGAAATAACAAGGTAGACTACCAAGTACCTCATCTCCAGGTGTCCTAAAGATGTTTTTACCATCAGATACATCTTTATTTTTAGTATTGTTGGGCTCTAACACTTCCATTAAGTGGTTTTTGCCACCTGAGCATCTCTTTTTTATTTCTCTCTTTAACTTATGACTAAGGTACTTGACGTTTGACTCAACCATACCAAGTAGCTCATCTTTGGGCACCTTGAATATGTTTGCACCCTCAGATATGTCTTTCTTTTTACTATTTTTTGGCTCAAACACTGCCACAAAGTGGTTTTTGCCACCTAAGCTTCTCTTTTTCATTTTTCTCTTTAACTTATGACTATGGTACTTGATGTCTGACTCAGTCATATTAATCAATGGTTCTCTAGTGGAAGAGACTACTAGTGCAACAACATTCCAATAGTAGGCAATCTCATAGTCATTTTGGAACAAGGGCTTTTAGGTTTTTGATTTTGTATAGATGAGTCAATGAGATTGGGGTGTATGACTGACAAAAAGAAGGATGCTTCAAGGTTATTAATGCGAAAGGAATCATCTTTAGTGACAAGAGAATCGAAGCCTATAAGAAAACCTCCAAAGGAATCTAAATTGGGATTAATCCTAGGAGTACCAATGTGATCCACTAAAGCAAGTTGGTAGCCTAACATGTTGGACCCTACGAAAGACTCGTTTACTATGTTGGTTTGGTTAATATAAGTATGTACCACATCAACTCTCACTTTAAAAGATGCAACAGAAAGAGATTCTCACTAATATTTTTTTGAATGAGTACTTTGATTACAAGTCACAAGAGAAGAAATGTTTCTTCTAACTCTTTCTCTTTTTAGGATCTTAGGTATCTGACTCATCAAATTCAAGTTGTCTAGACCTGGAAGCTGCATCACTATTATCAGTAGGCAATAAATCTTTAGTCCAAAGAATAGAATTTTATGGAACAAAATTCTCTTCTAGGAATCTCATCATATGTATCACTAGCAATGGGAAGTTATTCATCATCGATAGGAAGATTGCTTTCAACACCATAGCTTAGACCCATTGTGTCTTTTCTTTTGCAACCTTTTTGTGTTACTCATAGGTTCAATAAAGGCATTATTGTTGTTATTCAAAGGTTCATGTCCAACATAACCCTCTTAAGGAATTGATAACCCTTTCCATATTTTTTAATAGAAATTGGAGTAGCAAGTATGACTTCATCAACTAGATCTTCTTCTTTTTTGTCTTCTAACTAAACAAATGTGTCATAGATGGTCATAGCCAAAGAGGTTGTTTTCATGTCAATGGAAGGTTTCCCATAAGATTGGGGAGGAATTGGTAGCGTAGCTCAATAGAGTCTAAGGTGTATTCTCCAATACTAATACTCATCATTTTCATCTTCTTCTTGTATTCAGCAAGTGAGGGTCTAACATCACTAGTAGGCATGTTATGTGGCACTAATGACTCAACAAGGATGAGTGTGTGAATAAACATGGTTTATCCCCCATAATCACAATCTTAGCACCATTAAAGGGGAATTTTATGCATTGATGATAAGTTGGTGATGCATCTTGCATATCATGAATCCATAATATTCCTAGCAACAATTTATAGACGAGTGGAATATCAAAGAATTAACATACCACATCCTTCTCCATAGGACCAACTCAAATGGGTAGCATAATAAGACCTTTAGAAGATCATTCAACCTCATCATTAGCCTTTATGGTAATTTTGCACCTAGGATCAATGAAAATTTTAGATAATTCTAGTTGTTGAACCATGCTAAAAGAAACAATATTTATCCCCATAACATTGTCTATCAGTACTGACCTAACTTAGGTACATGAATTTGGACCTCGATGTGCAAGGAAAGATTATGAGGATGACCTAATAATGTTTTATCATCTTCTTTAGAGAACTTAAGATAACATGGTGAGAAAATGTGGTTCACCATAGCTTGGAACTTGTATGCATTAGTGTTGGTGGGAACACAATTAGTTATATGTAAGGATTTTTCTAGGATATCCTTATGCAAAGGAGATTAGCAACTCAAAGATAGATATATGAGTAGGGGTTCATTGTAGCTGAATTATCAGGTCATAAGTGGACACATATGAATTAGTAGTTTGTTTAGAAGTGGAGATGTGTTTAGGATCATTAGCCACCTTAAAGACAACCTTAGACTACCCCCTGGTAACATTGTTTAATGTCTCACCATGAGAAGAAGAGAGATTTTCCATCCTAAGTGAACCCCAAGGTCTAGTGTCATCAAAGTATAGAAAAGAATCACACATTCTCAAGACTATCTGAGGCATTTCATCATCCGCATCATAATTAGGTTCCTCATCAAATTTGGAACCCATCATGTAGACATTATCCTCAATGGGCTCAAGAATCTTGATAATAGTGTTGGTGTTGGAATATGCATAGTTAATCTTTACATCATTGTCTTTCTTGTGAGCATTAGATGTCTCCCCTTTTTTGTACTCAATAAAAGGTTGTTTAAAAGCCTTATGATCTAAATTTTCAACCAATATATGAGTGACAACCTTCCCTTCATCAATGAGGTCATGTGTTACTTCCTTGAGTTTAAAATAATTATCAATATTGTGACCCTTGTTTCTATGATAATTGCATAAATGGTCATCCTTCCACCAAGGAGGTTTAACAGGTGGATTGTAAGGTTGTGAATTGTGAGGCAATGTAACAAGTTTTTTTGCAAGAAAAGCCTTCAAGAACACATCATATGATTCAACCATCGGAGTATAGGTGCATCTAGGTCTAGAAGGTTTTTTAGATTTGTCTTGAGTTTGCAATTTCTTGAAATTGTTAGACCTCATAGCTTCTTGTTTCTTAGTAGCGTATATATAATTGGTCAATTGAAAAGAAGGTTCTTTCAGGACATCTACAACACCAATGTTGACAACGTACTTACTCTTGTTCCAAGATTTATACTTATCCTTTCCAACCCCATTTCCATTTTTATCCTTATTAAACACTATGTCACCCTTCTTTATAATAATGTCCTCAATGTGATAAGCACTTTCAATCATATTGTTGAAGGTAGTGAATAGTTGTTTTCTCATATCATAATATAGTTCGGGGACAAGAGTGTTGAAAAAGATATGACTATTTTTGTTCTCAAGTATTTTTCTTGGGTATCTAGCATGTATTCTTCTCTATCTTTGTAGATAGGAAACAAAAGATTCCCCTTTCTTTTGCTTAATGTTGCAAAGATCCAACATGGTGATGGGGTTTTGTATGTTATAAGAATAATAGTGGATGAAATGTTGTAAAAGTTCATTGAAAGACTTGAGAGGTGGGGAGAACTTGGTGAACCATTCCATTGCTTGTCTGTTTAAACTACTTGGAAACAACCTCATAAGGTATGTGCCTTCTTGCGCAAAATCCATACTAAATGCATAAAATTATCTAACATGATCATTAGGGTCACCATTTCCATCTTTTTTCATATTTGGGAACCTTTATATCCCTAGGAAAGGGTATCATGTAGAGACATTTATCAAAGGGAAGAGCACATACAGTTTCAACAAAGGAGGTCTTGGGTTTTTCCTTCTCCATTTGCATTTGTCTAGCTAGATTTGTTATATATTGAACTTATTTCTCTAAGATATCTTCCATAGTTGGTTCTCTCTTTTGAATAATGTGTTGAATATCATAGTCATGAGGTATGTTCTAACCTCTACTTGTCATGTATGCAAAGTATGGATCACTATTTTGTTCTAAGGTCTGTAGTGGTTTTGAAGATACTCATATTGTTGGAATTTCATGAGATCTTCACTAGTAACCTCGTTATCTACTTCACTATCATGATGTGAAGGTTGTGGATGTCTAGATGGTGATGTAAATCTCTCAACACATGATCTTTGATTCCTAGGGGGTATTGTTTTTGTTGTTTCCAAAGTGTGTCTGATTTGCAAAAGGATTGGTAAAAGTAGTAGTGGTATGTTGATTCTCAAAGTTATGTGTGTGAGTATCTCAAAAGCCTTGAGTGTGGTTGTTGTGAGCATTAGTTAATGCATGTAGGTGAGATGCTTCCCTAGAGGCTATATGTCTAGCTTCCTCAAGCCTTTATTTCTCTAATCTAGTTTGCTCTTCCTTAAATGCAAAGAAGTCCTCCAAATGACAGTTTCTTTCTTCTTGATTCATGGTGAGAGAAACACTATATTTCACTCTAGGATTGTTGAGGTGAGTATTGAAAGAACTACCTAAGTGGCTAAGAGGATTGTACCAAGTGGCAGATTTATCTTCCTCTTGTTTGTCAAAGATAGGTTCTCCCTCAAAAGCTTTCTTGTGTGGATGCCTAGTAGGAGAGGGTAATTGTTCAAAACTAAAGGAGGGAAGGTTTCCTTGACCAACTTGCAACCTAGTTGTCATTGTCATGTACTAGAAAATCCTAGCTTAGTAGGATGACATAAAGCACTTGGAATTCAAACTTGTTAAGTTAGAACATTCACTTGTCAAGAAATATAGCAAATTAGAAAAGCTTGTAAAAAGTGTCCAAGCAACTTATGACACTAGTGACTTGAGTCAACAGCGAGGCAAGAAGACCAATAGAAAAAAGCCAAGAAAGGTAGGATAATCGAGTTGGAAAAGTGAAAAATCTCTGACATTCAGTTTGCACCCAAGAAGCCAAACTTATCTTTTTAGCCTAAGACATAAATAGACCTACAAATTATAGACCAGGAACACATTAGGACCAAGTAAGGAACACTCCTAATCAGCAAGATCGCAATTGAAGACCAATTTTGAAAGCACCAAGTTCAAGTGATAGTTTCAAAATAGCCAAGCGATAGAAGTTTAGCACAAAGTATCATACAATAGTTTCTATAGTAAACAAGCGATAGTTTTCGATGATGCAATGGTCTCCAGTAGGTTGTGCGACAGAACACAAAATACTCAGGCGACTGAGCTTGTAAGAAGGTGCAATACTTTTGGAAACCCAGAAGTATTGTAGTGCAATACAAGTTCAAGAGAGACATTATTTCTTGACCTGGTGCCTAAAACACCTACATTTTGATTCAATTTTTTGTGTGTTTGAGAAAAATGATAGTTAAATAGAGTGCTTTCTAGTTTGTAACAGCAATAATGTGAGGTATTTTTGAAAACAAATAATGGCACAAATACACGTCTCCAAGAAATTGAGCAAGGGATAAAGAAACCTTGTAAATACAAGCACTTGTGAGGTTTCAAAGCAAAAAGACCTATGAAGACTATCGTCATGTGTATGCTCAAATAATTCCCACAGATCTAACACAAAATGAGAACACACCAAGCAATATCTACCTAAGGTCATGGTTCATTACTCAATACCTTGGCCCACGCTTGGTGCCCCTTCACCTCACACAAAGTGGTTTCCCACAAAAGATATTGGACCTTTCATGGAAGTGTTATTAACACAACCAAAGGGACACATATGGTGAGTGTAACATCTTGGGCCGAATTGAGTAGTCCACTAGGGCCGATCCTTGCACCAAGATATTGAGCAGATAATAAGGATGGCTTCTAAATCCTAAAGTGTCTAGAAAGGGTCTCATTTGCAACACCCCCCTTGCACCTCATACCATGACACCTTATCATGTGATAAGTAATGGGCCTCATGGACACAAGAGTACCTTAATTATTCTTACCTAGTGATTTTCTCATGGTCCCAATCCTCCAAGTAATCTCCCCAGGCGAAGACAAGTGTTACGACCCCTAAGGCTTTGGCATTTTTCAAGGGGTTTGTGATTATAGAGGGGCAATTTAGTTGGGTTTTTCTTGTTCCCATTTCAAGTTGTTCCTATTGATATCTTTCCACCAATAGCAGGCCCTCTAAATATATGAATCTCACTGGGAGATTAGAATAAAATGGATCCACACCAAAGAGGTCAAGATTTTTTATCCACCTCAGAAGGTGAAGAGCATACTCTCCTATTCCTCGGTGCTTCCCACAAACATGGCAAGAAGATCAATTAAAACCACTAAAAAGTGGAGTATCCACTCACTTTCGAGATCCAATGAAGGGTCAAGATTTGCAATTAGCCTATAAGGTTAAAATCATACTCTCCTACCAACAATGAACCCTATTTGCAAGCTTATGTGTATAATGAAAAGAAGTTACTAGTATTATGTCGCACTTGAAAATGAAACCAGACACATAAACACTTGTTTATTTGTTTTGCTTGGGTAGCCTTGAGAATACGTTAGTAGCCCTTTTATCTTTGACTAGCATTCTTTTTTGTTTTAACAAGTGAGAAACCCCTAAAAAACAACAAGGTCAAGGCATCAAAAGGTTAGCAAATCTGAAATAAACCTTACAAGACCACTAATTAAATTGTTGTGAAACTAGAAAATCTGAAATGAAAAGCTCCAAAAATTAAAAATTAAAATTAGAAACTGAATCAGCTAACCCAAATAGACAGAGTGATACTTATGACTACAGAGGTATCATACAACACTTCATTGTATAGTCAAGTGACACTTTCTCGTCAGACAATACTCTCTCCTTGGGCAATACTCTGTGTCACTGCATGTGACAGAGTATGGAACAAGAATGAGACAAAATGCAGAACCGTCATGTAATACAATAATTGATAGAGTGTCCTACAGTAATGACATAAATTATTGTACAATACTAGAAGTGTATCACACAGTAGTAGCAAAAAGTATCGCAAGATAATGGAAAAGTATCACACGATAATGGAAAAGTATCACACAATATATTTGTCTGCAAGAACAAAAAGCCCAAAATAGCAAGACAAAAAATAACAAAAATGCAACAATAAGAGCTAGACAAAGTTTTCTAGCCCCACAGTGGGTGCCAAAAATGTATAGTCAAAAGGAGTACACTTCTCAAAGCCCTTCTATCCAAGGAATCTCATGGATTGAGAATCTGAAATGGTGACTTAGAGCTCCCTAAGCATGACGTGCAAAGGGTACATAAGTGGTGTGGCTCTCAAATGAGCTTAGATATGTAGCCCCTTGCAAGGTGCAGCATGAAATGGGAGATTCAAAGGCAAGAGCAACAATGCTAGTGTCCAAGAACTTATGTAATGCTATGCAAATGAAGCTAAGCTAAATGTGATGCATAATGCAAACTAGCTAACAAGAATGAGAGTGCTACAATCTTCCTATTAAGCTAGATTAGTTAAATCTAAAGTATAAAAGAAAAAATACACTAATGCAAGCATGCTATTAAACTAGTATGGGATGCAAATGAGAGGGTATGGCCACAAGATCTCCAAAAGCTACAAAGAGTACCTAGGATGCTTGCAGCATAACATTGGTACAAAGCATGAGTGTTATGAGATGAGGAGAGAGCTCTCCCTTTTGAAAACAAAAATGGACAATGGAGATCATAGGGAAAGAGATGTCTAATCAAGGATGGAGAATAAATGTTGAGTGACCCATGTGCACAAGCGTTTCCACCAATCACAATCAAGAGTTGACTTTTGTGCCCCATGTGAAACAAAAAAGTGTTTTCTTCTATTTTTAAAGTAGGAATAATGCTTTATGTGTGCACAATGTAGGATAAGTGGGGAGTGGGGTCTTTTATTTAATTAAAGGGGGATAAGTTCCTTCTAATTAAATAATGACTTAGGATATAGTGTTCAAATTATAGCATAAAATTGAATAAATTATTTTTTGAAGATTTGATCAAGAATGAGTGATTAATAAAATATGCAAAATTGTTAGAAAGGGGACTAATAGTATAGATTATCATTTTTGGGTGATTGCACTACTTATGTGTTGTATTGATGACAAGTTTTGTCATTGATGACAACATATGTTTATGAGAGCATGGAAGATATAGATAATGTATATTGAAGGGTGATTATTGGATCAACAAAGTTGGCATACAACATGATAAGATATGTGAGCTTAGGATTGTGTTCACAGATGAGTGTAGATTTCATATCTATGTTTGTTGGAATCTATATGGAGTTCTAGATAAGCTATAGATCATTTGGTGAAAATTGGTAGCAGACTAGTGTACATGAAATACTAATTGAGATAGTAGGTGGCCTATTTGAAATATCTTATTAGCCAAGTTTAATTAACATCAATGAGCTTAGATCACAGTACAAGACATGTTCGTAATGTATATTCGTGATATCAAGGCTTAGAGATCATTTTGGATTGGTCACTAGTGTGAAACGTGTAGTATGTTTTACTAGCAACCAACTAGGTTGAGGAAATGTATTGATTTTCATTGTAAAATGTATTAATTATATTGTAACATGTGGGAACCCTAATGTAATCATTGTAAGGATTTTTAGGAAGGCGTGTATGCCTTAGTGTAGTCCTATGTTATTCAATCTACATTAGGGATTCTTTAATAGACTAAACGAATTAGTTTTTTTGTGAGGTTATACATAAAATATGTTTTCCTTGGTTGTAACATATCACAATCATCATTGATATTTTGATAGATGTAAAACATATCATTAAAATAAAATAAAAATTATTGCCCAAAGTTTTAGACGATTTCATATATCACATGACCTCATAATCGACAAATTAGCCAACATTGGAACTATAAGTAATAAAATGATTACTTCGCATAGTACCAGCAAAATGGATGGAGAAGTTATCAATATTATAAATGAGAGATAGATTAATCTTAGAGAAGGGATTATTTTTAATACTGATGGAAATGACAACATATTATGAAGTTATTAAATTTGGTACAGATACGACTAAAAGGACAATCCTTGTGATTGGTGGGTTAATTACCCATATTTTCTAGGTTTTTTTATTCTAGGCCTCTGTGAATTCTAGAAATTTCATCGCAATTCTTAACATGTGTCGAGATCTGAACTACATGGATTCGAGGAAGTGTAAATAGAAGAAAAATAAGAGAATCTAGACTCTTTTGGAGAAGAATAGCATCTCAAGTTTTCTTGAGAAAATGTAAGGAGATGACAGTGAAATTACCTAGAATTTTGTCGACAATTAGAGTAATGGAAAAGTCATTAAGCACAACAAAAAGGTGTACATAATGGTGGGCTTGATTGCTAAGGTGACTAAGATCAAGAACATGGGTAATAAATTCTTTAAAGATATCAAGTACTCTAAGGAAGTTGTTAAAATCTTCCCAAAAAGTAAGAGTGAAAAAGAAAAATTGGTGAAGAACATTACCATTTTTTTTTAAATAGATCAAATTAATAAAAAATGTAGAAAAGTGTTGAGATGTATTATGGAATATATCACTCTTGATGGTAGATTCACTAAGTTTAGGAAATACTTCTTTGTTCTTCTCAATCACTTCAAGCATGATAAGAGAATCTCAATTCCTTTTTATTTACATAGCTCTTTGGTTTATAGCCTCAAAAGATATTGTAATGATCTGGCTAATCCTATCATTCATGAGGTTCTAATGAAACTCATATTCAACTATTGTGGGAAGCATAAGGTAGGGATAATCATGGACCCTAAAGATCAAGAGAAAGAAAAAGAAGAAATCCAAAAGACAAAAAAAAATGTGAAAACATTGAGCCCAATGAAACAGAAAAGAAAGCTAGAGATGAGGAAGAGATAGAAGATTCCTTCGATGATTCTTCATTGGATTCAAAGCTAGAGAATTAAAAATGCAATAAAAAAAGACTCCAAAAGGATGAAGATTTTTGAGTTTGGAGAAATCATGAAGAGTGATAACAAAAGTGAAAGTGAGGAAGTGGTCAGCTCAGCAGAGGACAAGGATATGGAGGAAGGTGAGGATGATCAAGAGGAAACATAGGAAAATGAAGAAGGGGAATCTAAGGAAGAGGAGGATGAGAAGGAAGGTAGCGAAGGGAAATAGGAAAACAATGAAAATGTCATTACTACCTAGGAAAATATGATTGTTGCTATTCTTCATGAGATTGGTGAAAACATGGCTCCTATAGTCAATGAGGAAGAGTGGTTCTTGAACTAGAGAACAAAGATGCCTATGACAATTATGAGGAAGAATCTAACCCTATAGATATCCCACTCTTTGGTGTCCTAGAGGAAAACACCTTTCTTTACCTTGGAGAAAAAGGTAAAATGGATACTTTTCAAAACTAGTTACTTAACAAGGATAAAGTTGACCAGGATAATTCTATCAACAATGTTCAATCTATTAAGGCTAGGTACATGTATTCCTACAAATTTGACAAATGGATGGTGGAACAAATCAAGAAGCTTAGTAACGGAATACAAGATCTTCACAAAAGAATGGATGAGAAAGGTAAGAGCCAACTAGCAAAGAGAATTAGACAGAGACAAATAATGAATATAAGGCAATTATGGAGGTTTGACTACAACAGATCAATAAGAGAATTGAAAAAAAATGAAGCAATGTTCAAAAGCATTCTCCTCCATAACCATGAAGGTCTCAGGGCTTTGATGATCAACCTCAAAGGCATGAATTATTTTCTACAAAACTTGAACGTTAAAGAGATCATTAATGTGGACAAGGATGAAGGGACTTCAACTAGGATTAAAGAATGACTTGGTAATAGAACACGAGCAAGCACCAAAAAAAAAGATGGAGAGTAAGAAAAAGGAAACTACTAAAGAGCGGATTGATATTACCAAGTCCCTATAAAAGCTTGAGAAACTGGAAAAGAAGAAATAGACACTCCTTCTACATATGGTGTAGTTGGGAGGACCTGGCCCTTGTTGTTGTTTTGGTCTCGTGTTGGACTCTTTTGGTTTTTAGTTGTTTGTTGTGTTGGGTCTATAGCTATGTTTTGTCTACTAGTTGTTGTTGGTAGTTGTTTTTGTCTAATGTTTTTGTGTTATCTTTTTGTGGGTGACTATTGTTGAAAGTGTTCTTATTAAATATCTATCTTTAAGAGATTGTAAAAGGTTTCGAGATCCCTTCAAAACGTATTTTTACCATTAATTGAAAAATATATCACAATCATCATATGTAACGTATGTGGTTAGTTGATGGAAGATTGAAGATTGGATTATCAAAGCATCATAGAGAATTGATTTGGTTGATTATGTTGGGCTTCAACAGAATCATTTTGGCAAGTAAGTTGCATATCAATCAGTTCACTTGATTTGGATATGGTAATCTAAAGCTTGATCTTTATAGTTGTTGGAGCAATTTAGATAGTTGGTTGAGTTGTTTCTCTGATAACCTTTAAAAATGTTAGAACCTTTTAACAAGGATTCAAGGTCTCCTAAAAGGGATATGTCCTCCAACTTGATTTGGATATGGTATTCTAAAGTTTGATCTTTATAGTTGTTGGAGCAATTTAGATAGTGGGTCGAGTTGTTTCTCTAATAACCTTTAACAATATTAGAACCTTTTAACAAGGAATTAAGGTCTCCTAAAAGAGATATATCCTCTAACAATGATTGTTGTACTAAATGCATTGTAATTGACTACTAACAATGTCACATCCTTTCACAAGAAACACATATATTAGTACACTATCTTGTGGGTGTCAACCTTCGAGGTTTTCCCTCTAATCAAAGATTCAACAAATCATTGTATTATGGTGCATGGATTTCTCTTATTTTCCATCATTGTTTAATTGTTGGAATTGAGATTTTTAAGTTTGAATTTAAGTTTAATTGCTCACAAGTGATTCACAAATTTATAAACACGAATTTATGATCTATTAATGTGTGCCTTTTTGGTTACCCTATCTCTATGTAGAGGTAGCCACCTATAGATCAAGGCTCGCTTAAAACCTAATTTGTTTCTAATGATATTCAAAAACAATTTTAGTAATAAAAAAATGATGAACAACATTTAATTATATATATTATTCATACAAATATATATAATTTAAAATTTATACTTATAATAAAAAATAAATGCATGAATTTAAATTATTAATAATAGTAATTAATTAAAAATACTATATTAATTATATAATATGTCTGGTATGTTATAAAAGTAGAAATGCATCCATTTCATAGAGGAACCACCCAAAACAATGGAACTATTGCAAGGGGGCAGACTAATCAAAATGTACTAAAGACAAAACAAAGTCAACCCTATTTAAATAAAACAAAGTCAAACCGTTTTTTTTTACCAAATTCACGAAAACATAGCAAATTTTTTTTTTTTTTTTTTTTTTTATAATATTTTTAATTTTTGAAAAATTGGTAAACTGTACAGTTTTATAGGAAGGATAGAGCAACAGAATTATCACTGGGTTTTGAAATTAATTGATTAAAAATATCTAGAATATCTATACTAAGTCAACGAAGCTATGAATGTTGGCAACCGTACAGCATTTAATTCCGCACCTTCGCATGCAGATACTTATTTAATCAATGTTCTTTATTTGCATACCAGCTGCAAGCGGCAACAAACAACATATGAAGAAATGAAAATTAATGCTCTTCGTTGGCACGCTTCTTTTGACTGGAGAATAATAATTGGGATTTATTTCGTCTGTGGAAACTACACAGGCAGCAGTCTGCAGATTTTAAAACATTGCCAGTCGCTTTACCTCCTTTCAGGTTTTGTTTATAAGGTTTCTAAATGTATTTATTGAATAAAATGAAGAATGCACAACTAAAAGGCTGTATATACCATCAGATCTAGGGACTTTATATAACGCTTCTAAATTTATCTGTACAAATAAATAAAGAACGACAGTTGAAAGTTGTGTAACGCTCTAAATTTATGTGTGTGATAAAGTAGAAAGACTGTATTTACTATCAGATCGAAGTCCTCCTAAATTTATCAGTAAGAAGAAAATGCAGGGTTCAAGATTTCATTTCTAAGAAAAGGCGAAGTTAAAGGGCTCTAAACCGCTTCTAAATTTATCTCAAGAAAGAATTCACGGTTGAAGGCTAACTTTTAGCATCAGATCAAATAATCGGTATAACGCTTTTAATTTATCTTTTAAAAATGAAAGAGTGCAAATTTGAAGGCTACCTTTTAGGATCAGAACAAAGAATCTGTATAACGCTTTAAATTTATCCTTCAAAAATGAAAGAATGCACTGTTCAAGGCTACCATTAGCATCAAATCAAGTACTCTGTATAACGGTTTAAAATCATCTTTTGAATACGAAAGCGGGCACAATAGAAGGTTGCATTTAACATCAGATCGAGGATTCTGTATAACGCTTAGGATGCTCAGTAGAAGGCTGTCATTGACATGATCAAATGAAAGATTCTGTAGAACGCTTCTTAATTTATCTCTAAAAGATTAAAATAGAGAATTCACAGTATAAAGCTACCTTTAACAAAGTGTTTCTACATTTATGTAGGAACCTAAGGCGGATCTGTATAACATTCTGAGGCAGGCAACCTCGTAAAATAT
Organism: Cupressus sempervirens; assembly: GCA_028749045.1. NCBI lineage: Eukaryota > Viridiplantae > Streptophyta > Pinopsida > Cupressales > Cupressaceae > Cupressus > Cupressus sempervirens. The sequence goes on from CM053783.1 coordinate 516,488,008, forward strand.
GAGTACATGAGGAGATTATTTGTGTAAGCAGAAATTGAATGTATGGAAAGATGAGAAAACAGAAAAGACGGAGTGAATATTCATGCAGGCTTGTAAGATTTGAGCAGCGCTCCGCAGGAAGGGCAAACAATGGCGCGCCATGTCCTGGAATAGAGCGGAATGAAGAGAAATAACCTGCGCTGGGCGTGAACATCCACAACGCATGCGCCTCCTCCGCAGGCAGAGCACATCCCGGCCACTGGCTTCGCATTCTTCACCCTTCTCTTCTCCGACCACACCAACGCCATCCCCATTCTGTTCTTCGCTCCCTCTCTGCTTCCCACTCCTCTTCTCTACCTAACTATATATCCATTTATTGCCTTGACTTTGGCTTGTTCATTCTTCCACGATTCTTCGTCATTAAGTATTCGCAACTACTTGGGGATAAGCCAGAGGGGTGCCAAGTGGGCGGTAGAGGAAAGGCGAGCATAACATTCATGAATGAAGAGGAACACATATTTGTTGCCGCCAACAGCCTTAACTGTCTCTCCTTTCACACGCCATGCGCTTTCCTCTTCCACGCGGTCCTTCATCGTGCTTCATTCTTCAGCATCAGTTAAATTCAGTGAGTGTTAAGTGTTCCATTTATTCTTATGAAAGATGGATTCATGTTGAATCACTACTCAGGGAACATGGGTCAATGAATTTGACTCAAAGTCACTGATAACAATATCACACTTTGACTTATTGTGGAAATTATCTCCTACTTATCACTTGTAGCAATGGCCATCATATTTTTTCAAATACTAGCAATCTCACTTTAGTACGAGTATGTCTTATAATTGTAGGTGGTCATTTTAGTATGTGTTTCTGAGACCTTGTCCCCCACTCTTTATCCCATCCTATCTATATTTATCTCCATTTTTAGATACATCTCTCTCTCCATATATATATATACACACACACACACCACGCACACCCTTATTGTATGTCCATCTAGACACATCTTTTTCTCTCTAACCATCTATCTGTCCCCTCTTGTTATGTTTGCAATTACGCATTTTCAAATTTTAGTGAATTTTTTATGATTTTACTATATTTAAAACATGAGTAATCCAAACTTTCACCATTTTATATAAAACTTGTACTTACCCAAACTTCCACACTTTTATATAAATTATCTTTCCTCAGACAACAGAGATTTAGTGATGAGAAATAATTTTATAAGCTAACTTCAACCTATCTAAACTTTTGGTTTTTATATAAATTATATTATAAATAATCTTTCCTAATACAAAATCTCATTCATGAAAAACAAATTTTAAAAATCAAATAAAACAACTTGAAAAAAGGAGGAATTGATGAGGAATATGTTTTAAGTATTATTTTTATATTATTTCAATAAAAAATCATTTTAATATCCCTTAAAACCTCTCTTGTGTCACTTAAACTAAATAAATAAATGCCTTCATTATTAAAGAAATTTTCTATAAAAAATACTTCAATATATATTAAAGTTTGCAATACCTATATTATTGAGAAAATGTTTGGTGATTTGTACTAGTTTATAATAATTCAATATATATTGAAGTTTGCAATACCTATATTATTGAGAAAATGTTTGGTGATTTGTACTAGTTTATAATAATTCAATATATTTAATTAGAATATTGAAGATAAATTTGAAAGTTTTTTTTTTAATCCATTTTTTTATAGTACTCTCCTAATAAATTTTCTATTATAAAATTAAAAATATTTTTTCATAAAAATTATTAAATGTTTGTTTAAACAAACAATTAAATATAAATGTAAATTGTAAAACTTGTAGCTATAATGAGAATAAAAATGGCATATGATAGATAGTTAATAATATTATTAGCACACTTTTGACTTGGTGTTATTAGTTTCTGCCATGGATACTATTGCATCTATTAGATGCCATAGGATGCAATAGTAACTTTTAAATAGCCAATCAGAGTCAAGAATTTTTACAACATATGTCTACAAACTATAGTTTTAAATTTTCCATCTATTTAAATGATTTAAACAAAATAATTTATCTCTTCTTTGATTGGCTTAGAGCAATAATAGTAGGGAGTAAAATTAATTTTCTTCATAGAAAATTAGGATATTTTGTACACTCTACTTTTAATACATTAATTATAACTTATGTCATCTTTTCTAAAAATCTTTGTAAACCATATTTAATGCATTAATTATAGCTTATGTCATCTTTTATACAAATCTTCTTTTACCATAAAAAATTATTTTTACAACTATTTTAAACATAAAGATCAACTAGTAATTATATCAATGACATGACATGTTGACTATTTTCTTTATATAAGAAATAAAACTTCAATCTTAATATTTTTCAATATAGTTTTATTTTATTTTTAATATTTTATATTATTATGTTCAATTTTCTATTTTACTTTTTTCAATTATTGATTGTGAACTAGAATATTTATATAAATATTTAATCACAATAATTGAATATAAATATATTTTATTTTATTTTATTCATAATTATTTATTGATTAAAGGTTATTTAAGAACATTATAAAAACTTTAGGAATTAAGCTTTTACATTCTAAAAAACCTAAGAAATTACGATAAAAAATTAGCAATTTTTTACATTTGAAATTATATTTGTAAATTTTAAACAATATAAAGACCAACAATTCAAATATTTTGTTATCAATATTTTTCTGTATTCTTCCATTATTTTCTTTTAACTTATTTATCTTTTATATTTCTTATATTATAAGGTAACTTTGGTGCTAATATACCAAGGCACCATCTTATCTAAAGCTAGATTTTCTATCTAATACAAATAAGTTATTTTTACAGTGTTCAAACCATAGCAAGTCACTCACATCAAAATTCAGCATAGACCGTCTCATGTAATTATCAATGTTTGAATGGGAACACTGCTACTTCTATTTTGTTTAAACTAAAAATTCAAATAGCAGGAACTATGACGCTTGCGTCACTTGTTTTGTTAAAGTTTTGACTTAGTGTTATTTTTTGAAATTAAAATATTTTTTCAAGCATTAATCACTACTATACAATATTCTTCAAAATTAATTATTTAATAATATTTTAAATTATAATATAATTACTATTTTATTTTATTTTATTAATATTTAAAAATGTATGACTTCTAAAATTATTATATTTAGATTATTAAACTAATAATTACTTATTTATTCTCCACAACTACTCCTCATCAAATCTTCACTTCTTTTTTGGGTAATAGGACCAAATTGATGATTTGAAAAATAGGAAAAATAGAGCATCAAAAATAGAGATTTAAAATAAAACAAAAATATAATCAGTTTATTTGTTGAGAATTCGTGGAAACTTTCTAACAAATGCAATCAATATGTATAAAGTTGGTCTCAAAAACTATTACCTATCTTCTCTTTAATTGTGTCACAAGAGGGACTTTTTTTTGTCAAAGTTTCTACAATTTATTAGGTTATCTTATTCTTATATCTCCTTACCTCTTGAATAGTGTAATAAAAATTCATGAAGTTAAAAAATAAATACAATTAAAGCTAGAATATATTTTAGTTATATCTTCTAAATAAATGATTATGATTCAAAATGTTGACCTTAAAAAATAAATATAATCAAAGCTAGAATCAACAAAATCTAGGCTTGTTTGACATGGGTGAGATGATTTCATAACAAGATGATTCCATGGCAAGCAAACTTTCTTTTTCTTTTTGTAAATTATATTTTAAATTTCTATTAAGACATATTTATAATATGGGCATATGTCCCCTTGGTTATCCCTGCTTCGAAACTTGTTAGATTTGTGAGAATGGTTGGCCTACTAAAGAAACGGTGTCTCGAGGCTGAAGGGACAATAAATCTTCAAACCGCTGAAGCGAAAAGCTGTCACCAAGTTGACTTCCCTCGCCTCCTCCGTTCCGAACAAGATCACTCGTAAAAGATGGAAGTTGTTGAGAGACAACAAATTCATTTCTCAAATTCAAAAAGTGGTGTCAGCGCACTCACCAAAAATGTCGCACGTGTCAAAAATGAGCTTTGGGCAAAAAGCAGTGGTAATTTTTATAGCATAAAAGACAAGTTGTACATTGAGCACCAAGAAACTTAACCATGTGTGGTACAAAACACGTCCCCATTGCCCAAAAACAATAGAGTTTTTGTGTGCCGCAATGGATATGGGAAAAAATAGTGAACGGTGACGATCCATCTGATGGTTGTCCAAGGGCTATGATTGAGTCTGTACCATTGATTTCAATGTCCAACTTCGCCTCCTTGGTATGGAAAATGCCCATGGCGTAATAAAGAATTGGAGCATGCTTGATGTGATATATTATGGAAGAAAAAAAGGATGGGAGATATAATTTAAATTGAAAATTGACTAGCTTTTAAATGGTTATCTTATTAGTTCCTTTCAAGATGGAATCATGAGGTTCTATATTAGTGAACATAATCTAAAAAATTTAAGATATACTAATGTTTGCAAAAGCTATATTAATTTGCATGATTTTTTGAAATTGAAAAATATAATTTTTAAAAAATTGTATTGGCTCATGATAAAAAGGACAATGAAAAAATTCAATTTTCTTCACCAAAAATACAAAAAAAAATTTCAACACCTCTATTAATGAATGCATTAATTGCAACTTTAGCTTTTTCACATTTGTGACAAGTGGATAAACTTTTTTTAAAAACAATCATTTTTCTACCACCTCTATTAATGAATGAATGCATTAATTGCAAGTTTATCTTTTCCACATTTGTGACAATGGAATTTTTTTTTTTTTTTTAAAATCAATTTTAGTTGATGTTTATTTTTGTAATTTGTAAAATGTTATTCAAATATAGATATTTTAATCAAATATAGAGTTAAATATATTTCTTATTTTAAACACATTTATTAGTTCCTCCCAAGGCACGAATATTTATGTATTCATGTCAATGCAAATATAAAATTAACACAAACCAATCAAATCAAAGTATTTAAAAGATTCTATGAGATTTCAAATGTTTATATCTTTTTCTTATTTTTCATTGTTTTATAAATCACATTTTTCATCCATTTTATTGGTCCATACTATTTTTGGTGGGGGAGAAAATTAATTTCCTTCAACAAAAAATAAAAATATTTTCTAACAACTTCCTCTTGCATGAATGAATGTATTAATTAAAACTTTATCTTTTCCACATTTGTAATAAGTTGATAAGATTTTATTTTTTCAATGATTTTATCTTCCACCTCATACAACATGTCTAATCAATATTAATTATCACAATCTATTAAATATTTTAATTTCTTATTTTAAATATATTTATTATTAGTTTTACATTGATATTTATTTTTGACTATTTGATATAACTTGTTCTTAAAACTTCATGTAATACATAAGTTTAAATTATACTCCTATATATATATAATTTTACTTTTATAAAAATAAATTAAAAAATATTATTTTTAAATTATATTTTACAATAGTGTTTGTAATATGTATAACTAATAAGTGTTACGATTTATAAATTATATCATTTATTATTATTAATATTTTTTATTTAAAGAATTTATCATTTAGTTTAAATACATTTAAAACTTTAATATATATTTTAATATTAAATTAATAATTATATTTTATATCAAAAAAATACTAAAGAAATAACCACAAAAAAAAGAAATAATTCAATTCTAAAAAATATATAAATTATAATTAAGTTTTTATAAACTATGTATTAAAATTAAATAGTTATATTTTATTTCTTATTTATTACATCATATTTATTCATCAACATCAAATCTATATGTATTAAATCTATTTATTATTTACAAATGTACATATTAAATTATATAGATATTATTTCATAATTAAAAATTACTTAATTTTATGAAAAAATTAGAAATACAAAACATTAAATAGTAAATCTTCTCTAGTTGTGTAAAATTAAACAATTAGTTTTACTTATAAAATATTTTTTATATTTCAATACATTTCATTTTTTCTTATAGAAATGTGAGTTTTAATATAAAAATTAAATTCTTAATTTCATTAATTAAAATATAATATATTTTAATTCTTTATTATAACCATGATTTTATTTTGACTATTTGTTTTATTAAAAAATATATATATATTTAATTCTCTCTCTCGCACACACAACTTATGTTGGTATCACTCTATCTTACTATTTTATCTCTCTTCCTCTTCCTCCTCTATATTATCTATCTTTTTTTTTCCCTCTGCATATATGTTTATGTTGTTATTGTTCTATAATGCTATTTATCTCTATCTATATCTATATCTATATCTCTATCCTAGTTTTTGTCCAGTGCTAATGATTAAAAATATGAGCCATCCTATCAAATCACAAGTGCATTTCTAGGACGAGAATTTAACAACAAAATATGAGCAATCCTATCAGATCACAAGTGCATTTCTCGGCAAAAATTAATGCATTCACAATGTTAATTTAGATTCTCACTCATCTACACCTCTACAACCATTATGCGTTAGGCAGGAACTATGACGCATCACGTCTCTTGTTATTTATGATAGTTTATGAAAAAGAACTCATATGAATCTAAGTGATAAAAATTTAGTTCATACATCATTATTTGTATTATTCTTATACGACATAATTAAATAAATAATAATAATAAATATTACTTTCTTTTAAAATCTACCAACATTTATCAATTTATTTATAATTCAAAATTTCCTCCCTTCCACAGTCCATTTATCAGTCCTGTACAGGATGAATCAGGGACATCATATCCCAATACAAAATCTCCCTAAAAATATCTACAGATGTTAATAGCTTGCTCCCCTTGCAAAAGCAAGCAATTGAAATATCTCACGTGCCTTTGAATTGGTGTGCCATGGTTAATTAAAGGCCCTAAAATATTAGTGGCCTAGTTTACATAATCATGTTGGTTTCAAATTTCTTCTCAAATTTACAAATGATGTCAAATGGATGCAAAACACAAAGTCGCATATTAATAAGCAATTTAAGCTTAAGAATATTGTTCATGCGACCAATATTGAGAAGAGCTTCTTGAATTGGATGAATTTACCGCTTAAACAAGATATATCAAACAATTTAATAATTAAAATTAATCAATTTAACTCTTGTAAAAAAAATTATATAATTTTATCTATTAGATTAGATTAAAGAGGGGTAAACGCTTTGACCTAGAGCTATGAACCAGTGAGGTCACAAACGGGGGACCTCATCCCCATTAGATTTGAAACTTGATGGCAAGGATAACAACTCAACAACTTAACCATCACAACATGCCACTATTGGCATATAATTTTATCTATATCTTATATATAATTAGTTGGTAAATATCTTTGGTATGATAAATATTTTTTAGGATGTCATCTAATTTTAATTTAACATGATACTATAATTTTTATTTATATATTCTTTTAAAGCTTTAATTAATATATATATCATCACAATTATATAATTTAATAATATACTAACTATATTTTGTAATTTAATTTAATTTAGCACTATAATATTATATTTTTCATTAATAGTTATTTGTTATATTTATTATATTAAATACATTATATTTTAACCAAAAGCTACTTCAGTCAACCATAAAAACATGAAGGTTGGAACTTTGGTGCATGCACCCCTTATTATTAAGACAAATTCATGTTAGATATAATTTAAATTGATAATCTTTGTAAAAATTTATTGTAACAAAGTATTTCTATAATATATAGATCAGTTTGATTTTGTTCTAATTTTTTAATCTATTGACCTTTCTCTATTTCTTTTTTGTAGTAAGCATAGTAAGCTCAACTTCTCTTCCACCCGTGTAGTCTTCCAAACTCTACTTATGAAGAATCATCCTGTCTTTTCTCTTTACCAAATTTCATGATCTATATTTTAAAATTGGTTTAAATAGAGTTGTAGAGAAAACATATAGAGAAAAGTAGTTCAACAAAATTGAAACATAAGAAATTTAAAGAAACAAGGGCTAGATAAGATAGATTACAATATTTAATAACAAAATCAAATTTATAACATATTTATTACAGATTTTTTAATGCAGATTAAAGTTAAATAGTTTAAACATATAGATATTGATAATCAAGTTAAAATTGAAATTAATTTTTTTGTCATTCTAATTAGTTCTAAAATTTAAAATAGAATAAGAATGAAGAAGTAAAAAATATTAAAATCAAAACACCATATAATACACATCAAATTTGAAAATTAATTTCTAAAAAAAAATTAAATTATAATATATTGAAATCAAAGATTATAGAAACAATAAGTAAATTAAATAAATATTTATCTATAAATTATCCATATTATTAACTATAATAAATATAACTATAATGTCATTCTATATCCAAGTTACAATATAATAATAATAATAGGGTTAAGTGCACCAAATTGTGGTGCCAAAAAGGGGGTATAAGTGGACACCTTTTTCCTGAAATCAGTAATTTCTGAACTTCAACAAGAATTTGAAGATAGTTACACTCAAAATTTTAAGATATGACAAAAGCAAAAGTCGTAGTGCTTTGAATCTAGTTTCTAAACTACTAATTTTTTTTTTTCAAAATGGTTTAGTTTTAGGTCCTCAAAAAAAGGGGCCACAAAAAGTGGTATTGTTTATTCCAAAAAAAGCATAACACAGTACAAAGTGTGGCCCCTTAAAATTTTAACTTTTTTTTTTTGAAATTCTTTGATCGCTCTAGTCAAAAGTTACTTAACACTATGTAGTTTATCCCAGATTTTTTGGGTAATTTTATAATGTATTTTTTTTTTAAATAAATTTTTTAACTAGACACATCCCAAAAACGTGAAATATATGTGTGCTCCCCCTAGAAGTAATTGAAAACTAATCTAAAATAAAAACTTCTTTTTTTTCAAAATGTATAGAATAGAGTCTAGTTTCTAAAAAACTAAGTTGTTGCAAAATTCAATGAACGAGCTAAAATCTATAGCCCAATTAGTACATGGTGGTTTT